>WAAF01012605.1:56097-67154 GCA_013400475.1 Tricholaema leucomelas
GGGCAGAATGACCTCCCTGCTCCTGCTGGCCACACCATTCCTGATGCAGGCCAGGATGCCATTGGCTCTCTTGGCCACCTGGGCACACTGCTGGCTCATGTTCAGGCGGGTATCAATCAGCACCCCCAGATCCCTTTCTGTTTGGCTGCTCTCCAGCCACTCCAACCCCAGCCTGTATCTCTGCATGGGGTTGTTGTGGCCGAAGTGCAGCACCCTGCACTTGGACTTATTGAACGCCATCCCCTTGGACTCTGCCCATCTGTCCAGGTGGTCGAGGTCACGCTGCAGAGCCCTTCTGCCCTCCAGCCCAGCCGCATCTCCCCCAGCTTGGTGTCATCTGCAAACTTGCTGATGATGACTCGATGCCCTCATCCAAATCATCTATGAAGATGTTAAAGAGGATGGGGCCCAGCACTGATCCCTGAGGGACACCACTAGTGACAGCCGCCAGCTGGATATGGCACCATTCACCACCACTCTCTGGGCTCGGCTCTCCAGCCAGTTCCTCACCCAGCACAGAGTGTTACAAAAAGAAGACTGACACATTTAGCACCTTACATTTAGGCAGATGTATAATGTACCGGATTCTCTGTCTCTTTGAAGCTCAAAATCTGAATAATAAACTATACAACTATTCAAAGGGCAAATAAGAAGGTTACAGAATATTACTCTCAAATTACTCTTTCATTTCTGACATAGCTGTACGGTTTATACTCTGAGTACAAATCCATGGATAACTGGTTCCAGTTATTAGTTTTTGGCTGTTTTTATTGCTTGATCTTTAACCCAGATAAACTGCTTAAACTTTGCCAAACGTGCATCCTGTTGATCAGTAGGCTATCATTCACCCATCTTTTCTCATTTTCCTCACAAAATCAAACATTTTGTCTCCTCTTGTAGGAGTTGTATCATCTCTTCCTCTGTCTTACCATAGTTGGCAACCTGTGAGTGGTGGAAGCTCTCATCATGACCTTCTGGGCAGTCTTGGCCTACTTTAGGATCGTCCACGTTGTTTCAGCCTGTGATTTTCTGTTTGCTAGGAAGCCTGTTCCTAAGAGCATGGTGGGCAGCTTCAGATGACCTTTTCACTCTCCTGGGCTATGTGCCTTTTAGTTTGGTTCTTTTTCAAGGCATATGCAATTCTTACCTCCCACTCCTACTGGTTTGGTACACTAGACAAGAAAAATCAATACCTAGAAGAACCAGGAGAGCCTTGCTACCTGTTTTTCATCTGCAGTATTTAATTATTTTGTTTTAGTCCATTGCCCAGTTCTGGGCACCTCAATTCAAGAGAGATGTTGAGGTGCTGGAACATGTCCAGAGAAGTGCGACAAAGCTGGTGAGGGGCCTGGAACACAAACCCTATGAGGAGAGGCTGAGCGAGCTGGGGCTGTGCAGCTGGGAGAAGAGGAGGCTCAGGGCTGACCTCACTGCTGTCTACAACTATCTGAAGGGAGGCTGTAGCCAGGTGGGGGTTGGTCTCTTCTGCCAGGCAACCAGCAACAGAACAAGGGGACACAGCCTCAAGTTGTGCTGGGGGAAGTATAGGCTGGATGTTAGGAGGCAGTTCTTCACAGAGAGAGTGATTGGCATTGGAATGGGCTGCCCAGGGAGGTGGTGGAGTCACCGTCCTTGGAGGTATTCAAGAAAAGACTGGATGGGGCACTTAGTGCCATGGTTTAGTTGATTGGCTAAGGCTGGGTGCTAGGTTGGACTGGATGATCTTGGAGGTCTCTTCCAACCTGGTTGATTCTATGATTCTATGACTAGAGCAAGAGAGATGCATGTTCATGTACAAAAGTTCGTGCATAGTTGGGTTTTTCACACAACAAACATTCTGAGATGTGAGATATTTTGGGCAAATTATTTACATTACCTCCTACCTCTGTCTTCAAGAAAAATGGAGTAATATCTCCAGTAAGATGTTCCTCACAGAAGTTACTGTTGCTAATTTATTTTTTCCCTTGATTTTTTTTTCTTGATGAACTTGTTTGGCACAGACTTCAATGAATAAATAATGAAACACTTGTGGAGAAATTTGACCTACAGATTAATGGAAAATTTTGTTAAGTTCTCTTGGTGGTCACTTCCAGAGATACTTTTTTTTTTAAAGTTGAAGAATTCCTTGCTGTATGTAACAATATTTCTGTGTTAACACAACATTAACGACATTCAAGTAGCAGTACATTAATTCCACTGGACTTTTATGCTATATGAACTATGTAACTTTAATCAAAGACGTTATCATTTCTTTGCTCTGATTCAATGTGTATGTGCATTTGGATATGTAGACATCACAATTTACCATGCATGTTCAAGCCACTAGGAAGTAAAGCTGAGGACATCATGTATTTACTCAAAGTGTTCAGTATAAATGTCAGGCATACAAAGAAGCCCAAAGGTCAGTTCCTGAAGTGGGAAGCTTCCTGTACTCATCAAAGCCACAGCAGCACTTGCTTACGTGTCTTTATCAAAGGACATTCTGTATTTAAACAAAGAACATCAACTGCACAGAAAATCACTCCCTGAAAACAGAAGAAAATACTTTTTTCCCCCTCCCCATATTTTATCATAGAATCCATTAAGCTGGAAGAGACTTCCAAGATCATCCAGTTCAACCTAGCACCCAGCACTAGCCAATCAACTAGACCATGGCACTAAGTGCCTCATCCAGTCTTTTTCTGAACACCTCCAGGGACAGCAACTCCACCACCTCCCAGGGCAGCCCATTCCAATGCCAACCACTGTCTTTGTGTTTGCTTGTTCTTGTCTTCACAGTACCTTTATCTTCTCTCATTTCTTCTTTCTGTCAATGATACCATGAGACCAACTATTACACTTCTGTAACTTTTTTTTACTCATCCTTCATTTGTATTTTTATACTTCCACTTTATAAATTGTTTTTGTTTCTTCCAGAGTTATAAAAAAGTTTGACTTTGATAATTTCTTGCTGTTTCCCTTGTTTTCTTAAGTCTATTACAGAGATCTTTTTCTGGTAATTTCCTGGTTTTATTCTGTTAGACTTTTAGTTTGACTCTTGATTCCTGATATACTCACAATGTTCATTCATCCAGATTGTCACAGCTGATGAATTGATGATATCATACAGGTCTCATAAACTTAATAGTAATAAACAGCAACTGAAGCTACTGCTCCATCTGAAATGCATCTAGATCTGTTAGCTAAAGTCTAATAGAGGTCCCAAAGGAGACCTTTCTTAAGATCCTTACACCCTTTCCCTGGTAGAAGTATCTATACTTAAACATAGTCCCCCTAGTATGGTACAAATAGTATATCATAAAAGAGAAACCATAAACATTTCAGATGTTATTTCCTCTACCTTTCTTACATTTTGAGCGAGGCCCAAACCACTTGCCACATACTACTCAATGTCAGTCTTCCCCTGAGGTTCTCCTTGTTACTCCAAGACTGGAAGTTTGGTTTCCTAATAATTGTGGGATCAAACACAAAAGTGTTGCACTCATTAAAGAATAAGTATTTAACCCTAACATTTTTAAAAGACTCTCTTCGTGGCACATACAGGTATTTAGGGACTTCACAGAGCAGGGTAATCAATGCATAACAATTGCACAGCATAAAGGCAGCACAAGCATCTGAAAATCCACCTGCAGGTCTCAGTTTCTCAGTTCTTTTGACTGCTATGTTGCTGCACCAGTACAATGCAATGCAGAATGTAGCCCTCACAAAGAACAGAGAGATAAGAAATGCCTTCTGACCCATGTATAATGACAGTTTTGCTAGCCACCAAATCATCAAAAACAGTGTGAAGAGCCTCATAATTGTTTTGTTATGTGGCTTTTAAGGATGTGATTCACTGCAATCAAGTTAGGAAACTGTTTCTGACAACAGTATCTGAAGAGATCTTTGTAACAGTACTTCTGATTATGAAATTATTCTAGGAATTTAGAAAGTAAATCAGGATGTTCTTTCTCCACTGTACAGGACAAACTAGATGAAGTCAGTTCAACTCCCTGGAAATCAGTGTTACAGCAGCCAAAAATTTGGCCCAGCCTATTACAATGACTGGAAAGGACACACAAATTTTCCACTTTTCCATATTAAGAATGAATCATTTTTCTTTGTTTTAGCAGCAATGCTAAAACAAAAAAGAGAGAAGGTGTATGCCAGAGGCAAGGGGAAGAAGGAGGATGTAAATCACTCTGAATTGTTGAAGAATTCAGTTTAATATGAAAAAGAAAATTTCAACAATCTGCAAATGAATGAACCATAGAGGAGGGAAAGCCATACTTTTTGTATCAAATTAGTCCATTCATTTAACATTTGGATGTGTTGATAGCTGAATTACCATCTGCCATATAACCAGATGTTTTCCCTCCCTGTTTTAATGAATCTTATTTTTCTAATCAACTTTATATAGAGTAAAAAGCTGCTTTTAAGAATCGCTGCATTTTTCTCACACAGCACTACTTTGGCCTGTCAGAATTACAGACTATCTTATCAAATTAAAGTGTTTGTGTGACTGTGCTTCCTTTTATGGTGTGAAATGCCTCCTTGCTTAACCAGGGATTCTCTGCCATCCTTTTAAAGTGGTGACACTGCAGGCTTTCCTAGGAAAAAGCTGTGACAATCCATCTGCAGGTTGAGTAAGAGTATACTGATATTGAAATAATTACCTCCCACTATTACCCATAGGCTCTCAAGTAGTTACCTCTTTCCATTAGCATTTTATTTGACTCACTAATTACCTTCAGAAATGCTGGTTGGATGGCCACTACCTAAAAGGATTACATTCAAATTAACCAACAAAGATTTTGCTAAAGTGATCAGCAAGAAATCACAAGGCAATGTGATGTGTATGAACAGTAGAGCAGTAAATTCTTCTCTACAAGTCCTTTAATTGTCATTTGCTCAAAGTCACAAAAAGTGGCATGGGTTTACAAACAGAGGTGAAAATAGTGACATGTGCTCCCACACTGATGATGACCATGCAAGCAGTTTACTGTTAAAGAATGTCCATGTCATTTATCTTTTCAGTTCCAATTAGCAAAATGAACCAATATTCACAAAGGTCTTTGACCAAGATCCTTCCATAAACATTTTTGAGCAAGATGTCCAAACTTTTTTTTACATCAGCAAGCTGCCTGCACACCTGTTTAATCTCAGGTAGGCTTGTGCTCAGCTGTCAATTTCCATCAATGTATGGGGGATAGCTTAACATTTTCTTGGGCCATCATGTCCTCACCAAGACGCATCACTGTCCTGCTAATAACTAACCCTATTGGCTCTTTCTAAAGTAATGGTGGCCTCTCTTCATGTAAGTAATCATGTAAGTATCCGAGTTACATTTTAGTCAGTGAAAACAGACAACTTCACAGTGAGATTCACATGATAAATCTTGTTCCCTAATAGTGATACTCTCATGTCTTTAGAATGGTCAACTCACTCACTGGAAGTCTCTCCCTCATAAAGCTAAAGAGGCTAAGGCTTGACACCTAACTTTTAGACAAATTTAAGTAAATATGCTCTGACCTTTTTGTAACATAAACAGTGTCTTCACTCTGCAAAGGAAATGTTAACATGCTCTTTATTGCTCAGCCATTTCTGTTATCTGAAAGGTGATTCACAGAATTTCATAGAATCATAAGATGTTTTGGGCTGAAAGGGACATTTGAAGGTTATCTAGCTGAAGTCCCCTTCTGTGAGCAGGGCTATCTTTACCCAGACCAAGTTGCTCAGAGCCCTGACCAACCTGACCTAGAATGTTTCCAGTGATGGGGCATCCACCCCAACCTAGGCCAATGTGTCACCACTCTCATTGCAAAAACATTTTTCCTTCCATCTGTTCTAAATTGACTCTCTTTTAATTTAAAAACATCATCTTTTATCTTATAGCAACAGACCCTGCTAAAAAAGATTGTCCCCATCTTTATTCTAGGACTCCTTTAAGTACTGAAAGGCTGTAATAAGAGAAAACTCCTTGCAGCCTCTTCTTCTCTAGGCTGAACAATCCCAGCTTTTTCAGCTTGTCCTCATAGGAGAGGTGCTCCAGCCCTCTCATCATCTTTGTGGTCCTCCTCTGGACCCACTCCATCAGGTCCATGTCTCTCTTGTGCTGGGGCCCCCAATACTCCAGGTGAGCTTTCACCAGAGCAGAGCAGATTGGCAGAATCATCTCTCTCGACCTGCTGGACATGTTTCTTTTGATACATCCCCAGGATACAATTTGCCCTCTGGGCTGCAAGTGCTGGTTGTTGTTGTCTGATGTCCGGCTTCCCATCTACCAGTACTCCCAAGTCCTTTTCTTACAGTCTTTCTTCTCCAAGACAAATCAATCAGTCTGTGAGACATCAATCACTGATCAGTTAGTCAAGGCACTCTTTTAAAACAGTAAATTGTAATTATCATTAAGGATTTCCTCACTGAAAAGTATGAATTGTGAATGAAAGGAAAAGGTAAGGAAAGGAAGCAGCAGTTGTAGGATTCCTGAAATCAAGCCGGATGAGTCAATAGGTTCAAGCTCCTTCACAGATCACTGAATTTGATGACAAAAATCTCTACATAAAGCTTTATGACCTGCAAAATATGTGGACATTGCAGAAGCTGTTCTGTGTGTCAATGATAAGCAAATGTTCAGAGTAGAGTTTAAAAACAAAGCAAAGGAGCTTTCCTGTTCTACCATTCATCGTTAAGGCCTTGTGTGGCTCAAGTAGTTGCTCACAAAAACACCTTATAAATGTAATTATCTCTTTAGGATTTCCTCTCCTCTCCTCCTGTACACAAGAATCAATCACTACAAGAAAAAGTCACCACATCTGGACATTAGGAAGAAATTCTTCATGGAAAAAGTGATTTGCCATTGGAATGGGCTGTCTGGGGAGGTGGTGGAGTCACCATCCTTGGAGGTGTTTAGAAGGAGGCTGGATGAGGCACTTAGTGCCATGGTTTAGTTAATTAGAAGAGTTAAGTGGTAGGTTGGACTTGATGATCCTAGAGTCGCTTCCAAACTGCTTGATTCTGTGACTCTGCGATCAAACAAAAGCCAATACAATTGCTACAATACATTTACAATCAAAACTTCTTAGTGAAAAGGGAATAGATTCTTCTATTCCAGACAGCAACTACATGCATTAAGCAAACCAGTTTACTCAACCTGAAACAACAACTTCTGTGATTGACCTCAATGGATCCATTATTGCCTAATCCTGAAAAAAATGTTCCAATCTTTTCTATATCTCACAAAGCAATTAGTGCATTCTGAACTCCCACCACTCTCTCAAATGACAGCACACAGATGATGCATCAAGGAGTAAACAAAATATGAAACACAGCTAAATGAACCTCAGTATCTTCCCTCAAAACCAGAAAGAATTTGTGAAGATATGTCCTTCACTTGCACTCAAATACTGTGCTTTGCTACGGTGCTGCACAAATATTAAGTAATTGAGAAATAGATTTCAAAACATTAAGCTGTGAAGATGTGATATTCTAACTTGTTTTTAAATATCCTCTGAACAAGCTGACACCTTGAATCAGTACTTTGTGCATAAACCTAGACTTTCCTAGAAGCATAAAATAAAAAGAGAGCTTAAGCTTGGGGTTATCATCATTATTTTTTTGGAAATTCAGATTTTTCTTTTTTTTTCTTTCATAGAAGTTAGCCCTAGAAATAAATTCTAACAGAAATGGTTTTTTTGTCCAGCTGAGGTGGAGTTATTAATATGGCCCAAAGTAGATTGCTACAGATGTAAAAGCTATCAAACAGTCTGGGAAAGTTTTTTTTTTTCTTTTAATATCACTTCACAGATGTTCAATCACTTGACATTTGCAAGTAGAATAAATATGATGCCTTTAGCATATATTCCCATTGGTCCTCTTGTGACCCAGGTCAGGTTTTTCCTTAAAGAAAACATAAAGCACTGATACACCATTCCTTTCCTATGAAACTTAATAAAATAATGACAAAAACATTTACTACTGTGTAACCAACAGTAATGTTTTTCATCTCGGGCAGTGCAAGGTTCCAGCTAAAAGCTGTTTACAGAAAGTCTTCCTGGTTTGTTTTGTTGTTTTTTTTCTGTCCTGGTTATGGTTATGTTAAAGTTAATTTTCTTCCTAGTAAGTAGTAGTAGTTGTGGTAAGTACTACAGTTGTGGTTTGGATTTATGACGAGAATAATACTGATAACCCAGTGGTGTTTTAGTTGTTGTTGATCAGTGCTTACAACTAAGTCAAAGACTTTACAGCTTCTCACTGCCCTGCCAGGGAGGATACTCAGGGTCCATATGAGGCTGCGAGGGGACATAGCCAGGATGGTTGTTATAGAGTCTGAGTTTGGGGTAAGATATAATGAGGCCGATGTAAAGGTTATTGAATAATTTATTAATATATAGAATCAGAGAATCAGAGAATCAACCAGGTTGGAAGAGACTTCCAAGATCATCCAGTCCAACCTATCACCCAGACAACTTTCCCCCAGACTTACATACAACTAACCCACACAAATTCTTTGATACCGTTGGTAAAACTATTTTGCAGAATGTTGATATACAACCAGATCAAGCAACGTGGTAAAGGTTTTATATATGTTTCTGATTAGAGAGTCTTGCGGCATAAGCTGGTAAAGTTAATGAAATCCTTTTAGCAGCTTGAATCAAGAGAGTTCAAATACTCACTAGTCGGAAGTCTCAATATCTGTGTTCCCAAAATATATATATAGTGAAAGCCACGGGGTTGATTTCTCGTGGAGCTGATGGTTCAAACTGGGGTGCGCTGTCTGAGAAGGTTTCACGGGCAGGAGGGAGGCCTTCCGTGGCTTCTCAGAAGGACATCGGATGGTCAGCAGCCACCTGGGCGAAGCAGGGTTCCAGGTTTGCGGGCTGGAGCAGTCCGATTCAGTGCTGTGTACAGCTAGAAGGCGTCCCTCGGGCTGGCACGGCGGGCTGGAGCGGCGGGCCGGCCAGGAACGCCTGGTTAGGTCGTCCACTGGATCGATGCGAAGTGTCGCGGAACAAAGAAGCGAGTAAAGCGAACAAAGGTAGTAGCCCCAGGCAGCGGGCAGGCAGGGAGAGCATAGAGCAGAGAGATGGGAGCGTCTTGTTTACCTGGATTGCCCTGTTTATCAGATGTGGGACGAGATTAGCGGTCCTTTGGCCACAATATCATCCAGTAGGCTTCTGGCAGTCGGCCAAAACACACCAAATTAGGAAGGGTCCACAGGTCTAGTTCTCCCAGGTATGGGAAGAGCATGGGCCTTACACCCGGTGGGCCATAAGCTAAGCGTGTGGGCTTATACAACAGCTTACACAACCGCGTTACACAACTCAGGCTCTGGGCAGGCCAGACTTTATGGCACCAGGCCTATTGTGCCCCTCTTGTCCATTTAATGTGTTTACCCCTGGTTTGGGCAGAAAAACCTGTCCAGGCAAGGCAAGGCATGTGTAAGCCTATTTGGGTCTATGGGCCCTCCACCACAATGGTCTCCTCCAAACTAGCCAAAGGGGCATTCAGTACTATATGATGTGATGCTGAACAGTAAAACTGGAGCGCATTTGGTCAGGGGGTGGCAGCTGTTGCTTGGGGAGTGGCTGGGTATTGGTCAGCAGCTGGTGAGGAATCGCATTGTTTGTCAATTGTTTGCTGTACTCTTTTATCATTGTTTTTTTCCTTGCCTTTTCTGTCCTGTTGAACTTTCTTTATCTCTGTCTGTGAGTTTTTACCTATTTTCTGATTCTCTGCCCTGTCTTACTGGTGCACAGTGAATGAAATGACTGCATAGTGTGACATACAGAAAAGACTCTAACTCGAAAGTTATAAAGTAGGTATGTTTATTGCGCAAGATGCACGAGGGATATCTCCTCCAAAATCGTGCATGCCCAAAAGAGCAAGCACCCCACATTGATACACTGGATCCATGCATATTCATGAAACGCCTGTACATTCTTATCACTAAAACCCGCCTGCTCCCCCTTCGTATGTTAATTATCTTATCAGTCCTCTGCGCTTGCGTAGTTCCCTTCTGAAATTGTGGGCAAGGGTCCTTCAAATGTGGGCAATGGTCGATTGGAGGAAGGCTGTGAGTCTTCATCACAATGTACTTTTCACCCCTGGCTGGCATGTGATGACCATGCAGGTTTGTAGTACCCTTGTCAGCCTATCTCCTTGATGGTCTTCTGCTTTTCCTCCTCATGGGTACTGGCTGATAGGATTATGGCGAGTGCTGGTCAGTCCTTCTCCTCCATCCCAGATAACATTGTGAAGTATTTGGTTTTTTGCCTTGCTTTGGCCTTGGAGTGTTTTCACATTGCTACTTGAGAATACATCCTTTGTTAATGATTAAGACCATCTTTTCCCTTTGTTAGTCATCTACTTCTGCTTCTCTATGATTACCTATTCTGTTTCTTTGTTTCTAGTATAGATATACCTTTGGTCACCCCCTATTTCTTCATATCCCCATATCAAGTGTTTAGTTGATGCCAGGTTAAACCACAGCACTTTCTCCTGCAAGCTGTGCTTTGGAAACCCTGTTAGTTAATCCAAAGGAAAGTACATCTCCACCTTGGAAGAAAACTATTAAACAAGAGGTGTTTTCATAATGAATACTCAGAAACACCTACATGTGCAGTGTATGTAAATTTGATTATTTTTATCTATTGTGCACTCAAAAAAAATATGTTGATTTTATAGTGATTACTATTGTGCTGGTTTGAGACTAGCTAGAATGTTTTGGTGAAAAGAACTAGATCATAGGCTGAGAAATTAAAACAATGGTGAGGTCTACTTCGCTCACAGTCTTGCTGAGATATGTAGAAAGGAAAAAGCAAAACATTAGATAAAGTCACTTGCTTGCTCTCTTCGCGGGGCACTTTCCTCTGCGCTGAGGCTGCTGGCTGAACTCCATCTTGCTTTCTAACCTCACCCTCCTTTTGCTTGGCTGATTCACCTTTGCTTCTTAATCCTCTTGGCTGAACCTCCATTCTTCCTTAGGACTGGGGTAAGGTTGAGAGGGGTAGGGGGAAGGTGAGGGGGTGGTTGAGAGCCTCTCCTGGGGACTCAGGTTTCTGGGAGGGGAGTTGTGT
>WAAF01012605.1:67488-81590 GCA_013400475.1 Tricholaema leucomelas
CTTCTTCTTCCTCTTGGCTGACCCGCCATTCTTCCTTGGGACTGGGGTAAGGTTGGGGGGGGTGGGGGGAGGGTGAGGGGGTGGTTGAGAGCATCTCCTGGGGACTCAGGTTTCTGGGAGGGGAGTTGTGTCTGCATTACCTTTTTACCTTGTATATTTCTGTCTATATCTGTATATACTGTAAATATCTGCTTGTAAATTGTGCCAGCTGTAAATATAAGCTTCATTCAAATTTCCAGAGCCGGCTGAGTCTAGTCTGGGTGATTTCTAAAGTGTGGGGGGCTGGGGACACCCAAACCATCACATCCTTTAATTTTGGCACAACAGAAGAAAAATCCAAGATTGATACCAGCATTATTCTGACATCACTCTTGGATGTCACCTTCAAACAGTTCATCACACATTCATTCATTGAATATGTGATACAAGGTGTAGGAGGGGTTTCTCTATGGGAAAAAAAAATTATTCTTAGGAGGGTTTTCAGTGGTAGCTGGTAATATATGACAAGAGAAGAACTTATCTGCATGTGGTGTCTTTTAAGGATAATTATTCCATAACAGATCTTTAAAAGCTCTAAAATTTTTTACACAGGGTAAAAGCCTCTTACTCTGTTTCATTTCTGTGTTTCAATGTGTGCAGAAGGGTGAGCAATCACACTTTCAGCATCATGCTGTAACTTCACAAGAATTAACTTCTGTTTGTAGATAACTGTAATTATCATAGAATCATAGAATCAACCAGGGTGGAAGAGACCTCCAAGATCATCCAGTACAACCTAGCACCCAGCACTAGCCAATCACCCAGACCATGTCACCAAGTGCCTCATCCAGTCTTCTCTTCAACACATCCAGGGATGGTGACTCCACCACCTCCCTGGGCAGCCCATTCCAATGCCAATCACCCTCTCTGGGAAGAACTTTCTCCTAACATCCAGCCTATGCCTCCCCCGACACAACTTGAGACTGTGTTGCCTTGTTCTGTTGCTGGTTGCCTGGGAGAAGAGACCAACCCCCACCTGGCTACAAACTCCTTTCAGGTAGTTGTAGACAGCAATGAGGTTAGCCCTGAGCCTCCTCTTCTCCAGGCTAAACAGCTCCCTCAGCCTCTCCTCATAGAGTTTGTGTTCCAGGAACCTCACCATCTTTGTCGTCCTTCTCTGGTTATGTTCCAGCATCTCAACATCTCTCTTGAATTGAGGGGCCCAGAATTTGACACAGGACTCAAGGTGTGGCCTGACCAGTGCTGAGTACATTATTGGAAGTTAATTTATAAAACAAGTGCCTCGTTTGGAAGCTCAGGTATTGATTTTTTGATCAAATTTTCCCTATCCTGTCAGGAATCAATATAAATACATATAAATGTATTCAATGATTTCTTCTTTGGCAGAAAGTAGACGTGATCATGTTCTAAGATAAGAAATATTTTGATGAGTAATTCAGAATAACTTGAAAAACAAATCAGGAGAAATGCTGCTGTGTGGATGAAGTAGCTCTTTTCTTTTGGAAGTGTAGATTATAATTTTTGCTTCTTCTAATCCAAAACTGCTGCAGATGCACCTCTGCCATTTAGTGCAGAAGTGCATCAGTGACAAATATACCATATGGTATGTTGCAGGAAATATGGTTTATGACATGAAGGTATATCAGGTGTTTCGCTTCATTTCATCCTTCTGTTCCCTGGCAACTGAATTTAAGAAAACAAAGGGGGAAAAAAAATGCAAACAAACAAAAAGTGAAACAAAAACAAACAAGTAACAGAAAATCCACCCACAAAATCCCCAGGCAAACAAAAAAAAAATTCCACAAGCAAGTAAGAGGCAATTCACAAAATAAAACCACAACACAAACAAGCAAAAACCCCTGAAAAACAACACATTAAAAACTTTTTTAAGCTAATGAATTATGGAAATGCACAACTCATCTATACCTCATAAGCATCTGAAGGAATCCTAGGAAATGTTCTGAGCTAGCTTTCTCATTTTCACAGCTGTAAAAAGGGAATGACATCTAGTCTACTCTTCTTCCGTGAACAAAATGCACCAAATCAATGTCAAGCCAATGACATAGTATAAAGTAGGCTGGTTGTCCCTCAATATATTTGCCTGACTTCCATAAAAAGTTTGTGCTCTGTAAATCAGTGTAAAAATCTCAGGCTAAACATCATCTTTCCATTGACTCTGATGGATTGAAGATCCAGGAATCCTAAATCTGAAATGGCTGTTAATGAATCTGACTTGCGAAGAAACATAAGGCTAATAAACAAGAATTTTAAGCCATGTAAATATGCATCATTTGGATAAAAATTATATTAACAGTAGCCAGAGATCTAGTTCATAATTGACAGATCAATAAAATGTCACCAAAAATTCTGCAATCCTGATTATAGAATCATAAGATCAACCAGGTTGGAAGAGACCTCCAAGATCACCCTGTCCAACCTATCTAACCAAGATCATCCAGTCCAGTCCTATCCAATCAACTAGACCATCGCACTAAGTGCCTCATCCAGGCTTTGCTTGAGCACCTCCAGGAACGGCCACTCCACCACTTCCCTGGGCAGCCCATTCCAAAGCCAGTCACTCTCTCTGGGAAGAAATTCCTCCTAATATCAAGCCTATACTTCCCCCAGCACAACTTGAGACTGTGTCCCCTTCTTCTGTTGCTGGTTGCCTGGCAAAAAAGCCTGACCTCCACCTGGCTACAGCCTCCCTTCAGATAGTTGTAGACAGCAATGAAACCACATACTTTTCTTGATTTTTTTTTCTTTAAGGAACATACTGTTTTCTACCCATCCTACTGTTCATTTCTCCGTATAATTTCTCTTTCACAAGAAAAAATTACAGACTATTTTTCTTGTCAAAGTCTGTGCTTCATAACAGCCACATATATTTTCATTTAAAAGTCAACAGAGCAAAATCAAGAAAGCAAAATAGAGCATGTCCCTATTCTTCAGAGTGAATATGAATATGTAGTAGGGCACCTACCATTAACAGCAGATGGAAAGAACTATGCAAGGAAATTCACCTGTTGTTCCTTTATACTGGAGTTATGTGGGGTTTATATAGTGAGTTCTGCAATGCCTACACACAGAAGCCCAGGGAAGGAAATTAGTGTCATTAGGGTTTTTTTAAAGTCCATTAACTGAGAAAATTACTCACCTGTGCAACCAACCATATTTTCTTTCTTGTGTGATGTGACAGCCCTGCCCTACAGCTTAGCTTTGTTCCCTTTATCGCAACCTATATTTAATTCTACTTTGAACTTAGAAAGTGCTTTCTTTAGGTCATTGTTTATATTGTTCTTGCACAATAAAGCTTCTAATATAAAAGTTTTGGGGGTTGGTTTTTTTTAAGTCAAAATTAAGACAATGTTAAGGTTAATATGAGAAACAGCTTTAACTGAAATTCTCTCCTATACCACTTTCTGAAAAGCAAAAGGAGCATCATATCTTTATCACCTTTTTTCAAGTTCCATCACCCTGCTAACTATGTAAAAGGTGATTTACACTCTCTACTTCCCTAGTAGTTTTCGAAAGCAGAAGTCAGCAACAGTTTTTCAGTATAACAGCTTTTGTGTTGTTGGCAGTGGTTTTTGTGCTTGTTCAAGGCATTGAATCATCTATTTTAAAGTCTAAATTTCAGATTGGGAGGAGGCGATGAGAAAGGAGGGAATAGTTTTCTTTTTCCAATCCATTTAAGTTCTTGGAGACTGCAGTGTAATAAGGAAAGAAATTATCATCACTTCTCTAAATCCTAGCACTGTTAGTGTTAATTATGTGGGAAGCTATGTGAACTTAGTGATGAGGATAAAAAATATTTTGCAGTAGGTATCTGGTGTGTTCCTTAGTTCAAACCATGGATTGAATAGAATAAAACCACTATGAGAGGGGAAAAATCACTCAGGATGATCAGACATTTGTTCTTTGCATGTATCCCTGTCTCCACAAGGAAAATAACCCTCTCTTTTCCCCTATATGTTACAAACTCTTGCTAGACAATGAAAGAATGTGAAGTACCATCCTGGGCTGTGGGAGATATATATATTCCAGCAGCAAGAGACATATTTGCTCTCCTTCCCACTGCATTTCATCTGTTCCCTTGATGACCTCCCTTCCCTCATATCTGTCACTCTACTACCACTCATCTCTGTCTTCTCTAATCTCCCTTCCTAGCCCTTCCTACTGTGCCCATCTTTGCTGACAATTTCATCCTCAGAGAAATAAGCTAGCAAGTTTCACTCCTGAAAGTATGGGAACTGCAATTTTTAAAAGATTGACAACTCAGTCATATCTAAACAATTTTCAAGACAAGGTAAAAAGCAAATTTCTGAAATTAGATTGGTCATGTCCTTCTCCCCTGCAAGATAGAATCCAAATCCTTATCTAATCATACATTAAGATGGTAGAGTTTCACAAATAAGCAGCTGTAAGATTATCTTTAGATGGGCAAGGCAAGGTATTTTCACAGAAAGAGCAGAGCTGATTTGGATGGGAATGATAAAAATAGTCAATTTAAATATAAGACTTCTACCACATAATGAGCATTTTTTAGAGTGACAAAACCATTCTTCACACTGAAATGTTCTGGGTGATATGGGAAGCCATCCAGAGGGACCTGGACAGACTGGAGATGTGGGCGCAAGCCAACCTCATGAGGTTCAACAAGATCAAGTGCAAGGTCCTGCAGCTGGGTTGGGGCAAACCCAAGAACAAATACAGGCTGGACAGTGAGTGGCTGGAGAGCAGCCCTGAGGAGAGGGACTTGAGGGTGCTGCTGGACGAGAAGCTCAACATGAGCCAGCAGTGTGCACTTACAGCCCAGAAAGCCAACCAGAGCCTGGGCTGCATCAGGAGAAGTGTGGCCAGCAGGTCGAGGGAGCTGATTCTCTCCCTCTACTATGCTCTGGTGAGACCCCATCTGGAGTACTGCATCCAGTTCTGGAGCCCCCATTACAAGAAGGATGTGGACATACTGGAGCGTGTCCAGAGAATGGTCACGAGGATGCTCAGAGGGCTGCAGCAGCTCTGCTATGAGGNAATTCTATGATTCTACAAAGCCCTTTTCTCTTGGATTTCTTTGGAAAGCATCACTACATGGACAGAACAAGAGGACACAGTCTCAAGTTCTGCCGAGGGAAGTACAGGCTGGATGTTAGGAGGAAGTTCTTCACAGAGAGAGTGATTTGCCATTGAAATGGGCTGCCCAGAGAGGTGGTGGAGTCACCATACCTGGAGGTGTTGAAGAAAAGATTGGATGAGGCATTTAGTGCCATGGTCTAGATGACTGGATAGGTCTGGGTGCTAGGTTGGACTGAATGATCTTGGAGGTCTCTTCCAACCTGGTTGATTCTATGATTCTATACCTTCAGCTGCTGCAAATTAACATCTTTCATTCCACTGAATAGGGTTGTATTTATTTGAGATTGATTGAGGTTTCACACTGTAACATTAATACTGTAGAGAAAAGCAGGAAAAGAAGCCCAAAGTTACAAAAAGAGAACCTATTTGTGTGTGTGTATTTATATATATATATGTTCTGTTAAATTTCCTTGTACTTACATTTTCTGAGCTGTTAGCTGAAAAATGCAAGCTGGAATCAACAGTTATATACAATGTGTCTTGGCATCAGAGGAAGGAATGCTAAACTGACAAGCAGGTAAATAGTGAAGGCAAAAGTTTATGGAAAATGTATACTTTCCCAGCAGTTCAGGAGTCATGAGGCAATCATAACCACAAGTGACATGAATGAGAATGGTGTCTATTTACATCTAATCTGCAATGCCTGGGGAGAAGAAGGGAGACAGAGGTGGAATTTTAAGAAGTATCAGCAAAAAGTAAGGCTCTAAAACTGTGTTGAACCCAGACTGAACCTATTTGTCAATTTGAAAAATTTGATGAGCCAGAAATGTTAGATGAGAACATTAGTTGCTTTTAACAGCACTGAGTATGAAGTAACTGCATCAAATAACCAAGCAAGAAATGTATTATGAGACTGAAACATACAGCTATGTTCAGTATTCTTCTCAAAATAGCTGGACAATATCACACATGCCAAACAAAATTACTATTCTTCAACTCATATGTGAATTCTGTCTGAAAAGAGATAGCATTGGGTTGCATTTAGAGAGGTCATAGACTAGTATCTTACCAGTACCAACTTCTTTGAATTCTGTTTTTTCCTCTCCCTGTCCTAAGTGAGAAGTTATTGTGATTATATTCAGCATGTCCATTTCTCTCAGGCACTTTATGTTTTACTGTGTATAATCACTGCTCCATCAATAACAGTTTCCTTGGACCTAGGAACCTTCTCCATTATCCACAGAATATCTTCATAACCCTTTTCCACTAAACTATTAATATGGCTTCTGGTTTTGTACCTTCTCTACAGGATTGTTTTAATATTCCAACATGGAATGCGTTCTGTTATTTGTTCTTTACAAATTACCTCTTTACATCTGCAGCAACTTCAGGATTTCACAGAATCACAGAGTTAATCAGCTTGGAAAAGACTTTTTAGATATCAAGTCCAACCTATTAGCCATCATCATCTAATCAACTAAACCATAGCACTAAACACCACATCTGCTCCTTTTTTAAACACTTCCAGCAACAGTGACTCCACCACCTCCCAGGGCAGCCCATTCCAATGTCAATCACTCTTTCTACAAAGAAGTTTTTTCCTAACATCCAGCCTAAACCTCCCCTGGCACAGCTTGAATGTGTGTCCTCTCATTCTGTCACTGGTTGCCTGGGAGAAGAGACCAACCCCCACCTGTCTACAACCTCCTTTCAGGTAGTTGTAGACAGCAGTAAGGTCTCCCTCGAGGTCTTTGTGCATGTTCGCAGCAAATGGAGAGTGGCATGGCTCTGTATCAGCCTTCTCATTTCTCCATGCTGAAGAAATCCATAGCTGATAAGCACATAGAGATAGTCAGATTCTGTAGGTCAGGTGACAGGCAATTTGCTTAAGTGGGCAAATGGATGCTTTGCCCATTCAGAAACTAAATGTTATTAAAAACAAAGCTTTTTTTTGCTACTCTGGTAGAGTATAGAACCCTACGTCAAACACTTCTTAATAGTAAGTGTAGAGGCATCATGCAGCTGTTAACATTTGCTGACTCTATGACTTTGAAAGCATACTAGTTGCCCTTCCTTATCCCATCATGTTTGAGGTGTCTTGTTTCCCTTTGCTCATTGTACAGTGTCTGCAATTAGTCTTTAAGCTCATTACACAAAAGAGTCTCTTGTGCAGTTTTATTTACTGTTTAATACCCATTAAGATGGATTTGTTCTTCCTTTGCCAAAGTTATCCAAGTCACTCTCTAAATATTTGAAAATAAACATGCCACTCTCTGGATTTCATTGTTTGTTTGGGATTATTGTCACCATTATCTGGGATGCTGACTTAATTGAGATGAGAAAAAAAATCCAATTTTGGAGGGCTTTATGGAATACTTACATGGTACCTAAATAATGCTGCCACCTAATCTACTTGGGACAAAGGATGTGCTTTCTGATTGACTTTTCCCATTTGACTGACTTTCTGTCCATTTTTTTTCCCAAAGCTTTCCTGCACTAGCAATAAGCCTCTGATATCTAAACCACAGAGGAGACATTCTGTTTATGCATATTCATAGGTGATTAAAGGAAATGGTAGTTGTTTATTTTACCCATCTGAGTTGTAGTATTACCCATGTTGATGACTGCCTTAGAAAAATCTACTTTTAAAAAAGGGTAAGAATTCCCAATGGAACTGTTTCTGGCTAATTTTATTTTAAAATACAACCAATGCACAAAAGGCCACTTTTACTTGGTGCTATGAGAATAAAGATTCATGCTTGCTAATATTTTACTAATATTTTATAATGCAGATTGAGCAGCTTTGGCATTCAATTACTTTTTCACTAATATAAATGCTAACACAGCCTTACTATAGCTTCAGCAGTTGGTATTACAAAAGTTCAGCCAATTTCAACAGCTGCAGCTAAATGGTATCCTGTGGTCCAAATACTGAAATCGAGGTATTGGTAATAGAAATGCTTCTTTTGGCTACAATTGTGATAATTAGGATGCTGCACTAATTCTGAGTCACTGTCATGAATAAACAATAAAAAAAAAAAACCAACAGAATAAACATACAGCAGATATAAGCCATTGTGGTGCTGTGTTCTCATTGCAGTAGTAGATTAGTAGATCAGTATCTGAAAGGAGCCTAGAAAAAAGCTGGGGAGAGATTTTTTAGGATAGCAGGGAGTGACAGGACTAGGAGGAATGGAGCGAAGGTTCAGGATCAGACTGGTTGTGAGGAGGAAGTTCATCATGAAAGTGATGAGTCTCTGAAACAAGTTGCCCAGGGAGGCAGTTGAGGCCCCATCCCTGGAGGTGTTTAAGGCCAGGCTGGATGCCGGTCTGGTCAGCCTGCTCTAGGGTAGGGTGTCCCTGGGCATGTCAGGGGGGTTGGAACTAGATGATCTTTGTGGTCCCTTCCAACCCTGACTGATTCTATGATTAGATAGAAGAGGCCACAGGCAGATATATTCCTCTGCATCGTCATGATGCGCATGAGCATGTGAGATATTCCTGCATCACCTCATAACAAGGAACTACATGGTGCAATTGAATTAGCTCAGTCACATCTGGAATAGGTCCCATGGATGCTATCCTTAATTATTGCCTGAGCACAAAATAGATGACCCAAATAATTCACCAATTGTATTATTTTGGTCTATTTTATTTTTAACTGGGAGAAAGCAAGGGAGAAGAAGGCATGGATTTGAATTTGAACACAGTGTTTCTAAATAAGCACCAATTGAAGAGCATCTCAGCTAGGAAGGTCGAAAAGCACCCAGAATTAATATGGCAGCTACTGGCACTGCTCCTTATCTCTTTCAGAAGCTGTCTGAGAAAAGGCTATGACTCAAAAAAAAAGTCCTTGTTCTCCCATTTGCAAAAGTCTGTCTGGACTAGGATTAGTAGGTGTGGGATAACTGCCCAGTTTGCCATTAATTTAGTGTACAACCAAGAGATGTTTGTAGAATCTCTAGAAATGAAGGTCAGTGGAACTAGGGAGTCTTGTGGAGATAAAACAGTCTTATTTCAGATAAAACTAGCGAAGCAAGGCTAAAATAACAAAACCATGTAACTTCAAAACAGATCTCAAAGGCTACAGAGCCCAAACACAGACATTTGACTAATTAACTGCAATTTGAATATTAAAGTTGACACCTCTCTGTATGATAGTGAGCCAAGGGGGGTACATGCTAAACATATAAGACTATGTTACTCAGCTCTCTACCCAAATCATGCTAAATATGACCTAGAAGGCAGGGATAGCCAGGATTAAGGTTTGAAAAAAATAAAACATGAGGCACACCTCTCTGTAGAGAAAAACTGTGGATTTGGCAGAGGCATGGGAAGTGCACAGGCTCCTTTTCCCAAGACAGGGTTGCCTTCACAGGATCACAGGATATGAGAGGTTGGAAGGGACGCAAGGAGATCATTGAGCCCAACCCCCCTGCCAGAGCAGGACAATACTAACACAGATCACAGAGGAACACATCCAGACAGGCCTTCAAAGTCTCCAGAGAAGGAGACTCCACAACCTCTCTGGGAAGCCTATTCCAGTGCTCTGTGACCCTTACAGTAAAGAAGTTCCCCCTTGTGTTGAGGAGGAACCTCTTGTGCTGCAACTTACACCCATTGCTCCTTGTCCTATCACAGGGAGCAAGTGAGAAGAGCCTGTCCTCCTCTCCTGGTCAGCCTTCAGATGCTTATAAACATTTATCAAATCCCCTCTAAGTCTTCTTTTCTCCAGACTAAAAAGCCCCAGGTCCCTCAGCCTCTCCTCATAAGCCATGCCCTCCAGTCCCCTAAGCATCCTTGTAGCCCTCTGCTGGACCCTCTCCAGCAGATCTCTGTCCCTCTTAAACTGAGGAGCCCAAAACTGAACACAGTATTCAAGATGAGGTCTCACCAGGGCAGACTAGAAGGGAAGGAGAACCTCTCTTGATCTGCTGGACATACTCCTCCTAATATACCCCAGTATCCCCTTGGCTTTCTTGTGCCATGGTTAACTTGTTATCCACCAGGACCCCCAAGTCCCTCTCCACAGGAATGCTTTCCAGCAGATCACCTCCCAGCCTGTACTGGTGGAGTTTATTATTCCTCCCCAGATGCAGGACTCTGCACTTGTCCTTGTTGAACTTTATCTGGTTCCTCTGTGAGTGACCAATCCCTTTTTCCATGAATTGTAAGATTCCTTCTTCCCTGAGATTTCCTTCAGGAGCTAATTGAATTGGCTAAGAATTGGATATTCAATGCATGGCTTAACTTTTGCTGCGTTTCTATTATATATTAGAGCTATTGCAAAGGTTTCTGCCTCTGACTTTGTTAGATGTTAACTGGGATTTATTAGCTTGAGTCCCATTACTTGCACGCAATGCATTTATCATTGGCAATCCCAAATCTGTTCTAACTGTTGCTTTAATAAATTAAGCCTATCAATTATTTTAACATCCTGAACTTGTGTCACTGCAAGTCCTTACAGGGGCACTGGGGAGAAAAAGAATAAAAAAGAAAAAGAAAAAAAAAGAAATATTAATTGTGATTAATACTTTCAGTAAGAGTCCTGAGGCTCTGAGACTTGAAGATGTTGGGATCTTACCTGTATGTTACAGAAAAAGGTAATAAAAAAAAAAAGCTGACCATTAGAACAAGAAATCACAGTACCACAGTACCACAGTATCACAGTACCACAGTATCACAGTACCACAGTATCACAGTATCACAGTATCACAGTACCACAGTATCACNGAGGCCTCTCACCAGCCTCGTTGCCCTTCTCTGGACACGTTCAAGCATCTCAATATCCCTCTTAAACTGGGGGGCCCAGAACTGGACACAGTACTCACTGTGTAGTTTAGGTGGCCTCTGTCAGGGGCTACATCGCAGTTCTTCCCCCACTAGGCTATCAAACCATATTTTATGAATATATGATGAAGCTTAGAGGGAAGCAATAACTGCCCTTATAACCTTGAAATTATTAGAACATTTGGATTTAGCTATTACCTCCTATGTTAACCTGAGATAATGCCCCAATAAAAGAGCTAGCAGAGCCAGGTCAGAACGAGATTGGCTAAAGATCACACTATTTGCCATTGGAATGGGCTGCCCAGGGAGGTAGTGGAGTCGCTGTCCCTGGAGGTGTTCAAAAAAAGACTGAATGAGGCACTTAGTGCCATGGTCTAGTTGATTGGACAGGGCTGGGTGCTAGGTTGGACTGGATGATCTTGGAGGTCTCTTCCAACCTGGTTGATTCTATGGTTCTATGAAATACCAGTGTAAGCTCTTCTCGTTGTTTTGTTTATTTGTCTGGGAAGGTAGAGGGAGAAAGAGAGAGTAGCTTTGAGCCCCTTCTGGACAGTCTTCTTTGTCTGGAAGGGAGTTTGTATTTCTGTATTGTTTCTAATTTGTATAGAATTGTAAATACTTGTAAATACATTGTGTATATAAGCTTGTAAGTTTTGCTTTGCCATAAATAGAGTTTCCTTTTACTTCCAAGCCATCTGAGCTAGTCTGGTAAATTTCAGTAGTGTGGGAGCAGGAAGAAGTTCCTATCCCACCACACTAGAGAAGGCAGTAAGCTAAAGTTTTGTCTACTTTGCATTATTGAAAGGAATTTGATGTGTTATCTTGGTTTTTTTTCTGTAAAGGTAGAAAAATTTAGTCATGGAGCAGAAAATTTTGTCCTTGTTGGTGTCAAATGAACAGTACAATTTTTTACTTCCTGGGGAGATTATCGTGTCTGTGACCCTTCATTACCACAGCTTCCTATTTTCATTGTCTCTGAAATAAACATTACAGTGCAGCTTCCAGTCCAACTGTTCACTACTTTCACACTTTGAATACACAACTGACTTGCCATGTGGGCTCAGTACAATGGACTACTTCAGCTGAGTACTCTTGTCTTTGGATGGGAAACCTCATATCAAATGGTTTGCCTGGATCAACTTAGGGGCTTCCTCACAAGTATCCAGCCACCTCAAAATCTAAGTTACAACAACTGCCTCAGTTTTTTAATTTCATGGAGGAAAACCCAGTATTGACATAGTTTCAGTCAGTCCTAGAGGTTTCTTGATTACTTGGATAGAAGCATTTGCCATCATGTTTCATGTTCTTTAGTCTGTCAACATTTGATCGTGAGCCTTGAACAAAGTCGGGCATGTCAGGTTCATGTAAGAACAGTTTCACTACATAGCCATGAAATGTGGACACCAAAGAAGCCTGAAATTTAAGGGTTTCACATTTTTCTGATTGTCTTCAGCATCAGTCCAGTCTTATAAGTGAAAATAATGTCAGTGATGAAGACATTGATATTTGCAAAGATCCACTACTGCAATCTGGTTCCATTTTAGCAATGCTTTGGTAGAAGTGGATTATAGGGATGGAAACACAAGCATCATAAACCATGCTTATCAAGAAAACCACTGCATAGTTAGTGACTGTGTGCTTCAAAACCTTAGATGTCATGGCAACATTTCAGTGACAGCTATCATCTGACAACCAGACAGCTCATTTTAATAATTCAGCCAAAATCTGATCTAGCTGGCATTTGGTTTTTGCTAAGACTCCCTCCTTTTGGGATTTGTCTTCTTAGTAGGAGACAAATGGATCAAATAACAGACTCTTCCCCACTATGTTCTTCTTTGCCTGGGAGTTTAGCACCAGCTATGACCTGCTGTGAGATTTATGTATTGACCATGACAAAAGGGCTATAACTAATTGAATTAACTGGTGATATTTTGTCTTGATAATTTCCTAAGTCGGCAGTGCTTCCAGTCCCCTTGATTTATTACCTACACTCCTGAGACAGAGTTCCAATCTACTACTGTTAGTAAACACCCCTTTCAAAGAGGGGGAATGCTCAGTTCAGGGTAAGGCCCTGCTGCACAAAGGTAAGAAGAGCTCTTTCACTGCATCATGCCAAAACCGGAGAGATTTTGTGGAAAAATACCTTCACTTGCCAAAAGGATAAGAAATCTGTTTCAAGGTTGCTGCACACTTCCAGCTTGTTTGGACATTCCTTTCAGGAGTGCAGATACTGAAGCAAGGTCTTCTATCTTTCAAATTACCAATTTTAACTGTCTATATGTCATTGTTAAATACATTGCTTTTTACTTGACAATTCATTATACTTTGTATAATGTAGAACCATAAAAACTGGATTCAAGTACCAAGCACACTCTGAGATGTGAGTCTGCAATTCAGCCTGCAGATCATTTTTGAGCTCAGAAATTACCACCGAGTCCAGGATATTCCCCCTGGAATTACCCTCACAAAACTGGACTGCACTCCTATCTCAAGCTATAAATTTGAGCTTTATCCACTATATGCAAAACCACATAATTAGACTAATTTCTAAGGAAAAATGAAAAGTTTAGGCTATAAATTAAATTACAAGAGGAGGTTGTAGGTTGCATATCTGCAGTTGACCTCGGCTCACTTTATAATGGAGTTTAGGAGCCTTTGCATTTGACCTATATTAGATCTATTTGATCTAAGTATATCTGTAAGACTTGTATTATACTCTGATACCAAATATCCTTTTACTTTTTCTTTCTTTTTTATTCTTTTGTTAGCCATATATAGCAAAATGGGATTAGCAAGGGAACTAAATATGAAGACACCACATTGCTGAAAGTGTTGATTTATATGCAAAATGTTGGTTTATAATGTGTCAAAGTGTTTGGATTTCAGACCCATATTCTTCCCTCATGCAGAGAAGTTGTAAGCCTTCCAACCTGATTTCCTTTTATGATCAGGTTACCTGCCAGGTGAATGTGGGGAAGGCTGTGGATGTAGTCTACCTGCACTTCAGGGAATCCTTTGACACTGTCTGCCACAGCAAGCTCCTGGCTAAACTGGCAGCTCGTGGCTTGGACAAATTCACTCTGTGCTGGGTCAGGAACTGGCTGGAAGGCCGAGTCCAGAGAGTTGGGGTGAATGGTGCCACATCCAGTTGGCAGCCAGTCACTAGTGGTGTTCCCCAGGGATCAGTGTTGGGCCCAGTCCTGTTCAATATCTTTATTGATGATCTGGATGAGGGG
>WAAF01012605.1:89611-102106 GCA_013400475.1 Tricholaema leucomelas
ACCACCTCCCTGGGCAGCCCATTCCAATGCCAATCACTCTCTCTGGGAAGAACTTCCTCCTAACATCCAGCCTATACTTCCCTCGGCACAACTTGAGGCTGTGTCCCCTTGTTCTGTTGCTGGTTGCCTGGCAGAAGAGACCAACCCCCACCTGGCTACAACCACCCTTCAGGTGGTTGTAGACAGCAATGAGGTCTGCCCTGAACCTCCTCCTCTCCAGGCTACACAACCCCAGCTCCCTCAGCCTCTCCTCATAGGGTTTGTGTTCCAGGCCCCTCACCAGCTTCGTTGCCCTTCTCTGGACACATTCCAGCACCTCAACGTCTCTCTTGAGTTGAGTGGCCCAGAACTGGACACAGGACTCAACGTGTGGCCTGACCAGTGCTGAGTACACGGGAAGAATAACCTCCCTCTTCCTACTGGCCACACTGTTCCTGATACAGGCCAGGATTGGTTTGTCAGGCCAACATTTGCATTTGGAGCCTGAAAAAGTCCTCTGCTGTCAGTGGGGTGGGTTTTATTGTCAGTTGTTTAGTGGAATTTGTATCAGATTTTAAATATGCATTTTAAAAATAAAATTCAATTATTCAAATAATTCAAATTCAAATAATTTAATATTTTTAAGATAAAATTCAATAATTTCCTCTGGTGCAGAGAAATTCTGTGTCCATTTCAATCAGACATGGTTTGTGCAAGTAGATTTGAAACCTCAAAGCAGTTGTATGTGAGCTTGTGTAGACTCACCTTTTTCTTCAGCTTCCAGTTTCAATAAACTGAGTTACATCTCTCCTTAGCAGTGCCCTTCAGCTTTGCTTACACACGACTGAGTGTAGCTCCTATCAAAGTCCATGAAGAGACTGAATCTTGCATACCAACAACGTACTACTGCTCCTTGCTTTCAAGGGCATGCTGCCTTTTCAATCGGGTACTTAGTCAAACCTGTGTTTCTCTTCAACCTAACCTTGAACCAGTCGAGGCAGTTCACAATTTGCTGAGAATGGTTGCTTAGATTTTCTGAAACTTTAGGCTGAGAAAAGCATTCTGAGTATGAAACAAGATAAGCTTACAGTCGAAGGGTCCAATATTTAAATTAATGATTGATCTCCATTCACACATTGCAAAGCAGATGTTCCTTAAAGCAGTGTAGAAGCCCCAAACGGACACAGTTTAGAACAGCTGCTTTATATTCTAAGGAGTGCTGCTGCTACTTTACAACTAAAAGCAGTACCATGAGGGTGAAACTGAAGATACTACTGCATATTTATATATAACATATTTATTTATAACTGAACATGAGCCAGCAGTGTACCCATGTGGTCAGGAGAACCAATGGTATCCTGGCCTGGATCAGGAACAGTGTGGCCAGTTGGATAAGGGAGGTTTTTCTTCCCCTGTACTCAACACTGGTCAGGACACACCTTGAGTGCTGTGTCCATTTCTGGGCTTCTCAATTCAAGAGAGATGTTGAGATACTGGAACGTGTTCAGAAAAGGGCAACAAAGCTGTGAGGGGGCTGGAGCNAGTTTGAGCTGACAAATAATTTCAAGAAGGAATCAAAATGAAGACATAAATCAGTTGTGTGTCCCCCCAGATTTGGTCTCCTGAATGCACAGCGTACAAAGCATTTTAATTATTTTTAGTGCTTTACCTACTTGTGCAATGATTTCTATTGTTAAAGAAGTATAAAAAATAGCAAATCTAGAAACAGTTGTTCAGAAATTCTGAGCAAATATGATTGAAGTGAAAAAATACTGAATTTCCACTCCATAAGTCATCCTCATATTTCATTTTCTTCACATCACAAATGGTGTAAAGTAGTTTATATTGTATTTCTGTGCAATGGGAGTATATATATAAAAAAATACAAATGCACTTCAAATTATCCTATTGAGTTGTTAATAATTACTGCATTTTAACAGTTCTGATGACAAGAAACCCTTAATTTTCCCCCACATTTTTCTTTGTTGAAATAATTCAGAAATCATTCACAGTAATTTTACCATTAACTTGTATTTCCCTACAGTCCAGGAAGTCAGTGACTACAATTACCTGAACTATTCCTGCCATGCTCAAACAGGCAGCAGGAATTTTCTATTGACCATGCACCTCAGAGTGAAATTTCTTGCAAAGACTTTTGGAAAATAAAAATTCCCAGGAAATTTTCCTGCTAATCAGGAAAATTATGGATCAGAACACTTCTGCTAGGGAAGTCTTACGGCAGGTATATCTAGCTTAGAGTTTTGTGGACAATTCTGCTTTGCCTTGAACAGACAAAAATTAACAGAACATGTAATAGAAATGTTCCCATTGCAGAAGTGGGGGGGGTGGGGGGGAGGGAAGGAAAAAGAAAAAGAAAAAAAGAAAGAAAAGAATCCAACATTTTCTAGAATATTTTTATGTTGTACAAATTTAGTTGTCTGCGGAAGACTCCAAGAAGAGCTGAAACCTAGATGCAACGGCAATTATCTCACTTCACGCAGGCTACAGAGAGCACCACCCACTAAAACTATTTATTTCAGTTCTGTTCCCACAGCCCCTTTGAAACCACAACCACCTGCAACCCCAGCAGAGAAAGCCAAGTATGACACCGCATCATAAACCATAACAGCAAGCACCTGTCCATCAGTCATTATGTTCCACTGTTGCAGATCTGCTGCAGTCATGTGCTTTCATCCTGTTTTATACCTTCCAATAATCTGTCCTTTTAAAGTTAAAACTGTGCTTTCTAAGCCAGAATTTCTATGTCAAGACTAAGAAACTAAAGCTTCTAAGAAAACATGTAAGAAATTTCTTCTTTGATGAAGGTACTAATCTCTTAATTAGAGAAGCCAGGATAGAAGAGAAGCCAGGATAGAAGAGAAGGAGATAAGTGTTTCATCCTAAAAGAGCAAACTGCGACATCATCAAAGGTAGGAAAATCTGGATGTTAAATGAGGGTAGTACCAAAGAGTGGCAAAATTTGCCTCCAGGGAAGGATTTCACATTTCATTTACCTCATAGTGAATATTTTTTTGTTGTTCATTTCACTAAATAAAAATAGAAAAGGCTGCCACTTACAGGTGAACCAATAAATGAACAAAAGGAATAAAAATGTCATTCTTTGCTTAATATTCTCCTAACAAATAGACTTATCTTAACCTCATTTATGACTCTAAGGTAGATAGAACTTTGTCCTAGAATTAGTTCTACCAGAAAGTGCACTCCTGTTATCCCTTTGACAATTCACTATAATCTCTCAAAGGAATAAATTCTCATCCAATGTCATTGTAAAATATCCATTGCCTGGAGAAAACTCTTCTAGCTACATAACAAAGCCCAATAAATTTGATTTTTTTTCCTATCAAGCTGATCAAAATAAAGTTTGCAGGTGACACAATACATTTCAGTAATGAATGTCTACAGGCTCCAGGAGATATTAAGTTAGCATGTGGAAAAGAAAGAAAATAAAGAAGTTTTGCCAAAGTCATTTATCTCCCACTGCTACTCTCCCTTCTTACATAGCAAGTGCAGTCGTGAATCTGATGCCTGTGTGAAACTGATACCATCTATGACTCAAAAGCTCTAATGAATGACTCACCAGTGCTGAGAATAGCTACCGAAGGGTCACTCTGGGACTGGTGGGTTCCTTTCAGGAAACAAAGAGAATAGAAATGCGTTTATCAGTTCCTGCTTGACAGTAAAATACTCTGAACAATTAAAGGGAATTTCAAACATCATTTTTACATTAAATGAAAGTTATATTGCTATAAAATCATAACAGTACACACAGACACACAAACCCCCCACCTTTTAATTAAACTGTTACAGAAGTCTTAGGAAAACGAAGGCTGTGATTTTAGATTTTGCACCCAAAGGTATTTTCATTTTAGAAATAACAATCTATCCTTCACATAGAAGTAAATCTGTTGTAAATTTTATCATTTCTATCTCATTGCTCAACAAAAACCTGTCATTCACACCCTATTGAACACCTCTGGACTTCCACGGTTTTTTGTATAATATCAACATGATTTTCAGCATCAATCAAAAGGTAGACAAGTGGGTGTCATTGTTTGTGAACTTGGAACTCAGTGAGGATGAAGGTAAAATGCTTTGTGATATGGTTGGTGTCACTGGAGGAAGACTGACAGAATATATTTTATCTCATGGTAAAGAAAGACCAACTTCTGCTGCCAAAAAAAGAGCAGGAGAAGAGGAGATGTGAGGTGTTAATTCTGGAAGACCTCAGTTAAAGAGAACAAAAAAAAACCAGGGCCAGGAGAGAAACAACAGAATGAAGTCATAGTTGTCTACTGTGTGTAAACCATGGAAAAGACAAATGGGTAGGCTCTATCAGATATATTAGGCTGTGCTTTGATTGTTAAACAAAAGCGAGCTTTGTATGTGGCTCTTTTCAGGACACAAGCTAGCTGCCAGAGTCAGGTAGGACTGAAGGTCAGATGAAGCCATGAAAATGACTGAGTGGGAGTCAAAGAGATTAACAATCACCTGAATGAAAGTTGACACCAGTAAAGATTAGGCAGAAAGATATATTATCTCATCACAGCATGGATACAGATTCTCTGAAATAGTGGATCTTTCCATCTCAAACATACTCTGTAGGGCCTGGTATCTCCCTATTACTCAGAATCAATACCACATCTTTGATAGCTTCTTATTCCTAATACAGCTATGCACCTAAAGCACCTTGCTGTAATATATAATAAAGCAAAGCCTTGGCTTTTGCCTTCAACAAATACTAATGTGCTCTTTCATTTCATTCACTGAGTCTGTGGTTGTAGCAGGCTGTGATCTCTGATCTCTGATGGTAAGCAAGCTCCTCTGAGTAGAAGGTTTGAAAAGGCAATGACAGTGTAACAGAATTTTATGATTACATTTTGAGCATTTCCACTGTGAACAGAAGGCTCCTGACTGTGACATTTTTATCTTCTGCTTAAAGAACAATGAAAAGTAACATGAAGGAATCAAGAAGTCATGGTAGAAATAACTCAGTACCTGTGCTACATTTTCTTTTGCATTATTTCCACTTCGAACTAACTTACTGATAGATGGTGAGAGTGATTTGCTGTTTCTGGAAAAGGGGCAAATACTACCCAACAGGAGTGGGTAGTCAGCCTGCATTGCTAGACAGGGGGTTTGGTCCCTGTATATCAGTGCAAAGAATGAATTCATGTACCAAGCATAGAATCATAGAATGGTTTAGGTTGGAAGGGACCTCAAGGATCATCCAGCTCCAACCCCCCTGCCATAGACAGGGACATCTCCCACTAGAGCAGGTTGCCCAAGGCCTCATCCAGCCTGGCCTTAAATGCCTCCAGGGAGGAAGCATCCACAACCTCCCTGGGCAACCTGTGCCAGTGTCTTCAACCCTCACTGTAAAGAACTTCCTCCTAACATCCACTCTAAATCTCCCCTCCTCCAGTTTAAACCCATTCCCCCTTGTCCTGACATTACCAGACCTTGTCAATAGTCCCTCCCCAGCCTTCCTGTAGGCTCCCTTCAGATACTGGAAAGCCACTCTAAGGTCTCCTTGGAGCCTTCTCTTCTCCAGGCTGCAGAGCCCCAACTCTCTCAGCCTGTCCTCATAGCAGAGCTGCTGCAGCCCTCTGATCATCTTCGTGGCTCTCCTCTGGACTCGCTCCAGCAGTTCCATGTCCTTCTTGTGTTGGGGGCTCCAGAAGTGCAGACAGTACTCCAGGTGGGCTCTGACGAGAGCAGAGTAAAGCACGATAAACTGAATGTGACCTTGGAAGAGATATGAGGGACAGAAAACTCTGCATATGTGACTTAAATACAAGATAACTTCCCAATCAAGACAGAAGGAATCACAGAATCACAGAATGTTAGGGGTTGGAAGGGATCTCCAGAGATCGTCTAGTCCAAACCCCCTCCATCAAAGTAGGATCACCAAGTGAAGGCCACAGAGGAAGACATTCAGGTGGGTTTTGACAATCTCCAGAGAAGGAGACTCCAAAACCTCTCTGTGTATCCTGTTCCAGTGCTTCATCACCTTCACCAGTGCAACCGGGCTTCAGGAAATCTGAGCAATGTCTGTATGTGCCCATAATGTGTGTGTGCCAGAGCACACACAGAAGTGGCTGAGCTTTGGATCTCTTGATTTAAGGTATTTATATTTTATCCATATAGCCCAATAGTACCTTTTCATCAGGAAAACTAGGATAAGCTTTCATTTGCTTCATCACAGACCACATTCTTAAAATACATTTGCTAGTAATATCTGCAAATCACTTTGAGATCCTTGCTTTGCTGGCACAGGATAAGCACAAAATGTTATTAAATCATTCAGTATAAAATGTCTTTTGCCTCATTATATTTTACAGCAATATCTTTTTATTCTCATATGATGGCAATAAAACATGACACAGCTCATCTAGCATACTGGGGGAAGGTCTTGACTGAAGTTGATTAGAGCCTTGTCTGAGTGAGGAGTGAATAAAAACTGAGTTAAGGACCTCAGAATCTGATTTCCTAATAAGACATTAGGAATGCATATAAGAAAATCAAAAATAGCATTCTTCTAATGCCAAATAAAGATTGCTACTGCTTTAGGCTTGATAGACTCATTTCAATGAGGATATGAGCTCCCCTAACTTTCAAGCTATTTTTTTTCACATATTTATTGTTGTTGACAGTGATTCTTTGGGAGCTGTTTCTATATGCCTCCATCATGCTGTCAATTTTTATGGCCATAACTATTTTTGCTATATAGTGAAAGTCTTTTGCTAGAATGATAAGGAGTGTCATTATTGCCCCATTGAATGGTATGTGATCAAAAGTATCCTAAGAAGACTTATTTAATGAGGTTAAGAACAATCCGTATTCTTCACCATTTATCACCATTAAGCCATCAAGAAAAGCAATGAGAAGAGAGGTCGACAATGCAACTGCCACAGCTGGGTGAGAAAGCAGTGACATGGACATCTCCCCCAGACTTCTGAACATCACTGTTTACATTTCTCCAGCTGAGAAACGTAAAAAACATAAAGCAGGTTCTCTCCCACTCTCCATTTCCTCTTTCATTTGCTGTTCTTTTTTTTCCCCTGCCTTAACACAAGTGAATTTTACATACCCTGTTGCCCATTAAATCACATCTCACCTTTTTACCTCCACAGCATTGCTCTGAATGAGTGCCAAATGCTTTCCTAACTTCTACCATGCTTCTATGTGTGCTTTCCAACTATGGCAGTTTCCTCCAGTTCCTGCATAATGCCTTTTTTAAGCATCCATCACTGCGTTCTATGGAATTACATGACTTGGATATGTAACGTACCAGCTCAAACTAAAAAGAATGCAGTTAATTGTCCTTTGGTCTCACTTCTCTCCAGTACTTACTGCTTTTATAGATTTCACAAACCCCTCATAGACCCTAGTATGACCACAGCAAATGGTTTCTACCAAAAACTCAAATCTCATTGAAATCCTCTCTGTAGAAGCAAAAAGAGAACAAACATCACAGGGCATTGGGAGTACGGAGATGGTAATCGATGCAGAGGTTGGGGGAGTTGCTGCCAAAGGGGACACAATGAAAGCTAATGAACAACAACATTGCAGAAAAAGCTAATGGGAGCTGCAGAGGTACCTGGAGAGCAGAGATTCTTTGCTATCAGTCTTTTACAGAGGTCACAGCTACGTCAGTGTAAACAGGCCGTGTGCTGCAGGCACCATGTAATTAGCCCTACTAGCGATCAGGCATGCTGTTCTTTTAGCCAAGTGTCCCCTCTCAGCCCAGCAATGCTGCGGTATGTGAGGATGAAGCACCCATGCTGGCTGAATAGCAGCGTTAACCGGGGAGTTCCCAAACTGCCCTATGAGACAAGCTTGCCTTCTGTTTGAAAATGATATTCATGACAACAAATCTGTTCAACTCCTCCGCTGACATGTTTTACTTTCCCAGTCTGGGAACACTGTGAAGGTTGCTTATTGGCTCAAATTCCATTTCCATGACAGATTACAGACAGTGACCTAAACTTCCTCTTGCTTTAATAGGAAACACAGAGGTTCAAGTTAGCAAATTCTATAGGAGCTTAGTGATAAAGAGACCAGCAATATATGAGAAAATGTGGTATTTTCTATTTGTGAAAGACTGTTCACCTCCAAGCCAATGTTAAATAGTTGTACATCTTTAAGGGAAGGACATCTGCCTCCAAGGAAGAAGATGCTGTGGAAACTGTAGAGTTTTACATCTTGTATTTTACTCAGAAACACCTTATAGCTAAAGAAAATGGCTTAAGTCGCTGGTAAGAGATATCAAACCTTTTCATTATACATTATACTGTTTCAAACAGGATAGAGGGCAAAAAATAGACCTTTAGAAAATGATGGCTTGCTAGTGAACTGTACTCAACTTTTCTTACTGAGTTAATGTTTCCAAGCTATTTTTCCCAAATCACACCAGGTGCTTGCAGGCAGTCTTCTCAACTCACCAAGGGGACAGGAAAATTAACTTCCACAATTTAATGTGAAGGTCAAAGGAAAGAATTCTACAACATTCATGCTGTGCCTGTTCACTAGTTAGAGAGTAAATCACATTTGTCAAGTCAGTCAATGATGCATTGGTGACCAAAGGTAGATTTACAGGGTTTTTTCCCCCCTCACTTTTAAACACCACCTGTCTGCTCTTATGAAGCCGTCTGGACCACAAGAATAATTGCTTCTCTAGTCTGACCAGGGCTGAAAGATATTTACCCTGTGAGAGGAGGGGAGAGATCATCGTCTGAAGATAAAAATGGCAGAGCCATAAGAAAGTGGAGAAAAGGATCAGGACTTGTACACAAAAAAGTTCACCTGCTCCATAAGTGTCAAGCATGTTTTCACATCTCTGAAACTTTTGTCTCTCAAATCTTGGTCTCTCCTTCCACCCTACACCAGGGCAACAGTTAATTCAAGTAATGAGAGATGGAAATAATAGGTCTGTATCCATGTTGCTTTTCTTCTTTTTCTCTACTCAGCAAACACAGTGGCTACAGATGAGCTGTGCATTCAATCCAGTAGATTTAGTCAGAATACATTGCACTCAGGCAATTTCCTGCTCAAATGCTGTCCAGTTTCCCAGTATTAATCTATTGACAGATACATATAACTGCCAAAGGTGTTTCAGCACTATGGAAAACCTGCACAAGGGTACTTCGACTGACAGAGTGCACTTCAGGCTTGTATCTCAGCTCTATGAGCATGAGATGAGTAAGAATGAGTGAAGAATTTGTCAGTCTAAAGACTATTAAACTTATCTGTTATATAATGTTAGTCCTTTCTGTACATCTGTTATACTCCTCTCATGGAAGTAAAACAGGGCAGACACCAGATTGTCTGTTTAGTTGGAAAAAAATTCACTTTTATTCCCTATCAAGAGAGGCAAAAGCAAAACAATGCAGGGAAGAAAAGGAAAATTAAGGAGACATTTGAATCATCTTAACACTTTTGATTGTTGAATTAAAAAAACAACTGTGACATTTCATTTGTTTTTTTTGTGTTTTTAACTGTTAAGAATATTTTAGTAGAAAAAAAATTCATTTGATTAAAAAAAAATAACATTTTGTAATGAACATAATAAAAATTTACTTCCAAGTGTGTCCCTAAAACACCTCTTTTAATGTGGAGCCTGAAACATGCAGCTTAGGAGAGATTTCAGAACAAACATTATTTCTGCTTTTGCAATGAGAAAGATTTATAGTAACACTCAACGGTGTAAGATAAAGGGGGAAAAAAAAGACAAATCCTCAAAATTCTTAATGGAGCTTTAAAATTACTTTCTTTATCCCTGTTTTCATGTAGGCCATGCTCAGGAGTCCCTACTTTGACTAGGCCATTTTGTGGTAAAACTTCCATGTTAAAATTAGAGGACAATCTCATACCTGCTACGCATATATATTTTAAAAAGTAGCAAAATGACAGTGATCATAATCTGCCCTTGGCATCAACCTGTTTTTACACCCTTTCAAATACCAGAGTAGGATAATAAAAATTAAAAATTACCCTTCAAATACTAAAATAGGGTAATAAAAATGACTCTCTGTTCTTCACAGAGAGAGTGATTTGCCTTTGGAATGGGCTGCCCTGGGAGGTGGTGGAGTCGCTGTCCCTGGAGGTGTTCAAGCAAAGACTGGATGAGTCACTTAGTGCCGTGGTCTAGTTGACTGGATAGGGCTGGATGATAGGTTGGACTGGATGATCTTGGAGGTCTCTTTCAGCCTGGCTTATTCTATTCTATTCTATTCTATTCTATTCTATTCTATTCTATTCTATTCTATTCTATTCTATTCTATCCTATCCCATTCTATTCTATCCTATCCCATTCTATTCCATTCCACTCTGCTCTATCCTATTTTATTATATTTTACTCCTATTCTATTCTATTCTATTCTTCTCTACTTCTCCGGAGTCTATGAACGAGAATATGCAAATTGTTTCAAGAACACAAAGACTGAAACTGTTTAAGAAGCTCCACTGAGTCAAACACCATGGTAGTAAACACCCACAAGATCTTGAAGTGGTGATTTTGCACCCTTGTAGATGCTACCTTTTTTGGTTTGTTTTTTTTTTCCCATTGAACACTAAAATTGAAACTTTGTCCTTTCTTAGACTAAGAAAATTCTGTATACAACCAGATGTGCACAGAGCAATCACATTGTGACAGTTTCAGGGGGGCCTCGGTTCCCTTAAGAAAACTACAGAGACAAAGTCCCATCCTAGGGACTAATCCCTACCTAATTTGAGTTCCAAAGTAAGGACTGTACTAAGAGATATCGGATGCCCTGGACCTGGTCATCCCAGGACATTGTAATATTGTTACTCTATCCTGCTTTCCAGTGTCATTGCTTATAAAGCAGTGCTTGGCTAATATCATAGAATCATAGAATCAATCAGGTTGGAAGAGACCTCCAAGATCATCCAGTCCAGCCTAGCACCCATCCCTAGCCAATCAACTAGACCATGGCACTAAGTGCCTCATCCAGGCTTTGCTTGAACACCCCCAGGGACAGTGACTCCCCCACCTCCCTGGGCAGCCCATTCCAATGCCAATCACTCTCTCTGCCAACAACTTCCTCCTAACATCCAGCCTATACTTCCCCATGGCACAACTTGAGACTGTGTCCCCTTGTTCTGTTGCTGGTTGCCTGGCAGAAGAGACCAACACCCACCTGGCTACAGCCTCCCTTCAGGTAGTTGTAGACAGCAATGAGGTCGCCCCTGAGCCTCCTCTTCTCTAGGCTGCACACACACACACACACACACACCCCTCCTCACAGGGCTGTGCTCCGGGCCCCTCACCAGCTTTGTTGCCCTTCTCTGGACACCTTCCAGCACCTCAACATCTCTCTTGAATTGAGGAGCCCAGAACTGGACACAGTACTCAAGGTGTGGCCTGACCAGTGTTGAGTACAGGGGCAGAATAACCTCCCTTGTCCTGCTGGCCACACTGTTCCTGATACAGGCCAGGATGCCATTGGCTCTCTTGGCCACCTGGGCACACTGCTGGCTCATGTTCAGCTACTATCTACCAGCACCCCCAGGTTCCTTCCTTCCTGGCTACTCTCCAGCCACTCTGTCCCCAGCCTGTAGCGCTGCTTGGGGTTGTTGTGGCCAAAGTGCAGAACTCTGCCTCCTTTCGTCCCCTCACTACTTTTTCCCCAGGACGAGCACGCCTCCCTGCTTACCTCGTGGTTTGCTGGGGGGGACATGGCTCCTAACTGGCAGGGAATTTTGAACTGTGTCATGCGGCCTGCTGAGGCCTTGTAGGCATAAGCTGGGGATGAGAGTTGTGGCCTTCTCTCAGGCCTGCTGCGGGTGGAAGGGGTGAAGGATTCTAGAAGGTTTTAGCTCAATAGACTTGGCCTAATTTGTGGATGTGTTCATTCTACCTGATTGCCTTTTGCACATATGCACCTGTAAATGGAATCTCCCTTTCAACTTCCAATCAGTGTGCAGTATCTTCATTCTTACTCTTCAAAAGCAATAAGTGGTCTAGTTGACTGGATAGGGCTGGGTGCTAGGTTGGGCTGGATGATCTCGGAGGTCTCTTCCAATCTGGTTGATTCTATGATTTAAGTGTCATTTCTGTCCTCCAGTCCTGGTGGCCCAAAACTGGGACACACATGAGCAAGTCTGCCCCAGTAGTGCTCCTGAAGGAAATTTACTTATCCAAAGCCTGAGTTACCCAGCTAATTATCCATCCCTTACTAAAGGAGAATCAAGCCAGTTTATTGGAATTGGGCTGCCATTATCTACAGCATATCTTTATGTATAGATTGAAAACAGATAGAAAACAATTTCTACACAAACCTGAGACTTAAGCAGAATATGAAGTGGGGCAGGAGGTTATGGTGTCTTTCTGCACAGCAGGTCACCCTTCTGAGAGAATATGCATGGGTGTCGCAGAGGGGAGAAATTAATTAATGCGAGAGGATATTTATAAAAATATATATATTTATTAACTTCAATATTTTGAACTCTCGCCACACCCAACCACTAAACTTA
>WAAF01012606.1:5392-17523 GCA_013400475.1 Tricholaema leucomelas
CTTTTTCCCCCATCCTTTTTTTTTATCCTTTTTCCCCCATCCTTTTTTTTTATCCTTTTTTTTCATCCTTTTTTAATCCTTTTTTTTTCAAATATTTTTTTCATCCTTTTTTTTAATCCTTTTTGTTCATCCTTTTTTTTCATCCTTTCTTTTTCAAATACTTTTTTCATCCTTTTTTTTTTTCAATTTTTTTTTCAATTCTTTTTTTTTAATCCTTTTTTTTTTAATCCTTTTTCCCCCACCCTTTTTTTTACCTTTTTTTTTTTTCATCATTTTTTTTAAATCCTTTTTTCATCCTTTCCCCCATCCTTTTATTTCATCCTTTTTAAATTTTTTAATCCTTTTTTTCCCATCCTTTTTTTCAATCCTTTTTTTTTAATCCTTTTTTTCCCATCCTTTTTTTCAACTTTTTTTTTTTAATCCTTTTTTTCCCATCCTTTTTTTCAATCCTTTTTTTTCATCCTTTTTTTCTCCATCCTTTTTTTAATCCTTTTTTTTCCATCCTTTCCCCCCATCCTTTTATTTCATCCTTTTTTAAATCTTTTATTTTAAAAATATTTTTCCCATCTTTCTTTCTATCCTTTTTTTCATCCTTTTATTTTCATCCTTTTTTCCCCTCCTTTTTTCCTATTTCATCCTTTTTTAATGTTTTTTTTAATCCTTTTTTTCCCATCCTTTTTTTTTTATCCTTTTTTTCCCCTTTTCCCCCCCCCCTTTTTTTCCATCCTTTTTTTATCCTTTGTAAATCCTTTTTTTATATTTTTTTTCATCTTGTTTTAAATCCTTTTTTTTTAATCCTTTCTTTCCCATCCTTTTTCCCCACCCTTTTTTTCCATCCATTTTTTCAACCTTTTTTTTATCCTTTTTTAATCCTTTTTTTTTTTCATCCTTTTCCCCATCTTTTTTTTCATCCTTTTTTCCATCCTTTTTTTTATCCTTTTCTTTTTCCATCCTTTTTTAAAATCATTTTTAATCCTTTTTTTCATTCTTTTTTCCCCATCCTTTTTTAATCCTTTTTTTCCCTCAATCCTTCTTTTTTTTTGTTCTTTTTTTAAATTTTTTTTTTCCATTCATTTTTTCTTTTTTTTTCATCTTTTTTTTTTTTAATCTTTTTTTTTTCTTTTTTTTTCCCCTTCCCCTGATTTTTTTTTTTCTTTTTCTTTTTCCTCCACCTCTAATCTGTCACATTATAAAGTTGGGGAAAAAAAACAGTGAAGGTTGGGGTGGGGCTAGAGATGATGAGAGTCCAGTTTTTCCTTCAGAGTTATTTCAGAGGTACTCTTCAAGTACTTCTGGTCAGGATTCCAGCTTCCTTTGCTCTTAGCTCCTTTCCCTCCATCCCAGTAGCCTGATGGTGAGATGAGACCTACCATAGGGAGGGCTCAGCATTAAGGTAGGCAAAAGGGAATGTCATAGAATCATAGAATGGCTTAAGTTGGCTCAAAACTCACCCAGCTCCAACCCCCCACCATAGGCAGGGACAACTCCCACTAGAACCTCATTCAACCTGGCCTCGAATACCTCCCTGGGCAACCTATGCCAGTGTCTCATCACCCTCACTGTCAAGAGCCTTTTCCTAACATCTAGTTTGAATCTCCCCTCTGCCAGTTCAAACCCATTCCTTCTCCTCCTGTCATGACAAGACCTTGGTTGATGGTTGGAATTGATGTTTTTAGAGGTCTTTTCCAACTGAAATGTCTCTATGATTCTATGATCCTGAGATTGAAGCAACCACATGTGCTGCTGGCCAGCTGCTGGCCTGGCACCAGCTCTCAGCTCTCTGCTCTCTGCTTCTGCACCCAGTTGTATCTAGGCTTGAGATGTCGAACCGTGAGCTGAAGCCAGGCAGTTCTGCCTAGGACCAGGCTCTGCAAAGAAACCAAACCCTGCTAATGGGCCCCATTTATCTTTAGCTAAAAGCTGCTTCAGCAGCAAGAGCAGCAGATGCAGAGCTGAGTGGTGGAGATGGAGGAAAGGTTGGAGTTCATGTAAGGATACTCCGTGGACATCTCCTCTCCCCTAGACACAAGCAGAAGCCTCTGGTAACCCTGCAGCGATCAATTAATAAATGTTTAGGAGAAGTCAATGAGGGTTAGTGAGGTCCCAGCTCCACAGGAGGCTCCATGAGGACAGCACAAGGCAGAGGTGCTCTAGAGCAGGGATGGATGCTCCAAGGAGAGCCAAGGAGAGATGAACTGGGGCAGCCAGGGGTCTCTGCATGTTGGTGGCACCTCAGAGGGATGTGTGGCAGCAGGGATGCTCTCAAATCCCACAGAGAAAGTCCTTGGGCACCCCCAGGTTGCATTTTTCTCCCTGCCTGAGCTTAGGTGCAGATCAACAGCTGCAGAAATCATAGACTCACAGAATGGTAGGGGTTGGATGGGACCTCTGGAGATCAATTGAGTCCAACCCCCCCCGACCAAGGCAGGTTCACCTAGAGAAGGTCACACAGGAACATAATCAGATGGGTTGGAATGTTTCCAGAGATGGAGACTCCACCACCTCTTTGGGCAGCCTGTTCCAGTGCTCTGCCACCCTTAAACTCAAGAAATTCCTCTTCATGTTTAAATGGAACTTCCTATGTTCAGGTTTATGCCCATTGCCTTTTGTCCTGTCTCTGGGCACCACTGAAAAAAAGCCTGGTCCCATCCTCCTGTCACCCACCCTTTAGCTCTTGATCAGCATGGAGAAGATCTCCTCTTAGTCTCCTCTTCTCCAGGCTAAAAAGCCCCAAGTCCCACGGCTCAGCTTTCCCACAGTGTGGTTTCTGTGCAATCTCCTCAACCCTCTGTGCTGCAGACCCAGGTTCTTCATTCCATTTCCTCCCTTCCTCCTCTGAAATTATTTTCATCCTCCTTTCAGAACAAAGCAAAGAGATTTCAAACCACATTTTGGGTGAAGAACAAGGAGGGATTTTCTTTCCCAGCAGCAGCAAGGGATAAAAGCCTGGAGACAGCTGAGAAAGCTGCAGCATGAAAGCCCAAAGCCAGGCTTATCCGGCGAGGGCAGCCTGGCTGCCAGGGGTCCGAATGTTTCACAACCAGCTCAGTTTCCCAGGGGCTTGGATCTGCCTGGCACATATGGAGGTGCCCTCCTCAGCCCTGTTTGCCATGCCAGGCATGCTGCTGCCTTGTCCAGTGAAACAAACGACCTTGAGCAGAGCTGCAGGTCAATAAAACAATTTGCTAACTGATCCATCTTGCGTGGCAAACAGATGAAGCCGCAGCAGCTCCCTGGGCTGTTTTATGTACGGATGGGAGAGCCGTGGCTGGGAGCTGCTCACGTGTGTGTGTGTGAGCAGCCATCTCCACCACCCCACCAAAGGAGGGCTCCCAGTAAATACATTTGTCAGTTTCTCAGGTGGGAAGAAATAAAAAAGGCACCTCTGCATCTCCTGATGTTTGGCTTCCTGAGCTGGATGCTCTTCCCCAGGACAAGGTAGCCCTGGATGCCTTCCTCCGGGCAGTGCCTTGTGCCCCTTCCTCTCCACTTTCTGCCTGGCTCTGTGAATCATGGAGTGACAGAATCACTTGGGTTGAAAGAGAGCTCTAAGATCCCCAAGTCCAACTGCTAGCCAACCACTACCAAGTCCACCACTAAAGCTTGTCCTTCAGCATCATATCTACACAGCTTCCAAGCCCCTCCAGGGATGAGGACTCCACCTGTGCCCTGGGCAACTTGTGTGAGGGCTTGGCAACCTTTTGGGGAAGAAAGTTTTCATCTGCCAGCAGCTCTGCTCCCCTGGCCCATCCTCTGATGGTCCCTGATAGGGGTTCAGCCTCTGGGCAGCCTTCAGCCACCTTTGCCCTGCCACCAGCTTGATCCTCCATGAGGAATGGACCAAAGGCTCCAGTCCCCTTGGTTGATCTGAAGGTTTAAGCCCCAGAAGGTGACTTACAGCCAGGAGCTGGAGCAGCGTGGGAAGCAGATTCTGCTTTTACTGGTCTCCAGTGCAGCAAAGCACTGAAAGCAATTAAGAAAGGACCATTTGTGGTGCCACATCATGCCAGAGCATTTGGCAGGGGGTGGGAAGGAGCTGGAGCCAGCAGAGGGAACACAAACCAGCCAGAGCTCCCCGGACAGAGGGCTTGCACGGCCAGGCTGTGTCTGCCTGAGAGCACCACAGCAAACTGGGGCACTGGGAGGTATGGGAGCAGAAAGGCCCTGAGGCTGGCTGTGCTCAGTGAGCCCCTAATCACAGTGAGGTGATTAATGCCCTGCTGCTCCTGCGCCTCGCTGCTCCCTTCCCGTGCTCCCCTCGCTCAGCCTGGCTGCCTCAGCTGGTCCCACACCGGTGGGCACCAGGCAATGGGCTTTGCTGGGAATGGTGCTTGCCTTTCCTGATGCCAAAAGCAGGGATGGGGCTGGCAGTACCAGGAAAGGGCAGGGCAAAGCCAAGGCTGTAACCCAAGGGCTTGTCCTTGGTGGATAAATGGTCTATGAATGAACAGCCATTTCCAGGAGGTTTGCCACCTTCCATCCCAGAGGATCCCAGCACTGTGTGCCAGCCAGGGCCAGTGTTTTCCTGGGAATCCCAGGGCTGAGGCTCAGACCCAGCTGCTGCCATAAGCACATTGCTCAAACAGGCTGGAGCTGTCCCACGTCAATCAGTTTGCAGATCCATCTGGTGAGAACATTGCCTTTGGGTTTAGATGGGTGCAAAGAAAGTGGCTTCTGGGAGCCAAACACAGCTCCAATTCCAGCTCAGGAGCTCCCTGGGGAATTGCACCCCAGACTTCAGGGCTCAGGCAGATGTTGCTGGGGGATAAATCACAGAATTATTGATTCAGTTTGGTTGGAAAAGACCTCGAATTTAGTTAATTGAAAAGATTAGGTGACAGGTTGGACTTGATGATCCTAGAGGTCTTTTCCAGCCTGGTTCATTCTGTGATTCTAAGACCATCAAGTCCAACCATCAACCCAACACCACCATGCCCACTAAACCACGTCCCAATGTGCCATGTCTACATGGGTTTCAAACCCCTCCAGGGACAATGACTCCACCACCTCCCTAGGCAGCCTGGTCCAATGCTTAATAAAGAATCCCTGTGCCCTGCTGCTCTCACTGGCTGTTCCCCACATTCTTTATTCATGTTTCTGGTACAGATGCAATTGCATGGGAAGTTTGTCCCCCAAAATAGAGCCAGGACCCTGATCCCCTGGCTTTTTTTCTGACAGATTCAGGAGGTTTGGCACAGCTTGGGAAAATTAACATTTCAGCAAGATTTGGCACAGCTGGGAAAGGTTTGGCACTGCTGGGAAAGGTTTGGCACAGCTCGGAAAGATTAGGCACGGCTCAGGAAGGTTAGGCTTGGCTCAGAAAGGTTTGGCACAGCTCAAGAAGGTTTGGCACAGCTCAGGAAGGTTAGACTCAGCTCAGGAAGGTTAGACTCAGCTCAGGAGGGTTAAGCACAGCTCAGTGGAAGCAAACAATAAGTTGGTGAGGGGGGTGAGCAGCCCAGCTCATTACGGGGAGGTGAGAGGTCAGGCTTTGCCCATCCCAGGGTTAACAAACCCGGCACAGCCACCCTGAGGGCACGGGAGCTGCTTTGGCTGGACGTCAGAGATAAAAGAGTTCAGAGGGCTCACAAAAATAGGGTCCCTTCTGCAGGGCCATGGGAAACGCCTCCTGCTCCAGCAACTTCACTCTGCCCTCCTCTTCCTCGGCTGGCAACCCAGGGATCGGGCACCGGGCGAGGCTGGCTGCGTACCGGCAGCGCTGCAGGGCACTTCCTGCCAGCCATTAGAGCCAGTTGGGTAATTAATACCTTCCATGCATGAGGAAAAACGAAAGGCAGGTGGGAGGAGGAGGGTAGGGGAGTAGAGAGGAGGCAGATCCCTTCTGAGGGCAGCAGGGGGTGGGGGCTTCCCCTGACGTGGTGTGAGGAATTCAGAGCATCCTGCAGTTTGCAGCGTTCACACCTCACGGGCATGATGCCATCGGACTCTGCATCTCTCTGCTGTCCAGGAACCCCACAAAGCCATGTGGGATCCATGCTCTTGGCTGGAGCAGCTCTTCTCCCTTCACTTCCTCCCTGCCCAGGACAAGCTGGTGCTACCCCACATGTCAGGCTTAGCATCATAGAATCATAGAATCATAGAATGGTTTAGGTTGGAAGGGACCTCAAGGATCATCCAGCTCCAACCCCCTGCCATAGGCAGGGACACCTCCCACTAGAGCAGGCTGCTCAAGGCCTCATCCAACCTGGCCTTAAACACCTCCAGGGAGGAAGCATCCACAACCTCCCTGGGCAACCTGTGCCAGTGTCTCACCACCCTCACTGGAAAGAACTTCCTCCTAACATCCAGTCTGAATCTCCCCTCTGCCAGTTCAAACCCATTCCCCCTCGTCCTGACATTCCCAGACCTTGTCAATAGTCCCTCCTCAGCCTTCCTGTAGGCTCCCTTCAGATACTAGAAAGCCACTCTAAGGTCTCCTCGAAGCCTTCTCTTCTCCAGGCTGAAGAGCCCCAACTCTCTCAGCCTGTCCTCATAGCAGAGCTGCTGCAGCCCTCTGAGCATCTTCGAATCATCATAGAATCATGGAAGAGACCTCCAAGCTCAGCCAGCCCAACCTAGCACCCAGCCCTGGCCGAGCAACCAGACCATGGCACTAAGTGCCTCATCCAGGCTTGGCTTCAACACCTCCAGGGACAGTGACTCCACCACCTCCCTGGGCAGCCCATTCCAATGCCAATCACTCTCTCTGCCAACAGCTTCCTCCTAACGTCCAGCCTAGACCTCCCCTGGCACAACTTGAGGCTGTGTCCCCTTGTTCTGTTGCTGGCTGCCTGGCAGAAGAGCCCAACCCCACCTGGCTACAGGCTCCCTTCAGGTAGTTGTAGACAGCAATGAGGTCTGCCCTGAGCCTCCTCTTCTGCAGGCTGCACACCCCCAGCTCCCTTCCTTAGCATCCTTTAAATCCCTTGCGAAGCTCCTGGCTAGGGGAAAGGCTCCTCAGCGCTAAAGCAAGCTCCATTTCAGCACCTTAAATACACTTTCTTAAGAAAGAAAAATGTTGATTTTCTAAACAAACACTAAAAAAAAGGAGAAGAATTCCAGCCTGGGGGCAGTTAGTGAAATGGCTGCAAGCTCATTCGAGCGTGGGTCCATTACCGGCCCCAGCTCCAAACCTCTCCGCATCCCAGTGCTTTATTCCAGGAGAGTGACTGACAGCCCCAAATCGATGCTGGCTTCTCTCTTAAATAACCACACTGGCCCTGGTGTGCTGGCACCAGGGTGAGGGCAAACAATGCCAAATGGGCATCTCTCTGCAGTGTCTCTTCTGTCAGCACTGTGGCATGGGACTGGGCAAATCCAGGCTGTGGCTGTCAGGAAGGTTTCAGGACAGAGCTGCTTCTGTATTTTTGGGGCTGTTCAGGCTGGAGAAGAGAAGGCTCCCAGGTGGCCTTCTTGTGGCCTTTCAGTATCTGAAGAGGGCTTACAAAAAAAATGGGGAGGGACTTTTAGGCTGTCAGAGAGTGACAGGACTGGGGGGAATGGAGCAAAGCTGGAGGTGGAGAGAGTCAGCCTGGATGTGAGGAGGAAGTCACTCAGCATGAGAGTGGTGAGAGCCTGGAGTGGGTTGCCCAGGGAGGTGGTTGAGGCCCCATCCCTAGGAGTGTTTAAGGCCAGGCTGGATGAGGCTCTGAGCAGCCTGCTCTAGGGTAGGGTGTCCCTGGGCATGGCAGGGGGATTGGGACTGGCTGCTCCTTGTGGTCCCTTCCAACCCTGACTGATTCTATGATTATATTATTTTTTTTTTTTGCTTTAATTTGTGGGTTCTGTAGACAGAAAAATAATTGAGTTTGGGTTCAACTCATGAAACAGCATTGTCCTGCTGGAAGCTGTCAGATGTGACTCTGCTGACTGGTCAGACCATCCAGCAGGAAAGGTGCTCTGCTGTTCACAGTAAAGAGGAAAGCTCTGGGATAGTTTGCTGAGCTATCAGAATCCACAGGAGCTCCAGGAAACTCTGAGGTTCCTGGATATGCAAAATGGGAAATCCCTTTTGACTCTTGCACCATCATCCTGGAGTTCTTAAAATCATTGAGGATGGCACCTGAGAGGTGAATGAACTCAGGCTGCTGCAGGTCTGCAAAATACCACTCAGGTAAATTTCCCTTTCCCCTGTTTGAGTTCTATTTTGCCCAGTCCACCAATTGGATACATCTCCAATGCCTGTATTTTGCTGTGTCAGGCACCAAAATCAGGCTAGCAGCAGATGCAGTTTGTTCCTGCAGCAGCCCTGGCAATGTCCTGTGCCCTGCCTTGAAGTGGCTCATTCCCGAGGTGACTTCTTTATCTCTGCATCTCTGACCCCTGCATGCCAGGCAGACTCCAGCCTGGTCAGAAACCAAGGTGCTCTGAGTCGAAGGTCACAAGTTACTGAGCTGAACTGGGAAAGAAATTCCAGGAGAGCAGATTGGGATTGTTTTAATTAAAAGGAGAGAGGCAGGGAAAGAGTTGGGGGGTGAGGGGGGAGCAAGGAAACACTTGAGCAATCATACAACGTTTCTCCCCCCTCATGAGGACAAATGGTTTGAGGTGGACTGGAGAAAGGCTGAAACTGTCTTGTTTTCCCTTTAAAGGAAAGTGGAAAGGTGGATGTTGAATGATTGACAAATAAAGGGCACTCTGCTTTAATTTAAATATGCTCCTGGTTTGTGCAGAATATGTTAATTTATACATTGCCTAAATAGCCAGTAGCTATTGTCTGTAAAACCACATCAGATCAGGGCAGCAGGGCAGTTAATGTACTGGCTGGATGTTATGGCTGGTCAGTGAAGCGATCCCAGCTTCCTTCCACTGGCTCCCAGACCCTAAATGGAATAGCTGAGCTGTAAAAAACTGCCAGGGGCATCAACTGAAGTTCATTCTGTCAGCCTTCAATAGGACGAGGCTCTCCTTCCCACAAGGACCCCTACCTACCCTTGGATCCAGCCCAGCTCCTGCACCCTGCTGACCCCGGAGCTGTTCTCCTTCTGCCGGGAGCGAGTGGAGGAGCCTCCAGAGCCCTACAAGCTCCAACTCCATCTGTAGGGCTGATCTCAGAGACATGAGATGAGCATGGCCCAGGAGCTGGGGGATGCAGAGGCTGCCCGGAGCTCTGCAGCACCTTCCTCTGGCCCCCTGCTCCCCCATGCCTCGGTTTCCCTGTCTGCAGGTTCTCCAGGCCCTTCAGCCCAGCTCTCTGGGGCTTTGGTCACATACTCTCTCTCTCAAGGTCCCACAACACCTCTAAGCCTCCCCAAAAAGTCCTCCTCCCCTCCTACTATGCCATGCCCTGCTGTGGGCGTCCTCAGCCTGGCTTCCAGAGGAGCCCTGGGGGGTCCAGCTGTATTTTTAATGCTGTGCCATCCCACCCCTGCCCAGCCTGTGCCCCTGCCCCTGCCTTCCTGTGTTGCCTTGACTTGGGCTGGTCACTGGAGCAATTTTTAATGCAGAGAGGCTCCTAATTAACAGGATTTGAAGTTAATTAAGACACTCTTTCTCATCTCATTTAGATCTTTCCAAGAGTGCACACCAGGGAAATGCTGCTTCTCCTGGGGAGCCTTTGCTCACTCCACAGCTCACATCCCAGGGGCTGTCGTATCCCAGGGCAAGGGTCTAGGGATGTCACCTTACAGGCTGACGGGTCCTGGAACTTACTTTTATCTAAAGGACCAAGTGATTACCACTGAGGCTCAGACTCCAAGACCACATTTCAGCTTTCCTAGTGCCCTCCATCCCTTGTACAATCCCACCAGCCTCCAGAGGTGACTCCTCAGGGAGAAATGGCCTCTTGCCTCTCGTGTTGGCCCAGCAAGCTGGCCACGTTATGGATTCATCTCACTTAAGGAAGGTCCATCCTGGGCATTCCTGAATGCATTCCCCTAAATCAGGCTGGATTAAGTTTAAAGTGATATGATAGGGAGTAATAATACTGCTGCCTTGCCCCTAATTATTTTCAATATAATTATGTACCCTCAAGAAACCTTTTAAATAGCACACTCTGGTCCAAGGGATTCATTTGTTTCAGGAAAGAAAGATTCTTGGGGCTGAATCCTTCGTGAGGATGAAGGCAGGAGGGTGCTTGTAAAAAGCCTCATTTGGTGGCCAACTGCCTGGATGGGCAGAGCCCCATGTGAGGATTTGCCCATCTGGGCAGCTGGCCACCACAAGAAGCTTTTTACAAGCACCTCAGAATTTGGTTTCTTGGCAGCATAAAGAATTTGGCAAGGCATAATAAAAATTAAAGAGAGGCAAGCCCCTGGAAGTCTGCAGGAAAGTAGCAGTGCCAGACTCTGAGCTTCACTCTCTGTTATCAGCTTATCACTCCTTGCTTTTCTCATGGTTTAACCCCACCAAAGTGCTGCAGCTCCGATGTGTGGCTGCTTGGCTCGGAGGGAGGTTGGATTGCCAGTGCCTGCCTGGCACAGGGAACTGGTGGGTGGACATTTCATCTCCCAGTGCCCTGCTGGAGCTCTGGTGCCTGGTGGATGGGTGTCTGTGCTGGTGTGACCATGACTGGGCACAGACCTGTACAGACTTCTGGCTGTTGGGATTAAAGCACAGCTGCAGAGCAAGGGCCAGTGTCTTTGGCAGGGAGGAGTGGATGCAGCCATGGGATTTATCTGGGGTGTGCTGCATTCTGCTGAGCAAATCAGGGTACACACAGGTGGGGTCTCATCTATGGCAGCAAGATGCCCTTGGGTGAATTTTCCACTGTCCCTGTTACTTGCTGCACTCCCACTGCTGGTAACAAATCCTGGGGCTGGGATTCTCATGCCCAGCTGTGTCCTTCCCCCTTCAAACTTGTGGGATGCCCTAAGCAGAACTAGGTTTGTAGGTTTTAAGCAGTTTATGATGAATCTGTAGGAATGGAGGTTTTCCCAGGATTTGGGGGTTTATTTATTTGCTGGCACAACAGCTGAGAGCCCACCTGGACTTGATGCTGCAGAGACTTTCCTGTGCCCAAAGGTGTAGCCTGAGATCCCATGGAGACAGAAGATGAGGGAAGCATCTGTGTAGATCAACACCTGCTTGAGCCCATAGACCAGGAACCAACAACATTACCCAGTCTGGCCCCTGAAATCCCTTTGGGAAAGGGAGGATTTCAGCTGAGAAGCAAAAAACCCAGCCCAGCCCTTTCTGCTCATTCTCCCCGAGTCACCATCCATGGAGGTGTTCAAGAAAAGACTGGATGGGGCTACCCCAGGCCAGCTCCTAGGTGGGCTCCAGGACCCTGCCTTCATCCCATGGGATGGGTCCCCAGCTCCTCTGCGATCAGCGTGCAGATGGCAGCAGCCACCTTGGTCACTGGTGCAGGAAATGATTGGCATTGGAATGGGCTGCCCAGGGAGGTGGTGGAGTCACTGTGGCTGGAAGTGTTGAAGTCAAGCCTGAATGAGGCACTTAGTGCCATGGTCTGGTTGACTGGACAGGGCTGGGTGCTAGGTTGGACTGGATGAGCTTGGAGGTCTCTTCCAATCTGCTTGATTCTATGACACTACTAAGACCAAACCAAGATTTGACTAATACAGACAGTTAGGACCACCAGGATCATCTAGTCAGAAAGGACCACCAGGATCACCCAGTCCAACCTCCATCCCAGCATCCTTCATCACCAGACCATAGCCTCAAGCACCACATCCACTCTCCTTTTAGACCCCTCCAGGGATGGCGACTCCATCATCTCCCTGGGCAGCCTGTTCCAGTGCCTGACCACCTGCTCAGGAAAGAACTTCCTCCCAACATCCAACCTAAACCTCCCCTGATGCAACTTGAGGCCATTTCCTCTTGTCCTATCATAAATGATTTGGAGAAGACATCACTTCCAGCCTCACTACAACCTCCTGTTAGGTAGTTGTAGAGAGCAATAAGGTCTCACAGGCTGCCCCTTCTCTACACCAGAGTTTGGCACCAAGGAGGAATCATAGAATCATAGAATCATAGAGTGGTTTAGGTTGGAAGGGACCTCAAGGATCATCCAGCTCCAACCCCCTGCCATAGGCAGGGACACCTCCCACTAGAGCAGGCTGCTCAAGGCCTCATCCAACCTGGCTTTAAACACCTCCAGGGAGGAAGCATCCACAACCTCCCTGGGCAACCTGTGCCAGTGTCTCACCACCCTCACTGGAAAGAACTTC
>WAAF01012606.1:18874-32568 GCA_013400475.1 Tricholaema leucomelas
ACACTGCAACAGGTTGCCCAGGGAGGTTGTGGAGCACAGAAACACAGAGTGTGATCACATTCTGTGCTTCTGTGCTCCACAACCTCCCTGGAGGTGTTCAAGGCTAGGTTGGATGGTGAGACACTGGAATAGGTTGCCCAGGGAGGTGATCAAGTCTAGGTTGGATGGTGAGACACTGCAACAGGTTGCCCAGGGAGGTTGTGGAGCACAGAATCACAGCCTCCCTGGAGGTGTTCAAGGCCAGGTTGGATGGTGTGAGACACTGCAACAGGTTGTCCAGGTTGCCAAGGTGAGACACTGGAATAGGTTGACCAGGGAGGTTGTGGAGCCTCTGCTCCAGGTTGAATGAGGCCCTGAGCTACCTGTTTCAGTGGGAGGTAGGAACTGGCTGAGCTTTGAAGTCCCTTCCAATCTAAACAATTCTTTGATTCCATGCTTCTATGAAGAGAAGTCAGGGAGATGGAGCTTGCTGGGGCAACTGAGCAGCTGCTGGAGCACTCCACTTCTCTCCTCTGCTCTTGGGGTGCTCCCAGCTGCTCAACCTTCAACTTTTCCTGCTGCTCATATCCCCCTCGCTCCAACTTTCCCCATTCAGCTCCTCCCCAGTGTGCCCTCTGCCCTGGCTTCACATGAGAAGGCTTTCAATACCTCTTGGTCCCCTCCACAGCTCACACACAGCATCTCTGGGGAGTTCTTGACCAGTGTCCAAAGCAATTTTATCCTCCCTGTACCCTCTGCACCCTCACTGCTATGTGGATAACAGCATCTGTGGCCAAAAGGAACCACAGACACCAGCACACCTGCTGGGAGAGGGCACTGGCAGGTGGTGGTGTCCCAAGAGAGCTCCTGCAAGGCTTTTGGAGCTGATGATCAAGGATGGGGAGATAAGATCCAGGCTGGACTGCATTCCCATTCCCAGTGGGATGGGATGGTTGGAGTGGGCTGTGCTGGGATTTCCACCCTTTTTCTCTCAATCAACATGGAACAAAGGCTCCCCAGCTCTTTTTCCAGCTTTGCCACTGATGCCAGTGTGTGATGCATCTCCTTGGGTCCCCAGGGAGACAGTGACATGAATCCAGTGGTTTCTGGAGAACAGGCATGGGCCAGGATCTCAGGAGGGGTCCCATTTTTGGTGTTGAGAGAGGAGCTGCAAATTCCCTGCTCATTAATCCCCTGCCTTGGAAAGTGTTTCTAGGATGGGCTGGAGAAGCAGAGTTGGTGCTCAGGAGCTGGGTCCAGCTGGAGAAACTGGGTGTAAATGACACCAAAGCACATCTGTGGTCAGCAGGGACCTGGCGTGAGCCTGGTGCACATCAGCTTACTGGGAGGAATGGATAAGACAGAGCTTCTGCTATACCTTCAGCAATGGGGAGAGGTTAATGAGCTGCAGACTGGTTTCCCACCTCTGGTCACCTTGGCTCAGGTCCAATTTTCAGCCCTAGATTAAGTGAGCCCAGAGATCCACAGGCAAGGCACAGTGAGTGACAGCTCATATGTGGCAGTGTCCAGCTGCATTCACACGTCCAACAGGGACTGCAGAGACACCAAGAGCCAGGCTTTGCCCTTCCTCCAGCACACACACACAAAAAGACTCCTGAACAGGGAGGAATTGGTGATCCTACAGAGAGGACCTGTGCATCCCCAGCACAGGGACACTTCAGTGTGACAAACTGGGCCAAACGACAGCTGGCGACACAGGCGGAGTGAGAAGTGGGACACAGGAGTCACAAATGGGCTTTTAGCAGCAAGGAAAAGGAGCCAAGAAATATTTTGATAGAATAAAGAGCTGCTGGGGAAGTGTGACTTTGCCACAGAGCCCAGGCTGTCAGAGGAACTGCCAGGCACTGACGTGCCACGGCTGGGCTCCTGGTGTCGTGCCGGTGGAAGCAGGGACATGTGGGCACACATGGCTGGCTACTGATGGCTTTTACATGCATGGGGAGAAGGAGATGATTTAGAAAGAACTTCTTTACTGTGAGGCTGACTAAGCACTGGCACAGGCTGCCCAGAGAGGTTGTGGAGTCTCCTTCTCTGGAGCTTTTCCTGTGTGGCCTGCCCTGCCCTAGGTGATCCTGCTTTCGTAGGGAGGTTGGACTTGGTGACGTCTGGAGGTCCCTTCCAATCCCTACCGTTTTATAATTCAGGCTGAAAGAGTTGGAGTTGTTCAGCATGGAGAAAAGAAGGCCCCAGGGAGACCTTAGAGCAGCCTTCCAGTACCTGAAGGGGCTGCAGGAGAGCTGGGGAGGGACTTTCGACAAGGGCTTGTAGTGTTGGGACAAGAGGGAATGGATTGAAGCTTGAGGAGGGCAGATGTACACTGGAGATCAGGAAGAAATGCTTCACAGTGAGGGTGGTAAGACACTGGAACAGGTTGCCCAGGGAGGCTGAGGGTGCCCTTTCCCTTGGCGGTGTTCAAGGCCAGGCTGGATGAGACTTTGAGCAACCTGCTCTGGTGGAAGGTGTCCCTGCCCATGGCAGAGGGCTTGGAACTGCATCATAGAATCATAGAACCATCCAGGTTGGAAGAGACCTCTAAGATCATCCAGTCCAATCTATTACCCAGCCCTGTTCAGTCAACCAGACCATGGCACTAAGTGCCCCAGCCAGGCTTGGCTTCAACACCTCCAGGCACAGCGACTCCACCACCTCCCTGGGCAGCCCATTCTAATGCCAATCACTCTCTCTGCCAACAACTTCCTCCTAACATCCAGCCTAGACCTCCCATGGCACAACTTGAGGCTGTGTCCCCTTGTTCTGTTGCTGGGTGCCTGGCAGCAGAGCCCAACCCCACCTGGCTACAGCCTCCCTTCAGGTAGCTGCAGACAGCAATGAGGTCTGCCCTGAGCCTCCTCTTCTGCAGGCTGCACACCCCCAGCTCCCTCAGCCTCTCCTCACAGTGCTGTGCTCCAGGCCCCTCACCAGCTTTGTCACCATTCTCTGGACACCTTCCAGCACCTCAACATCTCTCTTGAATTGAGGGGCCCAGAACAGGACACAGAACAGGACACAGTTCTCATCCTAGCCCACTCCCACGGCAGCTCCAGACCCCTCACCAGCTTTGTCATCCTTCTCTGAACACATTCCAATATCTCAACATCTTTAAGATCCCTTCCAACTCAAACCATTCGATGAATCCCATAATTCTACACAAAACAACAAGAACTTAACACCAAAGCCATCTCAGGCTCATCCCTTTTGGCCCAAATTGTGTGCAGTTCTGGAGCCCCCAACACAAGAAGGACATGGAACTGCTGGAGCCAGTCCAGAGGAGAGCCACGAAGATGCTCAGAGGGCTGCAGCAGCTCTGCTATGAGGACAGGCTGAGAGAGTTGGGGCTCTGCAGCCTGGAGAAGAGAAGGCTTCGAGGAGACCTTAGAGTGGCTTTGCAGTATCTGAAGGGAGCCTACAGGAAGGCTGGGGAGGGACTATTGACAAGGCCTGGTAATGTCAGGACGAGGGGGAATGGGTTTAAACTGGCAGAGGGGAGATTTAGACTGGATGTTAGGAGGAAGTTCTTTACAGTGAGGGTGGTGAGACACTGGCACAGGTTGCCCAGGGAGGTTGTGGATGCTTCCTCCCTGGAGATGTTTAAGGCCAGGCTGGATGAGGCCTTGAGCAGCCTGCTCTAGTGGGAGGTGTCCCTGCCTATGGCAGGGGGTTGGAGCTGGATGATCCTTGAGGTCCCTTCCAACCTAAACCATTCTATGATACTACGAAATTCAGCAGGACACAGATGGAGCAGGTCCCTGTCTGCCATCGGAGCTCTACCCAGGGCTCCGCTGAAGAGAAAGTTTGGCTCCTCATGTGTGTGAGCATGTGTCCGCCCCTGTTCTAAGTGTTTTGCATTATGTGAGCTCTGACCTTCAGAGGGGAACAGAAGGAATATTATCCCCCCTGGGGCTAGAGTTGTCAGTGGAATGTCTGTCTTCCTTAATAATTTCAATCCGGGTGACAGGGGACAGGGCATTTTGCTCTGAACGAACGCACTGTAAAAACTGTCAGATGGAATTTGTCTCAAGAAGCAACATTTCCATCTATTCAGGGTCATAATTGCAGGCATCTTCTGACCTGTGGAGCAGCACTTTTTTCTTTTTTCTTTTTTTTTTTTTTTTCCCTTTCTTGCTTGGGAAAAAAAAAAATAAAGCAAAAAAAAAGGAAAGGAGTCCTAAAATAGGTGAGTCTGGTCCTCAGCAGAGCTTTGGGTTAGTCCTAAGTGGATTCTGTGTCCAGCAGGATGCTTTTTGGGGTTGTTTGTGGCCTGCTTCTTTTACAATCCAGGACAAACTGTGCACAGAAGTGAGGTGGCAGAAAAGAAAGGATAGAGATTGCCCTTCAGTGGGCTGGAGGAATGGCTTGTTTACTCCTGTATCATAGGATCACAGAATGTCAGCGGCTGGAAGGGACCTCCAAAGCTCAGCCAGTCCAAGCCCCCCTGCCAGAGCAGGATCACCTAGACCAGATCACACAGAATCATAGAATCAACCAGGTTGGAGGAGAACTCCAAGATCATCCAGTCCAACCTAGCACCCAGTCCTATCCAATCACCTAGACCATGGCACTAAGTGCCTCATCCAGGCTTTTCTTGAACACCTCCAGGGACGGCAACTCCACCACCTCCCTGGGCAGCCCATTCCAATGCCAATCACTCTCTCTGCCAACAACTTCCTCCTAACATCCAGCCTAGACCTCCCCTGGCACAACTTGAGACTGTGTCCCCTTGTCCTGTTGCTGGCTGCCTGGCAGCAGAGCCCAACCCCACGTGGCTACAGGCTCCCTTCAGGTAGTTGTAGACAGCAATGAGATCACCCCTGAGCCTCCTCTCCAGGCAGGCAGGAACACATCCATGCAGGTGTGGTGGTTTGGGTGTTCCCTGCACACCCCCACCCCGGAAATCACCCAGCCTAGACTCAGCTGGCTCTGGAAACTGAATGAAGCTTTATATTTACAGCTTAGCACAACATACAAGCAGATCTTTATAGTCTATACAGCTACAGACAGAAACATACAAGGTAAAAGGTAATACAGAAACGCAACTCCCCTCCCAGAAACCTGAGTCCCCAGGAGGGGCTCCCAACTGCCCTTCCACCTTCTCCCACCCCTCAACCTTACCCCAGACGTTGCCTTGTGCCCCAAGGAAGAATGGAGGGTCAGCCAGGGGGGGTTAGGAAGCAAGTGGAGTAATCAGAGAGAGGTTAGAGAGGAATGCCGCTCAAAAGCCCAGGCTGTGCCCAAACTGCCCTATCTATGTTTATACTCTTGTTCTTATACATCTCAGCAAGCCTATGGTGAAGTAGACATCACCATTGTTTCCCTTTCACAGCCTGTACTCTAATTCTTCTCACCAAAACATTCTAGCTAGTTTCAAACTAGCACAGCAGGTTTTGAATATCTCCAGAGAAGGAGACTCCACAACCCCCCTGGGCAGCCTGTTCCAGGGCTCTGTCATCCTCACAGTGAAGAAATTCCTCCTCATGTTTAAATGAAACTTCCTCTGCCTCAGCTTCCACCATTGCTCCTTGTCCTGTGACTGGGCATCACCCAGCAGAGCCTGGCTCCAGCCTCCTGGCACTCTTTACCTATTTTTAACCACTGATGAGGTCACCTCTCAGTCTCCTCTTCTCTGAGCAGCACAGCCCCAGCTCCCTCAGTCTCTCCTTGTAAGAGAGATGTTCCATTCCCTTCAGCACCTTCATGGCTCTGCACTGGACACTCCCAAGCAATTCCTGTCTCCCAACTGCCTTCCTCTCTGAATTCCCTCCACACTGAGAGTGGCCAGAGACTCTTTAAGGAACTGAATAAGTAACTAAAAAGGTAATTAACCACAGGAGCATGCCACTGATTTGATTGTGCTTTCCTCACTTTTTAAAGTGCAGGAAATAGCAAGAGAAGCAATAATGCAGTGACCAGCAGGAGTTCAAACAGAAGGCTAGAGCTAGAGGAGCTGGAGGGGGAGCTTTGAGGAGATGCTGCTGTCTCATGACACTGGAGGGATTGGTTTGTTTGGTTAAATATTTTGAGTTCTTGATATGAGCCTCCTCAGTGGGAGGGAAGGGGAAAAAAAGATCCAGTGATTGACTTGAAGCAGTTTTTCTTTTTCTGGTTTAATTTCACAATTGGCAATGGTGGTGAAATGAAATCATCCCAGCAGCCCCACTGTGTGGTTATGGATCATGCTCCACTCAAAGCTGGGCCTGGAACTGGGATCACCAACCTGGTTTTGCATAAGAGAGCTTTTGTTGTATTTGCCTGCAGGCTTTGTTGTGTCCCCATCTCACCAAGGAGGTTTGAGCAGCAAATCGAACTGGGAGAGGGAGTCCAAAGCTACCCCCATGAGAAGCAGCCCTGATGCTCTGAGCTGCTGGGGAGGCTTCCACAAATAGGAAAAACAGGAACTAACTCTCCCTGTCCATGGCCATGGCAGCTGCTTGTGGTGAATATCCTCTCACCCACTGCCAGGAGACAAGGATAACCACCGAAGGAGTGCTCAGGAAGGAGCATCCCAACGAGGAGCAGGGCCCCAGCTGGTCTCTGCAATGTTCTCACCTGCAAGATCAATCCTGCCAGAGACACACAAGCGCTAATCAGCTCTATTGACACAGCAGCCAGCAGGTGACAGCCCATTTTCACCTGCACACTCCAGTGGAGACTCTGTTCTTGCCAGCCCAGGTGAAGGGTAAACACCCTGCAGTGGACCTGAGATCAGGGAAACAGAGCTGCTGGTAGTGAGGTGCTGCCATGGGATGCAGAGCCCACAGGATCAACACTGCCAGGCATGGACATTTAACAAGCTGAGTCAGAATGAGGACCCTCAGAACCATGGAACAGAATCACAGAATCATTTTGGTTGGAAGAGACCTTGAAGATGATCACTGAATGCAACTGTGAACCCAGCACTGCCAGGTCACCACAAACCCATGTCCCTCAGTGCCACATCTCCATGGCTTTGAAACTCCTCCAGGGATGGGGATTCCACCACTGCCCTGGGCAGCCTGGGTCAGGGAAGAAATTGTTCTTCATATGTACTGCAAACCTGCTCTGGAGGAACTTGAGGCCATTTCCCCTTGTCCTACTGCTTGTTCTTTGGGAGAAGTAGGAAGGAGTTTTGCTGGCAAGTGAAGAGGACACATTCCCTCTGGACTGACCTGAGCTTGCAGGGGAGCTGAGCAAAACAAATACATGGAAGAAACCCTCTGCAGCTTTTGCTAGCTGAAAGTTCAGCAAGAGCTGCTCTGCAGTGACCCAGAGGCATCCCAGTGGGAGGACAGAGACAGAAGCAGACTTAGCACCAGCAGCTGTCCACCAGCCTGGGCGTAGGAGGACCAACCCAAGGTTCGTCCCTGCCCATCCCTAAGGAGAACCTGCTTAGCTATACCACTTTTAGGCCCAGAGAAAGTCATCTCAAGGAGCTCTGTGGAGCCCAGACATGGAGATTAAGAACAAAGCTCCATGTAAGCCCTGCAGAGTTCATCCCAGGGTTGTGGATCCAACGGGCAGGGCTCAGCAGCTGGAGAGGAGCTCGGTGAATCAAGATGTCTCTATTCCTGTCCACTCCACCAACCTGCTCTGTGATCTCCACTAAATCACTTCTCTCTGTGCCTTCATTTCCTGCACCTGAAATAGCAGGAAGGCCAGGATCCTCCTCTTTGGGAAGCAGGGAGCTCCCAGCAGGAAATCCCATCTAGGCACTGCAGCGACTGGAGCATCACCCACTAATTCCATACTGGGACAGATGACAGCAGAGGGCAAGCAGCAGTCAGACAGCCCCCAGGATGAAAAATACCTCCCATACCACAGCCATGCATCATCCCACAGCCTTCTGAGCCGGGGAGAGATGCTTCAGGGCAGCACTGCCCAGATTTGTTTGAGCACATGGCGGTGCCAACACACCCAGGAGGGCTCAACATTGCTCTTCTGGAAGGGGAACAGCAACTTGGCATCACCACATTGGGAGGCAGAGGTAGAACCTGGAGAGGAAGAACTTGCAGAGTTTTCCTCAGGCTCTCCCACACTTAGGGCACTGTGTTAGCTCTAAAGAATGTTCTGCTCTTCTAACAGGTGGCAGAGAGATGGATGGCAGTCACCAAGCAGTTGGCCAGCAGGAGAGGATTTCAGTGAGCAGAGGGCTTGTTCCTGGCTGAGTGACCACAAATACTTCACAGCTTCTCTGCACAGGAGCTCTTCTGGCCACATCAGACCTGTATCTTTGCCCAAGTGGCCAAGAAGACCAATGGTATTCTGGGGTGTATTAAGAGGAGTGTGGCCAGCAGGTCAAAGGAGGTTCTCCTTCCCCTCTACTCTGCCCTAGTGAGGCCACAGCTGGAGTATTGGGTCCAGTTCTGGGTTCCTCAGAACAGGGAACTACTGGGCAGAGTCCAGAAGAGGCTTGAAAAATGCTAAGGGGGCTGCAGAATTTCTGTGAGGGGGAAAGGCTGAGTGACATGGGGCTGTTTAGCTTGGAGAAGGGCAGTCTGAGAGGGGATCTTCTCAGGGTCAGCAAGATCTAGAGGCTGGGGAGCAAGGGGATGGGGCCAGGCTCTAGTCAGTGGGGGGCAGTGAATGTGCTGAGCACCAACACAAGAACCACACAGAACCCAAAGCCATTGTCACAGGGGAGTGAGGCAGCTGGCAGTGAGCTGGCAGCAGTGAGCAGTCTGCTCAGGTAGAAGTGATCTCGTTGTGCAAAGGTAAGGGCACCAACTGCAGTATGTCAGGGGCAGGGTGTGGAGATGTGGTGATAAAGCAGAAGGAAAAGAAACGCTGAAGGGTTTGCCAAGGCAGCTCATGTCCTCACAGACCCTTGTTTGCCACTGTTGGTGCAAGGGTTTGTCTGCATTTTCTGCCCAGCTCTGAGCTCTCTGCTGGAGCAGTCAGCACCCAGTGAAGAGGCTGAGACGTTTTCCTCTGTAAATATCATCCTAAATTAGCAAGTGCTGGTCAGTCTGCATCACTGGAGATGAGCAATTACTGCCCAGGCCAGATCCCCAGCTGGTGTCAGCTCAAACCACTCCAGAGGCTGGGCTTGGTGGATTTATACTCACTGAAGAGCTGACTCTGGGCTGCACTGAGGACTCTTTTTACTCACATGGATTGTTTTGCAGGTTTCCCCACACAACAAGCTCCTTGCCTGCCTTTGTAGAGAGAACATGACAGCTCTTCATCCTCAGCAGGTTTTCTACCTCTCAGCCATCCCACTTTACCCTCTCTCAACCAGTCTGCCTCTGCTGGATTTCCTTTATTGCACTTATCTTTGAGCTGTTTGATGGTGTGGAGCAGCTCAGGGACTTAGGGTAAATTCCACACCAAATTCAAGCTCTTTCCTCCTTTGTGGCTCATCTCTTCTTTTCCATTCCAGGGCTGCTCACAGGATCAGCCTTCCCTTTTAAGAAGGTACTGCACTTGCAGCTAAGGCACACTTGACATGATGGAAGCTGGGGTGGGAGAGTGGGAGGATGGGAGGGTGAGCTCCCCACTCTGTCACAGCCTCTCGCTGCTTTATACCAGGATGCTTCAGCTCCACAACTGAGGGAAAGCACTCAAGGACCACAAAAACGATCCAAGGGCTGGAGCACCTCTCCTACAACTCCTCAGAGAGTTGTCAGCTTTGGAGAAGGGAAGGCTCCAGGGAAGCTTTCTGGTGGCCTTTCAGCACTTCAAGGGGTCAGAAAGCTGGGGACAGATTTTTGAGCCCCTGCTGGGGGCTGTACAGGAGAAGTGGTGATGGTTTAAATTAAAAGAGGGAGATTTAGACTAAGAGAAGGAAGACATTTTTGATGCTGAGGCTGTTGAGACTCTGTTCCAGGTTGCCCAGAGAGGTTGGAGATGCCCCATTCCTGTCATCATTCCAGGTCAGGTTGAGCAACCTGCTCTAGCTGCAAATATCCCTGCTGACTGGAGGGGGGATTGGACTGAATGACCTTTAAAGGTCCTTTCCAACCCAAACCACCCTTTAATTCTATGACCACAGAGTGTTTAGGTATCTCAGGATCCTGGAAACTGTAACTTGTGCATTAGGTCATCCCAGTACATGTCAGAGTTTTACATAGGCTGCTTAGCATCCTTGTGCTCTTCAGAGCTTTTGTGCTTGCAATAACCCCCAAGGAGGACAATTTCCCATTACTGGTAGAAACTATTCCCCAAGTTCCTCCAGGCAGGCTTGCCCTGCTCTCCTTCTTGATGTCCTGATGTCAGGAGTGCCTGGAGAAGAGGAGGCTCAGGGGTGACCTCATTGCTGTCTACAACTACCTGAAAGGAGGTTGTAGCCAGCTGGGGGTTGGTCTCTTCTCCTAGGCAACCAGCAACAGAACAAGGGGACACAATCCCAAGTTGTGCTGGGAGAGGTCTAGGCTGGATGTTAGGAGGAAGTTGTTGGCAGAGAGAGTGATTGGCACTGGAATGGGCTGCCCAGGGAGGTGGTGGAGTTGCTGTGCCTGGAGGTGTTCAAGAAAAGCCTGGATGAGGCCCTTAGTGCCATGGTCTGGTTGACTGGATAAGGCTGAGTGCTAGGTTGGACTGGATGAGCTTGGTGGTCTCTTCCAACCTAGCTGATACTGTGATTCCTTGTTTCACCCCATGAAGAGGAGCAGTAGGTGTGTCCTGGATGCACACTGGCTTCCTAAAGAGGGAAATTCAATCCATCAAGCAAACTCAATAACAACCTCCACATTTAATTGTCCCCCAGAGCCCCACAAAAATCAACAAGGATGAGAGCTGCTGATTCTTTTTGTGTGTTTGTTTGTTACCCTCCAAAAAAATACCTGCAAAGTTAGACTGGCTGGGTGTGAGCACATGTGGAATCATAGAATCATAGAATGGTTTAGGTTGGAAGGGACCTCAAGGATCATCCAGCTCCAATCCCCTGCCATAGGCAGGGACACCTCCCACTACAGCAGGTTGCTCAAGGCCTCATCCAGCCTGGCCTTAAACACTTCCAGGTGGGAAGCATCCACAACCTCCCTGGGCAACCTGTGCCAGTGTCTCACCACCCTCACTGTAAAGAACTTCCTTCTAACATCCAGCCTAAATCTCCCCTCCTCCAGCTTAAACCCATTCCCCCTTGTCCTGACATTCCCAGACCTTGTCAATAGTCCCTCCCCAGCCTTCCTGTATGCTCCCCTCAGATACTGGAAAGCCACTCTAAGGTCTCCTCGAAGCCTTCTCTTCTCCAGGCTGAGGAGCCCCAACTTCTCTGGAAAGAAGGGGGGGGAAATGTGTTTCAGCTTCCAGGTTCTCTGTGGATCCACTGGTGTGGAGCGTGGCCATTGTTAGGTAAAAGCAAACATCCTGTTTTGATTTATGCACGGAGCACTCAATTTAACAAGTGTAGCTACAGGCGATTGGAGAACAGTCAAAATGGTGAATTTGCTGCTTATGCTCATTTATACAGTTTCCTGAAGACAGTTTGCTGTTGCTTTTTGGCATGGGTAGTAGTTTTTAAACCACACGAAGGTTATGCCCAACTCTCTTTCATTTCCAGAGCGGCTCTCTTGGTTTAGGTGCAGTTGAGTGTTTGCCACGTGCTGTAGATCCAGTTTTATTTCCTGGGGCTAAAGGTGGGGGTGAGTTTAATGCTCTGGTGGCCTCTTTCATCGGTGTGGGGCTGGGGCTTTGTGAACATATAGATGGGGCTCAGGCAGGGGCAGAGCCTAATCAATAAACCAAGTGCCAGCTGGAGTGACTCTGCTTGGCAGGATGGCGCCTGCAGTTAGACCATGTCCAGGCGATCAGAGCATTTGTTTTGTTCCTCTTATTATCAATTATCTACATTACAGCCACACTTGGAAGCTTCTGGGCTCTGCAGAGCCAATTCCAACAAGACATTTTTTACCCTGAGAGATTTAAGTAGATTGAGAAGGGAGCAAGGGGCCGGGGGGTGTGGGGAAGAATAGCAGAGAACAGCATTTGCTCAGCAGCAGCTGTCAGAATCCATGTCTGGCCAAGCAACGGAACACAGACACCATCTAAGCTCTGTACCTGAGCTCATGGATGAGCTCTGAAACCAACAGTTGATAGGAAAATCCACAGGGGCATCTGTGGCACAGGGGCTTTCCCTTGCTGCCTGGCAGGGACACATCAGTCAGTGAAAAAAACAGTGTCAGGGCTCAGCAGGTGAGTCAAGCTTGGCCCTTCAGACTGCAGGGCATTCTTCTCAGGATGCTGTTTGGAGTGGCAGGAGGGACCCCAGGCTGGGCACACACCCCCTCATTACTGGCTTTGGACCAGGCTGTCACCACAAACCGCAGCAGGAACTGCAGGGAGCCCCACACCATGGCTTGGGGGCTCAGCTCCAGATGCAGCTGGCACTGCTGGCTGCTCCTGACACAGAAAGATGGGCAGCAAATCAATCACTCCATCGCTCCTGGAAGGATTTCACTGTCTCTTCACAGTTCAGTTCCTTTTGACTACACAGATCAGAGGCTGCAGGAGAGCCAGCTCTTTATTTCCCAAACAATCCTGCCCAAGGAACAAGCAGCCATAGAAGGAGGCTTTGCAGTATTTTTCTTTCCCTTTGGACCTCTATGCAAGCAGCCAGAGCTGAGGCAGCCAGACCCAGTCCTGTCGTATTCCATGGGCGGTTTTCACCACTCCATGCCTCGGAGTTGCGCTTTCTAACAGCAAACACTGTGTGTTTTGGCTGGGAATGGGCCCAGATTGACAGGATTTGTCTCAAAGGGGAAAAACCAACAAGGTATTTGCTGACAGGAAAACCCAGTTTGTCCCCAAACTGCCACCCCCAGAGTGTCTGAGGAGCCTGAGCTCCAGGTAGGGCTGGGTGCTAGGTTGGACTGGGTGATCTTGGAGGTCTCTTCCAAGCTGGTTAATCATAGAATCATAGAATGGTTTAGGTTGGAAGGGACCTCAAGGATCATCCAGCTCCAACCCCCTGCCATAGGCAGGGACACCTCCCACTAGAGCAGGTTGCTCAAGGCCTCATCCAGCCTGGCCTTAAACGCCTCCAGGGAGGAAGCATCCACAACCTCCCTGGGCAACCTGTTCCAGCGTCTTACCACCCTCACTGTAAAAAACTTCCTCCTAACATCCAGTCTAAATCTCCCCTCCTCCAGCTTAACTCTATGACTAACCTAGGGAGTGAGGTATCTGTCTGGACACACCCCTGATCCACATCCAAACCTGTACAGTGACTCTTACCTGTACCCTGGCACACCACCCCCGAGCCACACTCCAAACACTGGAGCTGCAAGAAGAGCAGCGACAATAAAGGCATCTCTGACGAATTACCTTTACTAGACAGGCTTCGCCCAGAATACAGAAACGGACACGGAGAAAACGCAAAGCACAGGGAAAAAAAACCGGAATGCCACAAAGCACATCTCCACCCTGCCTCAGATTTCTTTTCGCCCTTCGCCTGACACCCGCCAGCCAGGGGTAAATAAAAGCTCCGTCCCCACAGACGTGGCTGAGCGCACCCGGGAGCAGCTGTCCGGCTCCACTCCGGACCCACCGAACCCAGCAACCCGGGCCCGCGGGACGCTGAGAAACCAACCAACACCTCCCGCCATCGGCGTTCCCCTGCCAGCTGCCGCCCCCAGGCTCGTTAGGGCCTGTGAGTAGTCGGTGTGGGGTATAAAAGGAGCGGATCGCTTCCCGCCCGGCTCCGCTTAACCGCCCCAGGTCTCTGCGGCGGCAGAGCGCTCGCCCCGCCCCTGTGTGCTGCCTCCAGCCGGAGCGGAGGGGGG
>WAAF01012606.1:32593-158856 GCA_013400475.1 Tricholaema leucomelas
AGAAAGGAAGACGTCATCAGCGCGCGCCGCGCGTGCGCGTGGCGGCAGGGTCGCTTCGCTGTGTCACGGCGCGGCCCGAGGCTCGCAGCGCCCAGCGCCATGGAGTACCTCATCGGCATCCGCGGCCCCGACTACGTCCTGGTGTCTGCCGACACCGTGGCGGCCTCCAGCATTGTCCAGATGAAGCATGGTGAGAAGCGAGGCCTGCGCTGTCCCGGACAGCCCCTAAGTTGTTCCCCTAGGGTGAGCTGGGTGGGGACGGTAGCTCTGTTGTCCCCGGGACGGGCCTGGTGCCATAGTCGTGGGGTGCAGTGAGGAGCCAGCGACACCAAGGATGGGCTCCCTGGGTATGGTTTGAGTGTTCTCAGCCTCTGGCTGAGCCTGAGAAGAGGCTGTTAGACAGGAGGGGGAGGGTAAATGCTGCTGTGTCAGTTCGGGGGTTATTCTTTGAAATATCTCTGTGAGGAGGAAAGGTTGAGAGACCTGAGGCTACGTTGGCGAAAAAGCCTCTAGAAATTTCGGGCAGTTCTTAGAATATTGACATTTACTGTGGGTGGCTTTAATTTGTAACTAGCTTGCGAGGGCTGAGCAGTGTGTCGGTGCCTTCCCTGAACTCAAGCCTGCCACTTCTCTGCAGCCATTGGGTGCTTTAGTAACTCTTGAGCTCACGGTGGAGGGTTGTGACACTCGATGCCTGTCTTGCAGCAGAGATTATTGAGCAGCGAGTAGTAAACTGAATTCTCCCCACCCCGTGGGATGAGGAGGAGTGCAGGAACATCTTCCTGAGGGACTCGCTTTGGACCCTCCCACTCTATTTCTCTGGGTTGTATTCACTCTGTTTCTCTGGGTTGTGTTTAACAAGTCTGTTTGGTGCCACCAGTTGTGGGAAGGTCATAATTTGCTTACTCAAGTTTCTTTCTTGCTTCTGAAAAGTCATGATGTGTTGTGATATTAGTGAAGTAATTCCTTCTTTCTCTTGGTCACGACTCTTAATGTTGTTTTTCTTTGCCTAGACCATGACAAAATGTTTAAGATGAGTGAAAAGATCTTACTGCTATGTGTTGGGGAGGCTGGAGACACTGTACAGTTTGCAGAATACATCCAAAAGAACGTTCAGCTCTACAAAATGAGGAATGGTGAGTGAAGGAGAACACTTAGTGCTCTGGCTGTGGGAGAAAAGTGGAGTTTAGAGCTGAATGTTAGGGAAATGTGCTGCTCTCAGAGCTGCTCTGGCTTTAAGGATTTCAGCAGCAGTGGCAGCAAAGGCAAGAGCAATGAAAGGAAGGTTGGATTATATCATATAAACCAAAAGCCAGAGTCCAGCTAACACATTTGTAATAGAAATGACATGATAACAGGTTTATTGGTAAGCCATTTCTCTTAATACATCTATTGCATGCCAACTGTTAACCAGTTTGCCTGAAAAATTCAGGCTGCCTGCTCACAACACTTGACTGGTTTTGGAAGCTCTTTTAGTGGTGTGTAGGGAATGGACTTTGAGAGCCCTTTTTGTGCTTGCAGCGTTCAGAATAGACTGGAAAAGGACAAATGGCAGAATGGTTTGGCCTGTTTCAGACTAGAAATGAGAAGCCAGGAAAAGAAATGTAGCTATGGATCTGTACTGTTACCCAATACATTTCTTCTCTAGGTTATGAGTTGTCTCCTACTGCAGCTGCAAACTTCACGCGGCGGAACCTTGCTGACTATCTCCGGAGTCGAGTGAGTAATGGCTGAAGGATTTTGGCAAAGCCTTACAGGAAAAAATATCCAACTTTAAATACTGGAGTCTGAAAGGGATGGCAGCTTCTTGTCTTGAGTGATTAATTCGCTTTGAAAGGATTTTTTTTCCTTGAAATGCAACTCCGTCTGCTTATTTTAAACCGATCACTTATTGATAACTGATACAGCTCTGGCCTTAAAATTGCAGCCTTGGGCCCTGTAAACATTTTGTCATAAACACTGCAGACAGCAAAGTGAGTTAAGCCTCTGACATTGAGATAAAGTTGCCAGTTTGCATGCAAATGCACTGAATCCGTTTAATCTTCTTGGGAAATGATTTAATGGAGCAGAGCTGTTTGATGTGCTTAGCAAAACAAGTCCCTTTTGTAAACAGTGGCATGAGGCTCTCGGTGCCCCATCCGAGCTGGAGTTGGTTGTTTTTTGAGTTTTAAACTGCAATTACTGATTTTTTTTTTTTTCAGGATGATTTTTCTGAGAGCATGGAAGGATGTGGTGATGGGGCCAATGGATCTGGAGAGATCCAAGATTAGGAAGCGTTTCATTGGTATTCTCAATGTGCTGTGAAATGAGTAAGGAATAGTGTGTGAACTTACAGCTACATCTGAAGGGCACCTACAGGAAGGCTGGGGAAGGACTGTTTAGAAGGGCTTGTGGTGATAGGATGAGGGGCAATGGTTTGAAACTGGAGCAGGAGAGATTTAGGATAGAGAGGGAGAAGTTCTTCACAATGGGAGTGGTGAAATACTGGAACAGGTTGCCCAGAGATGTGGTTGAGGCCCCATCCCTGGAGACATTCAAGGTCAAACTTGATGTGGCCTTGAACAGCCTGCTCTAGTTAGAGGTGTCCCTGCTGACTGCAGGGGAGGTGGAGAGGATGACCTTTGAGGGTTCCTTCCAACCTGATGCAATCTATGTGTTGAAAATGGAGCTGAACTCCAATAGGGTAGGACATGGCATAAATTATGTTGTTCTGTCTGAACTGCACAGGCATGAAATGGTGTTTCACTGGGGCAAGCATTGACATCAGAGCTGTGGCGCTGTGTGAAGCTCTTCAAGAACTCATCTACAGGGGCGACTTGAGATCGTTGTCATTCCTGACACGGGTGACAGCTGAAGGCAGCAAGTTTCCAAGCTACTGAAGCTAGTCAGTGGAAGATCCTACCTCAGTTTCATACACAAAGCACTGCCCTTCTAGTTTAAATTCTTTACAGTGAGGGTGGTGAGACACTGGAAGATGTTGCCCAGGGAGGTTGTTGATGCCCCCATCCCTGCAAGTGTTCAAGGCCAGGTCGGATGAGGCCCAGTCTAGTGGAGGGTGTCCCTGCTCATAACTGGATTATCTTTAAGGTCCCTTCCAACCTAAACCATTCTATGAAACTTAGTTAGCCAACTCTGTGGGTGAAGTTTGGTCGGTAGATGATGGTTGGCAGTGATGCTGCTTGCTTTTAGCTTTTGTTCAGGTGGAATTTGGAAGGTCTTGTTGTGTATTTTGTGGAGCTCTCTGCAGTTCCTTTTAGGTCTGTGTGAAAGAAATGCTGCTTCATGCTTGGCCCAGACTGTTGTCGGCTGCGTGGAGCAGGTGGCTTGTCTCAAGGGCATGTGACCCACACAGATGGTGTAGGTGAGGCTGCCACTGCCCTGCTCACTTAAAGCAGGTTGGAAGGGACCCCAAGGGTCATCTGGTCCAATCTTTCTGGGTGATAGTGCAGTTGAAATGAACTGGCTCAGCACTCTGGCAAGCTGAATCTTCAGACTGCCCAATGTAGGGGACTCTACTGCTTCCCTTGGGAGATGGTTCCAACCTCTGACTGTTCTCAAGGGAATAATTTTCTCCTGGATTCCAGTAGGAATCTCCCTATCAGTAACTTGTCCCCACCACCCATTGTCTTTTCCATGTGATTTAAAGTGCCTCCAACAGGAGCAATTTCACAGGCTTTATGGTAAGCTCACCCAGCAGGATGCGGCACTGATGTGGCACTGTTGTCTTCCTCCATTGTACCGTGTCCCTTGGAATGCATCCCTCCCTGTGCCTCCCCTCCTTCCTGAGCCCACGTGTGCCTGTCTTCCAGCTCACCTGCTCCAGATGGGCAGCACAGTGGGGAGGACACTGGCAGAGGCAGATGTGTTTATTTACCGGAGACAAAATGCTGTGCTGTTGCAGATGGCAATGCCCTGGGGCATCTGGCGCACTCTGACACGGCTGTCACACTGCAGCGAGCTCTCTACTGTGGGGAGAGCTCTGCACTTAATGATTTGTTTGTGGGGTTTAGAATTTGATGACACAGACTTTGCCATCAGGATTATTTCCCCCCTTCCTCCCTGAAGTTTGTTACGTTTCCATCACAATCTGTGGGGTACCAGAAGGATTAGCACCGGCGCTCTGTAGCATTTCAATTGCGCTTAGGATTCCTGCAGGCTACTAATTTAATTAGGTGGATGAAAATGGAAAGGTAAAAAAACATGCCATTGCCTCTTCTGTTAGGAGCAGGAAAGCAGTGCAGAAGAAGGAAGATTGAGGAAAAGGAGAGTTTGTTGCTGTATTGCCCCTCTGTGAAGTGAGAGGCAGGGAGGGAAGTGGGGAACGGAAGCGGTGCAGAATCGCAGTGCTAGGGATTGGAAGGGGCCTCAAAAGATCACCTGGTCCAGCTCCTCTGACAAAGCAGGATCATCCAGGGCAGGTCACACAGGAATGCATCCAGGTGGGTTTTGAATGTCTCTACTGAAGGAGACTCCACAGCCTCTCTGGGCAGCCTGCTCCAGGGCTTCAGCACTCTCAGTGAAAGTTTTCCCTTCTGTTCCTGTGGAACCTTTCTGCTCCACCTTGCCCCTAGTGCTGCTTGTCCTGTCATTGGACATCCCTGAGCGGAGCCTGGCTCCATCCTATCGACACTGCCCTGCCTACCTTTATCAGCAGCAATGAGGGCAGCCCTCAGGCTCCTCTTCTCCAAGCAGCACCAGCTCCCTGTCCTCACAGGGATGTTCCTCTGCTTGCAGCAGCTTTGTGGCTCTATGCTGGATAATTCCAAGCAGTTCGCTGAAGTCCTTCTTGAACTGAGTGGCCCAGAACTGGACACAATATTCCAGATATGGCCTCACCAGGGCAGAGTAGAGGGAAAGGGCAACCTCTCTTGACCTATTAACCACAGCCCTTCTAATACACAGTACTGCATGGAGATTGCTCTGCACTGGTAACCACCACTCTTATCTTGCTCAGTTTCATGTAGGAACCTCATGGCTTGTGCCATCCATGTTCTGATACCTTGGGGATGGCACTTGTGAGGCTGTGCCTTGGGGCTGTTGTTCTGGTGGAACATATGAAGCCTACCAGCACTGGGATGGTAACTTCAGGCCATCTCCTTGCAGGGCTCTTTGACTATTCAGAAAAAGCAATTTGTGGTTTTCCATCACATTTCTCTTTCAAACGTGGGGTTTATGCTCCAGGGTAGGCTCTGAGAAGAACCTTTGATTTGCTCTGTAAGGTCCTTTCCAACCCTAACCATTCTATTATTCTCTGATGTTATAATTTCCTTTTGTGTGAGGCAGTTGAAGCAAACCCAGAGCCTGCTTTGGAGCCAGCTGGCACTCTAGTTCCTCCTTCACTGGTACCTACTCCAGCATCTCACTGACCTGCTGGCTTTAGGACATTTAACATGCTGCTGAGTTTGTGTGGTACTGGGGTATAGGAGCAACCATTCCTTGCCCTTCCAGATTGGGTGAAGTTCAGTTTCTTCTTGTGATGCACTGGTTAATTTTAGGTGACAGGGCCTGGCCTGAGTCCAGAGGAGGATTGTCAGTTCCTCTCTCCTTGTCCATGCTTGGCAGGATGCTTCCCTGATGCTCACCTTTCCTCTCTTGCTGTAACTTTGGCTTCCACCAGCTGTCACACCGCTGCTTGTCACCACCCCACCTCTGACCCTGGAGCTTTCATCTTCCTCTCACAACTGTAAATCCTGAAGAATTTCACACATCTCTTAATTGCTGTGGTTATTTTAAATCAAACAGCATCGAAGTGCAAAGCTACTTGGGATGAGAGATTGAGCCTCTGATGGGGAGATAAGTTTTGGGGGTGGAAAATAAATCTCCTCTGTCCTGGAGTGTCAGTCTTTTGGTAGCAGTTTCATCACATCAGTCTTCTGAAGGGATCAGAACTGTTGGCATGGATTTGGTTACAAAAGCCAAGGGTGGCTTTGGAATGGAGCAAAGGGTTGGGATGTGCAAGAAGTGCCAGTCCCAGCATGTAGATGTTTGTCATGTTCAGAGGTGCTGTCTGCAAGTGGCATTTATAGTTATGGAAGCACTAACTGGGTGTGTTTGTTCATTTTTGATGCTAAGCACAGTGAAGGGCATCCAGCTGCTAGAGTGGGTCCAGAAGAGGCCACAAAGATGATCAGAGGGCTGGTACACCTCTGCTGTAGGGACAGGCTGAGAGAATTGAGGCTGTTCAGCGTGGACAAGAGGCTCCAGGGAGACCTTAGAGCTGCATTTCAGTGTCTGAAGGGAACCTACAGGAAGGGAGAGGCTGTTCAGAAGGGCCTGTGGGGATAGCATATGGGACAGTGGTTTGAAACTGGATCAGGACAGATTTAAGATGGACATCAGGAGCAAGCTCTGCACAGTGAGGATGGTCAGACACTGAAGCAAGTTGCCCAGGGAGGTTGTGGATGCTCCCTCCCTGCAGGTGTTCAAGGCCAGATTGGATAAAACCTTGAGCAACTTGGACTAGTGGAAGGTGTCCCTGCCCATGGCAGAGGGGTCAGAACTAGATGATCTTCAGAGTCCCTTCCAACCCAAACCATTCCATGGATCTGTGAATCCTCATCAGGAGGCCTTGCAACTGAAGAACAGCTCAGCTTTGTTCAAGTCTGTAGAACACCATTTATTTATGGTTGAGTATCTCCCATATGTCAGTGTTGGTAATTCAAGTCACACAACAATTTGAGTGATCTTGTGTCATGGCTCTTAAGTATCAACTTGTGTGATGTTTCAGAACAAATAAATGATGAAATCCAGAGTAATTAAAGGAATGCAGCTGCATGGTGAGTTGTTTCCAGAGATACTCCTGATTGCTTTGAAGATTAAATCACACCATTTACAGTGATATGTTTGATACAGAACTATAGCCTGCTTTCTTCTTCCTTACTGTGTGGTGAAAGTAGAAATACAATATCTTGTGATGATTTTTTTTTTTGAGTGCAAATTCACTCTTTTAGTATCAAAAGGAACTCTTTTTTATGATAAAGTTAATGTTTTGGCCTTAGGGTGAAGCTGTGTCAGCTTGTTCTAGTCCATTGTTAGCTGCTTCTGTCTTATTTTGTGGCTCTAGACTTGCCAGCATTTTAAGAGCTTTCCTGTTAGTGTGATTAATAAGAAGTGTGATGTAAATCTGCATCTTCTGGATGTACAGAGAATATGTTTTTGAGAAAATAGCCCATTCCAGTGTTTTCTTCTCAGCCATCATAGAATCAGCCATGTTGGAAGAGACCTCCAAGATCATCCAGTCCAACTTAGCACCCAGCCCTGGCCAGTCAACCGGACCATGGCACCAAGTGCCACAGCCAGGCTTTTCTTCAACACCTCCAGGGATGGAGACTCCACCACCTCCCTGGGCAGCCCATTCCAATGCCAATCACTCTTTCTGTGAAGAACTTCCTCCTAACATCCAGCCTAGACCTCCCCTGGCACAGCTTGAGGCTGTGTCCCCTCGTTCTGTTGCTGGTTGCCTGGGAGAAGAGCCCAACCCCACCTGGCTACAGCCTCCCCTCAGATAGCTGTAGACAGCAAAGAGGTCTGCCCTGAGCCTCCTCTTCTGCAGGCTGCACACCCCCAGCTCCCTCAGCCTCTCCTCACAGTGCTGTGCTCCAGGCCTCTCACCAGCTTGTAATATAGAATCAGCTTCTAAAATAGAATCATATGCATGTAAAAATTGAATCATAGAACAGATCAGATTGGAAGGGACTTCAGAAGTCATCTAGTCCAATTTCCCTGCCATGGGCAGGGACACTTTTCATTTAGACTTGCATGCTCAAGGCTTCATCCAGCCTGGCCTTGAACACCTCCAGGGAGGAAGCATCCACAGCCTCCGTGGGCTGCTTATTCCAGAGTCTCACCACCCTTGTACTGAAGAAGTTCTTCCTAAGATCTAGTCTGACCCTTCTCTCCCTCAGCTGGAAGAGGGCAGATTTCAACTGGAGCTTAGGAAGAAATTCTTTACAGTGAGGGTGGGGAGACACTTTAACAGGTTGCCCAGAAAGGTTTTGGAGGTGTTCCAAGGCCAGATTGGATGAAGCCTTGAGCAGCCTGGGGTAGTGGAAGATGTCTCTGCCCATGGCAGGAGAGCTGGAACTGGATGATCTTGAAGATCCCTTCCAACCTAAACTATTCTATGAATCTTCTTCAGTCAGTTGGCTGAATCAGCCCTAATGGTACAGATTAAACTTGGTGCAGGCAGTAAAAATCTTAGCTGCCAGTTTAACAAGGCAGTGTAACACTGACTGTGCTGTGTGCAAGCTTCCAAATGTGCTAAAATTGTCTGTGGTTAGGAGTGTGACTGAGAACAGAGCACACTGAATTAACAGAGGGCTTCTTATGGGCTGCAAAATGTTCACATTGTGCTCACATGTTGACAGGAAAAGCCAACAAGTTTTATGCTCAGATGAGAGACCCTGGTGTGAAAACAGAATTAATTTTTTTTCTTAGCTTTCAGTGTGCTGTGAAAGCTTTGAAGGATGCTCAAGCATTCAGGAGGATCAGAGTCTGATGGCTTTATTTGCTTACACGTTCTGTGGTACCCAAGGAGCTGATGGATCTTAGCTTGAGCCCTGTGGTCTCCTGCAGACAGCACTGCTGTAGCTGTAGTAGCATTTTATGGCCAGGAGCTGTGAACCCAGCTCAGCTGCTGTTCTGTAGCTGCATGGGGTTGTTGAAAGTGTTTGCAGGTTTTAGTGCTTCTGCTCTCCCTGTCGAGGCTTTATTTCAGTCAGGGCTTCCTTTGGTTCTTAGGTAGATTCCAGCCTGGCTTTGGGTGCAGGCCAGATGTGCTCTCCGCTGCTGGCTGCACTGCCACACAAATCACAGCCAGTCTTGGGGGAGGGTTGTGTCTTACTGTAACATCTTTTCCTCAGAGGAAAAGGTTCTCATTCAGAGCTTGTTTAAACCATTGGAAGTGCTGCCACGTTGGCCTAGGGTAGGAGCTGGCTTCAGCAGGGCTTTGCACCCTGGATCTGAATAATGACCCTGCAGACTTCCACTGCATCCAAGTTCTGCTGGGGTGAGTGGTTCCATTGGTAGAGGTGGTACTCAATCACACTTGAAATCGTGGATGCCCCCTCCCTGGAGGTGTTCAAGGCCAGGTTGGATGAGGCCTTGAGCAAACTGGGCTAGTGGGAGGTATCCCTGCCCATGATGGGAGGGTTTGGAACTGGGTGATCTTTGAGGTCCCTTCCAACCTAAACCATTCTGTGATTTGGATGTGGCTCCTGTAAATAAACCAACCCATTTCTCTTTGCAGACTCCTTACCATGTCAACCTCCTCCTGGCTGGCTATGATGACCACGAAGGCCCTGCCCTGTACTACATGGATTACCTGGCAGCTCTGGCTAAGGTGCCCTTTGCAGCACATGGCTATGGTTCTTTCCTTACCCTCAGCATCCTCGACCGCTACTACAAGCCAGGTAAGTTGAGCCTGTGGAGTAAGAAAAATCTTCTGTTGCCAACTAATAAATTAAAGGCCATGAAGATGATCAGGGGGCTGCAGCACCCTCCCCTACGGGGACAGGCTGAGAGATTTGGGGCTGTTCAGCCTAGCCAAGAGAAGGCTCCAGGCGGACCCTTAAAGCAGCCTTCCAGTACCAGAAGGTGGCTACAGGAGAGCTTGGGATGGTCTTTTAACGTGGTCTTGTAGTGACAGGACAAGGGACAATGGCTTTGAGCTGGAAGAGGGGAGATTGAGACTGGAGAGGATGAAGAAACTCTTGCCAGTGAGGGTGGTGAGACACTGGAACAGATTGCCATGGAGGCTGTGGATGCTTCCTCTCTGGAGGTGTTCAAGGCCAGGTTGGATGAGGCCTTGAGCACCCTGGGCTGGTGAGATGTGTCTCTGCCCTTGGCAGGGGGCTTGGAACTGGATGATCTTCAAGATCCCTTCCAATCCAAACCTAAGTATCTATGAATCTGTGAACTCAGACTGACATCTGCTGAGTCAGGTGGTCCAGCATGAATGCTGTGATGCTGCAGACTGGAATTTGAGGTTTTATTAGAATCACTGTAGCTATAAAGATTGCCTGCTGGCTTTGCTGACATGGTAACGTGAAACTCGTCAACTCCTTGGAAGTGTTTTCCTGTTTGAAGCATAACAGACTGGAAGTGAAGGAAGTTTCAATTTATCCTACAACATGCCCAGCCTTTCCTGGCCCATTAGCTGCCAATAGTCTGGTCTTAATAAATAGCATTTTGATAACTTTATCTTCTCCTTGCTGCTCTGCTGGCCATGACCAATGCACTTTCCCAGAGTATCAATCTTCAGAGGGTAACCCCAAATCCTATTGCTCTGTATCTTGTGTGGTAGATAAGACATACAAGTGAGAAGATATTCCCTCAGTATTCTGAAGCAGTGCTGATGGGGATGGGCTGCTTTGCTTTGCAGCTGCCTCTTTTTATGCATGTGGGAGCAGTTGATCATAATTCTTGTACTTGTCTGTGCCTGTCTAAAGTTTGAAATTCAGACTCATAATCCAGTTCTTGTGCTGCCAAGGAATAAACACAGCCCCAGCCCTGCTTTGCAGGTGAGGATATGTAGAAAGCTTAAAACACACAGAATTCCAGGGTGGTGGGGTTGGAAGGGACCTCCAGGGATCTAGATCAACCCAAGTCCTGAAGCAGGGTCACCCAGGATCACAGTGTCCAGGTGGGTTTGGAATCTCTGTAGAGGAGGAGACTCCACAACCTCTGTGGGCAGCCTGCTCCAGGGCTCCAGCAGCCTCGTGGGGAAGAATTCTTTCTTAATGCCTCATCTAAATTTAGCTGCTCCCAGTTTGAAGCTGTTACTCCATCCTGTCACTAAATGGCTTTGTAAAAAGTCCCTCTCTTTACACCATGCCTCGTGAAAAGAGAGAACCAGTCAGCTGCACACCATTGCCATGGCTGTCAGCCCTGTGGCGCGCCGGGCTGCATCCTGATGTGAGAAGAGCAGGGCCATCACACACGTGCCTTTCCCATTATTAAAGCTAATACCCAGCAGGGAAGGCAGCACTAAAACCCATCTCCACCTCCTGTCACTGACTCGCAGCCGGCTGTGGACAGATGGAGCTGATTTAAAGCTGTAATAAACTGGAGGAGAGGGAGAGAGGACTGGAGTTGTCCAAAGCCCAGTCCCTGGCCATGGGAGGCAGAATTCCGTCATGCTTCCCCTTCAGTGGAACAAATCGATTCTCAATGGCTTGTTGCAGTGTGAGTGCTTCAGTGCAGGGCGTCCCCAGGACATCTGGAAAGTGTTTGCTGGGAGCTGGGAAGGAGGTTTTGGTGCTCAGCTGAAAAGTTGTTTAAATTTAATAAAAGTTTCTGCTGAGAGAGATGGCCTCTAATGGAAGCAATCTGTGGATGTTTTCTTTCAGGTATCACACGTGAGGAAGCTGTGGAGCTCCTAAAAAAATGTCTAGAGGAGGTGAGTTGGCAAAGTTGAGGCCCTTAAGATCTTGAGAAAGGAAGAGCTGTTTGCATTCATTTGCTGATGTTTTCCTCTTCCTCTTGTCACCTTTTTGCTTCCTTTGCCAGAAGGGGTAGTAAGTGCACGTTGAGCAGATGTGGACCAGCTACTGAGGAAAAGGATTTGTGGGCACTTGCATTGTCTTAGCATGGTTCATGTCCTCCAGAACATAAACTTGAAGCTTAATTGCATTGCTTTACTACTCTGCTTAGTATAATATTGATACAGACAGTCTTGGACTTTCTTCATTCATGTTTATCCTGAACATGATGCATCCTCCTGTATGTTCGAGCATCCTCCTGTTACTTGGGTTACACTTCACTAGTTTATGCTTCTAAGTCTGCTTCCAGCCTGTAGAGTGATAGCTGAAGACTCGACCTCCAAGTGTGTGATCAGCTTTAGTGTAAACAGAACCTCTCAGACTCCAAGGCTTTTATCACAGGAAAATATTCTTTATCCTTAAGAGGCTAAATTGACTGTAACTGTGAAGAAACACCAGGAAGAAGTACTCTAAAGAGGTTCTGTTTGAAGTATCTGTTTGATATCTTGTGCCCCAAGTTGTAGCCCACTCCATCCTGCTTGAAGCATCTCCCTCATTAACAGGCTCAGGTATTTGGTTTGTCTAACACAAATGGCCTTACACCAGGGAAGAAACTCTGACTGATCAGTGAGATGTCCAATCTCAGGTCACTAGAACTGGGCTGGAAGTGTTGATGTACAGCAGCATATCCCTTGAATCGTGCTCCTGTTTCAGCTGTGAATGAATCTAATCTCTTTTGTCTTTCTTTGTCTTGTGTTGAACAGCTTCAGAAACGCTTCATCCTCAATCTGGCTTCTTTCAATGCCCGGTTCATTGACAAAGATGGCATCCATGAAGTGGAAAATATACCCCTTGCAAAAGCAACATCCTAACCCCTGAGATCTTTTCTTCAACACTCTTCTCCTTTATTCAATTTTGTTTGGTGGTGGTGTGTTTTTTTTCTATTCATTGGAAGCACACAAGCCCTGTGCTGGGAGCTCAAATAAAGATTGATGTTTATACAGCCAGTTTTATCTTTTTATTCCACTCATCCTTCCTGAGCCTTTTCACTTAATTATTCCACAGTGAAGGTGGAACTTTGATTCATGTGGGGGCATTCAGTTTATTTAGCTTGCTTTCCTCTCTTGAAATATTACTTGCCCCCAAGTTTTCTTGTGTGGGGAAAACTGGGGCTGTGTTTTCTAGATGAATGTGCTCTCCTCCACTCAAAGCTCAACAAACACCAGGCAGGTGTTTTGTGCTAAACATCCAGCATCTACTTTAATTCTTCCAAAGCTCTTTGCTTCCTGAAACAGTAAGAGTCAGGTTTTCAAAGCTGTAGTTTGCTTTGGTTAGGCTTTGTTTCTATCTAATCCAAGTAAGAGGTGAAAGAAAAGATTTTTCTAATAGAATGGATTTTAAAGTGCTGATATCACTTAGTTCACCTGGCCATGGGGCTGTTGGAAGAAGAGATTGTGCTGGCACAGGGGGTTCATAAGTGTTCAAAGTCATTTTGTGAGATCTCCAACTCAAATACTGTCTCCAGTTGTGATATCCTCGTCTTAAGAAGGACACAGAGCTGTTGGAATGAGTCCAGAGGTGGCCACAAAGATGATCCAAGGGATGGAGCACCTCAGTTATGAGAGTAGGCTGAGGGAGCAGAGGGTGTTCAGCCTGGAGGAGATTTTGGGAGGAACTTAGAGCTGCTTTCCAATAGCTGAAGGGATCTCACAGGAAGGCTGCAGAGGGGTTTTACATAAAGGGATTGTGACAGGACAAGGGGGAACGATTTAGGTTGGATCTTACAAGCTTTTTAATGTGTCTGTGGTGGGACTCTGGAATAGGCTGCCCAGAGAGGCTGTGAATGCCTCCTCCCTGAGGGTGTTCAAGGCCAAATAGGATGAGACCTTGAGCAGCTAAGTCTAGGTGAGAGGTATCCCTGCTCATGGCCCCTTCCTTGGCCATGGCAGGGAGGTTGAAGCAAATAATCTCCCAGGTCACTTCTAACCTAAGCCATTCTCTGATTCTTCCAGCTGTGTGGTTTCTTGATTGTGCCTGCACAGAGAAGTGCAAGAAGGCAATTCAAGGAGAAATAAAACTGCAGCACTTCTCAAGATCTCAATTACTCTCAACTAGTAGAGCTTTGTTCATGAGAAGCCCTGAGCTCTGGCCAGAAGTGATTCTTCATTGAGACTGCTTCCCTACTTGAACTGACCTTGAATGAGTTAAGTGTTCACAGTGCTCTGTTGGGGAATTATTTTGTGTTTGAGCTCAGAAAAGGCATCTTGGGAGGAGAAGAGTGAATGTGTGCAGGCTGTTACTTGTGTGGCAGGACATAAGAGCTAAGGTCTCAGCTGGGGAAGGTGAGTGACAGCCTTAACTGCCTTTATTAGTCAAATCTTGGTTTGGTCTTAGTAGTGTCATAGAATCAAGCAGGTTGGAACAGACCTCCAAGCTCAGCCAGTCCAACCTAGCACCCAGTCCTATCCATCCAATCAATCAGACCATGGCACTAAGTGCCTCATCCAGTCTGTTCTTGAACACCTCCAGGGATGGTGACTCCACCACCTCCCTGGGCAGCCCATTCCAATGCCAATCACTCTCTCTGACAACAATATCCTCCCAACATGCAGCCTAGACCTCCCCTGGCACAACTTGAGACTCTGTTCCTTTGTTCTGTTGCTGGCTGCCTGGCAGCAGAGCCCAACCCCACCTGGCTACAGCCTCCCTTCAGGTAGTTGTAGACAGCAATGAGCTCTGCCCTGAGTCTCCTCTTCTGCAGGCTGCACACCCCCAGATCCCTCAGCTTCTCCTCACAGGGCTGTGCTCCAGACCTCTCACCAGCTTTGTCACCCTTCTGTGGACGTGTTCCAGTATCTCAACATCTCTCTTGATTTGAGCAGCTCAGTATGTTTGAGAGTGTTGAAGCTCTGTCTCAAGAACCAAGTGTTTCCATCCTAGGCAGCAAAAGCTAGATTAGAAACAGATTTGCTTTGTCACAGAAGACATTTGCAGCTCCAGTGCCTTAATTCACAGATTCTTAGAAAGTTTAGGTTGGAAGGGACCTTAAATATCCAATTCCAACCCCTCTGCTATGGATAGGGACACCTCCCACTAGGCCGGATTGCTCAAGGCCTCATCCAACCTAGCCTTGAACACCTCCGAGGTGACCTTATTTTGGCCTTTCAGTATCTGAAGGGGGCCTACAAAAATACTGGGGAGGGACTTCTCAGGGTATTAGGTAGTGACAGGACTAGGGGCAATGGAGTGAGGCTGGAGATGGGTAGGTTCAGGCTGGACATGAGGAGGAAGTTCTTCACCACAAGAGTGGTGAGAGCCTGGAATGAGATGCCCATTGAGGCCCCATCCTTGGAGGTGTTAAAGGCCAGGCTGGATGAGGCTGTGGCCAGCCTGCTCTAGGGTAGAGTGTCCCTGCCTATGGCAGGGGGGTTGGAACTGGCTGATCCTTGTGATATCTTCCAACCCTGACTGATTCTATGACCTCCAGGAAGGAGGCATCCACAACCTCCATGTGCAACCTGTTCCACTCTCACCACCTACCTCTTTCATTCAGCCCTTACATTTAGTTCTTAACCCCAGCCCCACCAAGGCTCTGTAGTTCAATTCTTTCCAGCACAGGTTTAGTTATCAGCTGCCTTTGTCGCAGTTGTGGCTGCAGTGGCTTTTATTTACAGCCAGTGGTCCAGAACTCCATTTGGGCTAAAAATCACTTTGTCTTTTTGAAAACCTTTTCCAACTGTATTATTCTTTGCAGCAAGAGAAGCCCTCAGCCTGATGATGATTTTTTGTTTTTCCTCTTGGCAGGTCACATTTAACCTAAGTGGAGCCTTTAGTGCTCCACTTCTCACCCCTTCATCTTGCATTAACGTAGTTTGTTTAGCTTAATATGCAGCATCTCTGATTTATTTTTTCCCACTGATGTTGACTGTTTTTGCAGGTTTCTTGTCTCTTTTAAGAGTCATCACTGCAGAGTGGCTGAGCTGCTGTGCTGGTTTTGTCACTGCATATCAACGCGACGGAGTCTCTCCACTGGAGGTATTCGTTAGCTCAGACACCAGGGCTGGGGTGTGGTGCTGCTATTAGATGATGTGAGGCTGGCAGAGAAGCTGCTTGGAGTTTTTATTGGCACCTATTTGCATGCAGGTGATTAATAAACATAAAACAATTATCCCCTTTGCAAACACCCTTGCTGGAGTCAGGTTGGAGCGGAACATATGTTTTGCCTGAGGGCAGGACCCAGGATCTGAATCCTCTGTTGAGTGAAAGATTCAAGGGGGTTGCATCAGAAGCTGACAGAGCAGCAACCTTCTAGGAATGAATAAATGCAGACCTTTATTTGTTTCAAACCAGCAGAACAAAAGAATTGGCCCACAGGGAGGTTGGACTGTTAGGCTCTGAAGTAGATCCTTCTGAGGGCTTTCCAGGAGCTTAGAGTGTTTAAGGGAAGGGGTGGGAGTGACTGTGGATAACATTTGGGTTGTTTGGAAGCTCTGCAGGGCTGATCTTGAAGTTCATAGAATCAGTCAGAGTTGGAAGGGACTGCAAGGATCAGCCAGTTCCAGCCCCACTGCCATGGGCAGGGACACCTCACACTAGATCAGGCTGGCCACAGCCTCATCCAGCCTGGCCTTAAACACCTCCAGGGATGAGGCTTCCACCACCTCCCTGGGCAACCCATTCCAGGCTCTCACCACTCTCATGCTGAAGAACTTCTTCCTAACATCCAGTCTGAATCTCTCCATTTCCAGCTTTGTTCCGTTCCCCCCAGAGGCTCAGGAGCACTCAACTTCCATTTTTGACTAATAGATGGAATCTGTCTGCAAACTCTGTTTTACATTAGTGAAGGAGCTGAAAGTTTCTTACCTGCTTCAAGTTTAGCCCTAAAGCTTTTGGAAACTGTATTTTGCCTAGAATCCAGGAATCCCTTTTGGAAGGAATTGACCTTTCTACTTGCAAAAGCATCTGTAGCTATCATGACAGGCTGCTCTTTCATAAGAAACCTCTGTCAGAATTGAGCAGATTGCTACTTTTACCAAGTTTTTTGTCTTTCTTCACATAAATGCCTGTTGTAACCCAAGGTAATATATTCTGAGGGCATTGTAGCCCCAGTGAGCTGCTCTGCTCTGCTCTGCTTTGCTTTGCCTGGTAATTCTGACCATATGTTTGACTCCCAAAGCCTCAGGGCCTAAAGAGTTAACAAGGCACTTTTTCTCTTCAGATTTCCTGTTTAAAGATGGTCTCTTCCTGAGCTCTGTGTGTGTAACAGATCGTTGCACCAGCTCATCTCTCTTCAAGAGCTTGGAGGTTGCTCTGAGATCAGTTTACAAGGGAATGGAGCCTCTGTGCCTTAGGCCACGTTGTGTTGGGAGTAATTTGCTGAGAGAAGTATGTGAGTGTAGGTGCAGTGCTCCTAGGGCTTGTTCTTGGTGTTAGTTGCACCTTTTCATGGAAAGGACAAAAATAAATCTGCATTTGGTGGTAGGACCTTCCTGCATGCAAGAAATGGGGCCACAGAGGACATCAGTGCTCAGCTGGCTGGGGTAATCACAGAATCCCAGTGTGGTGGGGCTTGGGAGGGACCTCTGGAGATCAGTCCAACACCCCTGCTAAAGGCTGGATGCTAGGAGGAAGTTCTTCACAGAGAGAGTGATCGGCATTGGAATGGGCTGCCCAGGGAGGTGGTGGAGTGGCCGTGGCTGGAGGTGTTGAAGCCAAGCCTGGCTGGGGCACTTAGTGCCATGGTCTGGTAGATTGGACAGGGCTGGGTGCTAGGTTGGACTGGATGAGCTTGGAGGTCTCTTTCAACCTGCTTGATTCTATGATTCTATAAAGCAAGGCCATGCACAGCAGCTTGCCCAGGATCACAATGGCCAGGTCGGGTTGGAAGCTCTCCAGAGAAGGAGACTCCAGTACCACCAAAATGCCTCTGGTACTTCATCTCCTCTTTCTAAACACTGCCACTAACCTGTGACCAGAGCTCTTGGGACTCTGTGGAGAGGAGCTGTGTGTCTCATCAGCCTCTTCCCTTCAACAGAGGGCACTGATCCACCTCCTCTCAAACTCGTTGAGCCTCTTCATCTCTGCGCAGATCTGTTGGTCACCATCTTGGCGTGGTGGAGGACAGGTTAGTGCCTTGTCCAGCAGTGACTGTCAGGAAGTCCAAGGTTGTTTCTTCCCTTAGAAGAGGCACATTTTACTTTTCACACCTGGCAGCAGCTGTCTCACAAACCAGATATTTATCTGTGGGATCACAAGTGAAGGCTGAGACCTCTTGGCTTGCTAAAATGATCCAAGACAAACTAGAACCCATCCTCTATGAGTTGATCCAAGCACTAGCAGCAAGCAGAGAGGTACAGCTGAAGTACCTCTCTCATTTACTGCCATGGTCTGGTTGACTGGATAGGGCTGGGTGCTAGGTTGGACTGGATGATCTTGGAGGTCTCTTCCAACCTACTTGATTCTATGATTCTATGAGTTTTAAGGGATTTTCTGCCTTGCTGAAGCACTCTTGACATTTACTTCGTGCTCAGGCTGAAGATGCTCACAGTGTTTTAGCATCAACTGCTTGCTGGAGAGGAAAAGCCACAGCACCAGGAAAACCTGTTTTCAAAGGATTTCCTGTGAATTCCACAGCAAAATCTCTCCAATTTTCTTTTCTCAAGCAGAAGTCTGGCTGCTCTGGAGTATTCCAGCACATTCATTTGCTCCTACCCATGGCATGTGTTGAGGTTGTGGCTGAAGGTATCCCTGTGGCTCTGGGTTTAGCACAAAATCCACTTGTTTGCATGGTTAAAATATCCACAGTTGGAGTATGTAGGAGTCAAAGCATAAAGAATGAAGCCAGACTCTGACATCTGGGAATTGGGAAGAAAGTTCCTAAGCTGTCAGAGCCTTTTGTGGTTTCTGGTTTTGGATCTTTGAAACTTCTCTTACCGGGCATGGCCAAGTCCAAGATCTAAAAGGATCTCCAGGGTTTACTTATTTCCTGTTCCATTCATAGAATGAATTGGGTTGGAAGAGCCCTTGAAGGTTTTCTACTTCAAACCCCCCTGCCATAGGCAGGGACACCCTCCACTAGCCCAGGTTGCTCAAGGCCTCATCCAACATACTCCCTTGAACACTTCCAGGGAGAGGGTATCCACAGCCTCCCTGGGCAATGTGTTCCAGTGCCTCACCACCCTCACCATAAGGAATTTAGAACCACAGAACTGTCAGGGCTAGAAGGGACCTGAAGGATCATCCATCTCCAACCCCCCCTGCCATGCCCAGGGACACCTCACACTAGATCAGGCTGGCCACAGCCTCATCCAGCCTGGCCTTAAACACCTCCAGGGATGAGGCTTCCACCATCTCCCTGGGCACCCTGTTCCAGTGTCTCACCACCCTCCTGGGGAAGAACTTCTTCTTAATATCCAATCTGAGTCAACCCACTTCTAGTTCTGCTCCATTTCAGTTTCTTTCATTTCAAGTGAGCAGATCTAAGCCTGTTTCTCTTTTCATTTTTCATGATCATCCTTAAACTCTTGCTCTGAGTGGGCACATTTTAAGCAGAAAACAATCAGAGCTGCCTTCTAACTTCAACTGTCTCGAAGTACAGGAGAAACCTGTCCCAATCCTCCCACTTGGGGCTTTGCTCTGGTCCAGCTGATGTTGCTGGTCTGTATGTTTGTGTTTACCCTGATGTATGTTGCCTTTGCTCTGGTGGAACATGGGCAAGGCTTGGTTGAGTGAATACTGCCAGAGGTCTGCTTCCCTACATCTCAGATGTTCACATAAGCTGGGTAAAGATTTGGGGTTAACCTCTGCTGATGTTTTCAGGCGCTGCAAAGCTCATAGGGTTTGGCTTTGGTATCCACTGTGGCTCCAGAATTTGAGGAGAGTTAAACCAAAAGGTTCTTTATGTTCAAAAGTTGGGGGGTGGGGGGGCAGGAAGCTTTATAGTAACACATGGCATTGGCAGAGACATTTTCTTGCCCTGATCTGAATAGAGCTGGGTTTGCCTCCCAGCACTCAGTTCAGATTCAGTGGCACTGACAGCTTTGCTTTCAATCAATATTTGCTTTCAATATTTCCCTTTAGTTCTAGTACTTTTTTTTTTCTCATTTATATCAAAACCTTTAAGCTTTACCAGCTAAGACCTGCAGTGTAAGTTCTCTGAAGCATCTGTCTCCCAAATGTGATGGAAGATACTCCACAGGGCTTGTAGCTTTCCCATCTCCTTTCACAGAATGCCAGTTTGGAAGGCATTCCAAGGATCATCTGGCCCTACCTTGCCTTTCTGGGGACAACCAAGTGCTTCCCACTTTGCCTCAAACCATCTGTGGCTGTGCTATGCAATGAGGACTTATCCCACACAGAGCTGTGGGCATCCTCACTTCCACTTTAGCTGCAGAGAAGTATATCAGAATCACAGAATGTCAGGTTGAAAGGGCCCCCAAGATTCTAACTATTCAAACCCAGCTTGGAAGTGACCCCAAGGATCATCTGGCCTTGCCTTGCCTTCCTGAGGACAACCAAGTGCTTCCCATTTTGCCTCAAACCATCTGTGGCTGTCCTATGCAATGGGGTGATGGACTCCACACAGAGCTGTGGGCATCTTCACTTCCAATTTAGCTGCAGAGAACCGTGCCAGAATCACAGAATGCCAGGTTGGAAGGGCCCCCAAGTTTCCAACCTTTCAAACCCAGCTTGGAAGGGCCCCCAAGTTTCCAACTCTTCAAACCCAGCTTGGAATTGCCCCCAAGCTTCCAACCCTTCAAACTCAGATTGGAATTGCCCCCAAGTTTCCAACTCTTCAAACCCAGCTTGGAATTGCCTAGAAGTTTCCAACTTTTCAAGCCCAGCTTGAGATTGCCCCCAAGTTTCCAACTTTTCAAACCCAGGTTGGAATTGCCCCCAAGTTTCCAACTCTTCAAACCCAGCTTGGAATTGCCCCCAAGTTTCCAATTCTTCAAACACAGCTTGGAATTGCCCCCCAAGTTTCCAACCCTTCAAACACAGCTTGAGATTGCCCCCAAGTTTCCAGCCCTTCAAACCCAGCTTGGACTTGCCCCCAGGTTTCCAACTTTTCAAACCCCATCTTCCTCACAACTGGGGCAGGGTCAGAGCTATCTGTGTTAAAGGCCCCATCTGATTTAGTGGGGTAATTACTGTTCCTCTGCAGGCTCCCTGTGATGACCAAATTAGCAGGAAACTCCAAAAGCTGTAATATGCTCCTGACATATGACAAGGTCTGGGTGAGAGGAAATGAAATGAAAATGGGTCAGGAGTGGGAGGCTGAGGCTGGAGCAATTCCCTGTGGTGCCAGGGTCCATTTAAGAGTCAAAACAGCAGCACATTACAAAGAAGGGTGTAAGAAGGGCTGGTTTCATTGTCCAAGGTGAGCAAACTGGCCCTTCCACTTGTCTCCTCCTCAGCAGTGCCTGTAGCACCTGCAGCACAGACACTTGGTGTGTTGCCTCCCTGCTTTGGATGCTTTTCTGCCTTTGCTTTTGCAACGAGCCCAACAGACAGCCAAGTGGAGCAGGGATTCTGAGAGGAGAAGGCTTCTAATCACTGCAAATAATAAAGTTGTAGACTTTCTTGGTCTGAAACAGGCTTTTGAAACTGAGTTGGAGGGGTTTAAGGGCCACGAGGATGATCGGAGGGCTGGAGCACTTCTGCTGTGAGGAGAGACTGGGGGAGTTTGGCCTGTTCAGTCTGGAGAGCAAAAGGCTCTGAGGTGACCTTATTGTGGACGTTCAGTATCTGAAGGAGGCTACAAGAAAGCTGAGGAGGGACTTTTTAGGCTGTCAGGGAGTGCCAGGACTGGGGGGAATGGAACAAAGCTGGAGGTGGGGAGAGTCAGAGTGGATGTTAGGAAGAAGTTCTTCAGCACAAGGGTGGTGAGAGCGTGGGAGGGGTTGCTCAGGGAGGTGGTGGAAGCCTCATCCCTGGAGATGTTTAAGGCCAGGCTGGATGAGTCTCTGGCCAGACTGCTCTAGTGTGAGGTGTCCCTGCCCATGGCAGGGGGGTTGGAACTGGCTGATCCTTTAGGTCTCTTCCAACCCTGACTGATTCTATGATTCTATGACAGTTGTCTGGTCCCATGGCTTTCCCCAGTCCCTCCACAAATCACTTCAACTCTGCAGCTCTTTTCTGTAAGGTGCAGGTGACCTTTGTAACCTCATCTGCTCCTAAAAAGAGGAGTTTTGGAGTAAGATTGCTTTGCACAGGGCTCAATATCAAGGATTTGATGTTCAATGGCACAACAAGGTGCTACTGGAATGTAAATGTAGCCCTCAGAAACCAATAGTCAAATGTGCTGATGGCTTTGGGTTGGTTTCATAGGGAGTGCTGCCCTTATGGAAGGATTTGCTGAGTGCTGAGGAAAGAAACATCCCTGGGTGAGAAAATCTCTGTAGCAAATTCCATGTGGGTATCAAAGTCTCCAAGGTGTGGTGAAAATCAGAGCTCCAGAACAAAAGCAAGCAGGTTTTCAGCTACTGATGTTCTGAAGCTCACTCAGTGAAGAACTCCATGGATCCTCCTTCCTCAGGTCTGTATCAGAGCAGAAGGGTGACTATGGAAGAGCACAAGTGTCCAGTTGGTAGAATGTGATTTACTTCTTAGAATGTGTGCTTGAGGATAAACAAACTGAAGGTGGTACTGCAGAAATGAGCTGAATTTTACCTGACCTGTGAGTTAACAACTAGAACCACAGAGAAAAGAGGAAATTTGGGGTGTGACAGAGCAGGGTGGTGGACTGTTAGGGTTTTTAAGTCCAGATCATTTGGTCACACCACAGAAATGTTGCCTTCTGAGGGTTCTTTAGCCAGTTTCAGGCTCTGTGCAATGGTAAAGCTCAAGGGGAACCCCAAGGCACTTCTGCACGGACAGACCCATCAGCAGGTGAGGAGAATGGAGGATCCAGACACATCTTGACTTGCAGAACTTCTTGACCTGGAGCAACAGCTTGGTCTTCCTCTGAAATTCATTTCACACACCCCCCAAAAGTGCTGAGCTGTCTCCATTTAACAACTCTTTGGCTCCAACCTTTGCTACTGAAATGAATCTATTCCTATAGGGAATAATGATGCATTTCAGGGGCTCATTTTAGCCTTTTCTCTACTGAAAAGAATCAAATGAGAAGCATCTGAAGGTGTCAGGACAAAACCACCCAAAGGAGCCATTCAGAATAACACTGGCATCATTTTTTTTTGCTGCTTGCCTGCCTGCCTGCCTGCCTGAGAAGGGTTCCTAAGATGCTTCAGCAGTGTGATGACAGGGTCAGAGCTTGGCTGTCTAGTCAATGTCTGGAAGAATTATTGCTATTTATGATATCCTGTTGGAAATGCAGCATTGCTCAGGTGGCTGCAGTGGGAATCCTTTGCACTATAAAGGAGGTCAGGCAGGAAGACCAAAATGATACCTTCTGGCTCAGCGTGTTCAGACTGTGTGTAATGATTGGGCTTAGCTTGTTTCTCCCAAAGTCTGTTAGGATAATTAAGGCTGGAGTTGTGCTGCCCTGGCTCTCTCTCTCTCTCTAAGCTGCTAAATCAATACTCTCCAGCACAAGCTTAGTGTCCCCCTTGCCAATAAGATTCATTTTGCTGCCTGATTTGAAAATGTTTGGGGGTTTGGTGTTTTGATTCAGCTGCACTTGCAGGCAGAACTTCCTTTGCTCCCTGATGGTGGCTCCTGGGATATTCTGCATGTAAAGTTTGGGATTTAATGGACTCTCTCATACATGAAAGAATGCATTAACTACAGGTCAGCAAAGGCTGGTGATTGTGTTGGTTTAGCAGAGAGAGCTATTATTACCCTGGTGCTTTTGAGGTAGTCTTCTTAAAGGTAATTATTGAGTCTACCCAAAGCCCTGCAGAATGCCAGCACAACCCCTGCTGATGATACAGTTTGGAGTCACAGCTCAGTGCTAACCTCAGCCTACCCTTGGGATAGCTGACTCCTGGGGAACGAGGAGCTGAGGAGTCGTCGTTAACGTTCTGGTTCCTTTCCACTTGTCAGGGATTGTTGTGTGGTTTCCCTTCTCTTCATTCAGCATTAATTCAAAAAAGATCTTTCTATTTATCTTTTATTTTCCCCAGTTCCCCTTTAGGATTGAAATTCCAGAATGATCTATAACAGGCATAAAACCCACGAGCTTGGATCTATTTTTACTCCTTGACACAAGCCCACGGATTTTCCCACGGTGATATTTGTAATCAGTGTGGGAATTTATAGCAGGGCTGAGCCCTCACTTTTGTCAAAGGCTTGGTTTGGGTTGGTTTTGGGTTTTTTTTTCCCCTTTTAAGATGGAAAAGCAAAGAATACATCAGGAATGGCCTTGTTTGACAGCAAGCTGGGAGGGGAACCCTGGTATTGACTCATTGCAAACAAGAACTGGCCTGGCTCAACCTCTGAGAGCTGTGTTCTGCTCAGGGATCCCTGTGGAACTGCAGAAATGAAGGGTCAAAAATTTGGGGAGGTCTCAATGCTTTTAGAAAATTCATAGAATCCTAAGAATGGCTCAGGTTGGAAGGGACCTCACAGATCATCTGCTCCAACCTCCCTGCCACGGGCAGGGACTTCTCTCAACTAAACTTGGCTGCTCAGGGTCTCATATAAGCTGGTCTTGAACACCCCCATGAAAGAGGCATCCACAACCTCCCTGAGCAGCCTATTCCAGAGTCTCACCACCCTCATCTTGATGAACTTCTTCCTAAGATCCACTTTAAGTTGATCCTACACAACATATCCTGTGGAGGAATTCCAGAATGCCAGGTTGGATGGGACCCCAAGGATCATCTGCCCCAACCTTTCTAGTTGGTAGTGCTGTGGAAATGAGCTGGTCCAGCAACCTGACAAGCTGAGTCTTCAAACTGCCCAGTGTAGGGCAACCCACTGCTTCCCTTGGGAGAGGATTCCAATCTCTGACTGTTCTCATGGGGGAAAGAATTCTCTCCTGGATGCCAATGGGAATCTCCCCAGCAGTAACTCATCCCCATCACTCCTTGTCTTTTCCATGTGACTCCTTGTGGAAAGGCAATCAACAAGTGAATCCAAATCATCAAACTTCCTCCCAATTAGGAGGTAATTGGTGGCATCCTGGCCTTTTAGGCACCAGCTTGGCTGTTCCTCATCAAACATTCCAAAGCCTTGCAGTTACCCCAAGAGGGAAATGAGGAGGGAGGAGGTTTTCCAGCCGATGGACCTGGTGTGTAATTACTGTCGGCATCTCCTGATTCTTTGTGTTGCTCATCGCTGCTGTGTCTAAGAATTCCTTGATATTCCAAGAGTGCCCTCACCTAGGCAGGTTTCCATGAGGTGGCTGCATCATGAAGTGATTTTTGTGTGCACACAGCTCCTTTCATCAGGCCTCCCAGTGGGGTTTGCTCTGCTCTGATACCACCACACCAGAGGATGTCTGCAAATGGAGTTATTTCAGGATCCTTATCCCAAGTAACTCCAGGTAGGGAAACCTGTATTGTAGCAGAGAAGCAGCTCACTCTCCTTCATCCTAATCCACTTGAAACGTGGATTATGCTGATGCAGAGCAGGGCACTCCTATTTTGGAAGCATTTAAAATAGGAGCAGTGCTTTCTGCTCACACCCTGCATTATCCGACAGAGCTTTGAAGTGTAAACAAACCTCTAATGTGTCTGCAGGATTTTCATTCTGCTCCCTGCCTCTTCCTTTGGGAAGGTCCAAAGCAAAACCAGACCTGCAGAGCTTGTCACTGAGGTCTTTGCTTTCACAAACTTCTTGCCAAGGGATGTTTCCAAACCAATTCCTCATTTGAATTCATTCCTGAGTTTTTCAGTGTAAGTTTCTGACTTGGAGCTGTCCTCACAGGTTATCTTAGTACATAGGATGTTCCCTCTCACCTCCCATGGTCCCTTTTGGGGCTCTTTGGTTGTTTCTCTGTTGTCTTCATTCCATTTTGAAACCTTCAAAGAAAACTGTTTGGTGCAGCCCTGAGAAAGGTCCAATATGACTTAGAATCATAGAATCAACCAGGTTGGAAGAGACCTCCAAGCTCAGTCAGTCCAACCTAGCACCCAGCCCTGTCCAATCAACCAGACCATGGCACTAAGTGCCTCATCCAGTCTGTTTTTGAACGCCTCCAGGCACGGTGACTCCACCACCTCCCTGGGCAGCCCATTCCAATGCCAATCACTGTCTTTGGGATGAACTTCCTCCTAACATCCAGTGTCATCCTAACACCTGAACCTATGTCCATCTGCCCAGTCTCTAGCTGTGCTGAGGGAAGACTTCAGACCTGCTCTCTAAAATCCTCCCTCTCTTCCATCATGTCAGAAGTCCATCAAATTCCACAGTTTCTCATCTTCTCTTCTTGACTGCTTCACTTCATGTCCTGCCTCCCATTCTAATGCCATCTTTCCCTGTTTGTATTCCTACACCCTTGTTGCCACAGCTCTGCCATTCCCTGCTTGTGTTCTTCACAGGTGGTGCAGCTCCAGTCCGTTGGTCTCTCCTGACACAGAAGTCAGCTCCCACCTGACATCTCCCTGGCTCCTTTTCTGCATGGCTTTGCCACCTGGGCTGGCCAGAGCTGTAAGTATCGTTCCAAAGAGAACACTACCATGCAGGCAGACCTATGTCCTCCAGCTTCATTGGTTTTCTGATTTGTTAATCCTCTTTTAACAGTTTTGTGCCATGGTCTAGATGACTGGGTAGGGCTGGGTGCTAGGTAGGACTGGATGATCTTGGAGGGCTCTTCCAACCTGGTTGATTCTATGATTCTGTGATTCAGCTCCTGAACATATAGGATGGCTGGTGTCAGAGTCCTGTCCATAGAATCACAGGCTCATAGAATGTGAAACATTGGAAAGGACCTCTGGAGATCATTGAGCCCAAGCTCCTTACCAAAGCAGGATCACCCAGGGCAGGCCACACTGAAATACATATAGATAGGTTTGGAAAGTCTCTAGGGAAGGAGACTCCACAGCCTCTCTGGGCAGCTTCTCTGTCATCCTGACAGTAAAGAAGTTTTTCCCTCATGTTCAACTGGAACTTCCTGAGTTCCAGTTTTTATCCACTGCCCCTTGTCCCATCACTGGGCACCATTCACAAGAGCCTGGCCCCTTCTTCTTGCCATCCACAATCACAACTCTTACCCAGCAGCTCATCTGGAGAGCTCCATTGCATCTAGACGAGTAGGGTTGTTTTATCTGCTAATTTATCACTCATTGTCTTGGTATCCACGAGGCCCTTCTGCAGCTCTTCACAGACAGGTTTAGATTTGACTACCCTGAATAGCTCTGGAACATCATTTCACTATTCACCTCCAGCCACAGCGGAGGCGCCGGCTGGCTCGGCGGCGATGGCTCCTGAGCTCAGGGCATCAAGGCCAGCTCCTGTCACTGCCTGAGCTCTTTGGGACTGCACAGAGCAGCCCAACCTCAGCCATGAAGCTGGAGGAAGTTTCTTAAATCTATCTGATCACAAAATCATAGAAGTTTGGTTGGAAAAGACTGCTGAAATTATTGAGTCCAACCATCAACCCAACGCCACCGTGGCCGTCAAACCATGTCCCACAGTGCCATGTCCACAGGCTTCTTAGAATCACTGAATTGTCAGGGCTGGAAGAGACCTCAAGGATCAGCCAGTTCTGACCTCCCTTGCCATGGGCAAGGACACCTCACACTAGATCAGGTTGCTCAGATCTCCATCCAGCCTGGCCTTAAAGACCTCCAGAGATGAGGCTTCCATCACCTCCAGGCTCTCACCACCCTCATGCTGAAGAACTTCTTCCTAACATCCACTCTAAATCTCCCCATTTCCAGCTTTGTTCCATCCCCCCCAGTGCTGTCACTCCCTGACAGCCTAAAAAGTCCCTCCCCAGCTTTCTTGTAAGCCTCCCTAAGATACTGAAAGGCCACAATAAGTTCACTTGGGAACCTTCTCCTCTCCAGCCTGAACAGCCCCAACTCCCTCAGTCTGTCCTCATAGGAGAGCAGCTCCAGCCCTCTGCTCGTCCTTGTGGCCCTTCTCTGGACACCTTCCAGCAGCTCCATATCCCTCTGGCAATGGCAGCTCCAGAACTGGCCGCAGTACTCCAGGTGCCTCCCCAGCTTTCTTGTAGCCCCTTTCAGGTACTGAAAAGCCACAATAAAGTCTCCTGGGGACCTTCTCCAAACTGAACAGCCTCAACTCTTTTGGTCTGTCTTCAGCAGCCCTCTGATCATCTTTGTTGCCCTTCTCTGGTCACATTCTTGAACACCTCCAGGAATGGGGACTCCACCACCTCTCTGGGCAGCCTGTTCCAATCCCTGACCACTCTTGCAGGAAAGAATTCTTTTTCCAAATACCCAACCAAAACCTCTCCTGGTGCAATTTCAGACCATTTCCTCTCATCTTATCACCTGATGTTCCAAGATACACCCCCAGAGGCAGAAGGATCCTTACTCACAGAGACTATGGAGGAGCTTTCTTCAAATAAAAAGAGGTTTATTAAGATCATGAGAATGACATCGTGGTGTGGGTGTTGTACATCTATTGCAGCATTAAGAGAAACAACAGCAAGTACAAAATCCTGCAGAATATAAGTTGCCATCATCATCATCATCACAGCCTATCTTGTCCATGCTACAGTTTGGTGTATCCAAAACTTCATTCCCATTTCTAATGGCAGAAAAATCCAAAGATTTTCCTCTTTCCATCAAACCAAACCCAAACCAAACCCTCTCCTCCCCTCCCTCCCCCCCAAAAAAACCCAAACCCAACCAAACAAAAAAGGCAAACCAAACAAACTTAAAAAGGCAAAACCAAGCCACCCCCACCCCCACCCCCTCTCAATTTGATATAAATAACTTGCACTGGACATTTTAAAACTTTCAGATTTTAATTACACATAAATAAATATATACAGATTTAGAACAGTTCAGTTTGGCCTGGTTCAAGTTCTGCTCCTTGTGCTTTATTCATCATCACTAATTTGAGAAACTTTGTGTGCTGTTATCTGTAGCTTGTGGGGTTTTAATTAGTCCTGGGTTAAACTTCACCTGCTCTGTCTCTCTCTCTCTTCAGCTGAGACCACAGCAGTTGGGAAGCTCCTCCATCAGCTCCTGCCCTGGGAATCACTGGATCCATATAGAGATGGTTCCTGCCCTTCTGGTGCAGCTAGGAGCTCCTCAGCCTGGGTGCAGGGACGGGGGAAAGGTCCACCTGGAATCTCAGTTTGCAAACTGTAAACGAAGTCTGAAAGGGTTTTAAATCCAAGGCAGTTCTGCTGGCAAATTTTCTCTTGGCCTGGCTTTAGGACTGGGCTGAAGGAAGGGAAATGGAGGAAGTCTCCTTTGTGTTTGCCTCTCAAAAGCAGCTGATAAATCCAGGTAGAGCCAAGGGTCCAGCTCCCTGCCCTGTGCTGCTGCTGCTGCCTCTGCTCCCTCCATCCAGGCAGCTCTTTGCTCTTGCGCCTCCGTTTTTCAGCGGGAGCAGGCTGCTGCAGTGTGTCAGGGTTGCACTAATGGGTCTCTTTAAAACAAAACAGAATAAAATTGCACATGACTTGGCTTCCTGCTTCCACGATTTAAAACAACCAACCAAAGGGGAAAAAAAAAACAAACCAAAGGCAAAACCCCCAAAGCCATCCACCTGGCTGGTTTCCTCACTCTCCCTGCATCCATTAGCATCATTTGCTTCTTAAAGTCTTTAAATCTTCTCCTTTTTTGTGTGTCTTTTCTTTGTTCCCTCCCAAGTTCAAACGTAGCAGTTCAGAAAACAGTGCACTGGGTCCTCTTGACCACCCACACCCCTCCCAGTGCAACAAGGGAGAGTTCCCAGTGTGGAGAGGGAAGGGGCCAGGGCGTTATTTCCGATGCTTTGCTTCTTTCTCTGACGCTTTGGAGTCTCCAGCCGTGTGCCCGTTCCCTGTGCTGTTCATGAACATTTTATCCAGCCCCTTAAGGGACTCGACCAGGTAGTTCTGGAAGGCTGTGAGTGCTGCACAGATGGCTGGGCCCCCAAAGCCGTGGGTTATCAAGCTGAAATGAGTCAAACAGCTCTGGACTCCAGGCTCTAAGATGAGTGAGGGGCGGCTGTTCCCCAGCGGCGAGCGGTCCTGGGCTATCAAGTCTGCAAACTCTTTACAGATTTGCCTGAAAGCAGAGAGGTTTGGGTTAGCAGAAAGGCTGGTGAGAAGCTGCAGGGATGCAAATGTGATATGGTACCCTGAGAAGTGTTAGGAGGGTGGGCAGTAGGTCGAGGGAGGTTCTCCTGGGGCGAGGTGAGGTTGTGCCGCCTAGGAGCAAACCCTCCCAGCTGAGCTGTGCTAACTCCACCTTGCTGCACACCAGTCACACCTCATAGAACAGAGTAGAACAGAACGGTCTGGGCTGGAAGAGGCCTCCAAAGGTCATCTAGTCCAACCCCCTGCATGCAGCCTAGGAATCCATCCCTTCCCTGCAGAGCAGCAAGCTTCAGGGTTAAAGAGGCTGACCAGAAAGCTGGAGACAGAGTTTTGAGCAGAGTCTATTGGGATAAGGCATGAGGGTTTGGAACTGACCAGGGAGATTTTATATGCTGAGCATGGTGAGACCTTGGCCTGAGTTGCCCAGAGAGGTGGGAGATGCTCATCCCTGGAAACATTCCAGGTCAGGTGGTTTGGGGCTCTGAGCAACCTGCTCTAGTTGCTGCTGGCCACAGCGAGGTTGGACTGGAGGAGCTTTAAAGGTGCCTTCCAACCCAACCCCTTCTGTGATTCTGGGGTTAAGGCTGCCCTTGCAGGCTGTGGGCACCTAGCACAATGGTGGCTGGTTGCCATCTCCTACTCACTTGGTAGCCAGCAGCATGTTTTTCCTGGTGTGGAGCTCCGTGGGGTCGGAATGCTGTCGGCACAGGTACTCTGCTGCCGCCTTGGCCGGGAATTCCGTTTCACACACGTACCCAAAATCCCGAGCCAGGTGAACAGCTTCTCCTAGGAGCAGGGCAGAAGAACAAGCTGTGTCAGTGCCTGTGTGAGAGGGAAGCACCTTAGAATCAGAGAATCATAGAATGGTCTGGGTTGGAAGGGACCCTGTAAAAGTCATCCCTCTGCAGTCAGCAGGGACATCCTCAACCAAATCAGGTTGTCCAGAGCCCTGTCAAGCCTCACTTTGGATATCTCCAGAGATGGGGCCTCAACTACCTCCTTGTAGCACCTTCAAACACCTCCATTTCTGCTGGGACTGGAGCACTTTCTCAGCTCTCACCCAAGACCTCTCTCTGCCTTCTGTTCTTGGGCTGATGCAGAGACATCACTCTGAGTTTCTTATATTCAGCTGTCAATCAGTCTACATGGGTCCAACCCTTGCCAACTCCAAACCGAAGCTGCTTCTTTCCTTTGTTAGCTTTTATATCATTACCTAGGAAGGTTGGACCAGGTGATCCTTGAGATTCCTTCCAACCTGGCATTCTGTGATTCTATGATGATTCCATTATTCCATGATTCTATGATTCTGTGGTTCTATGATTCCATTATTCTGTAATTCCATGATTCTGCAATTCCATTATTCCATGATTCTAAGATTTCATCATTCCATCATTCTATGATTCCATGATTCTGTGAGTCTATGATTCTGTGATTCCATTAGTCTATGATTCTACAACTCCATGATTCTAAGAGTCCATGATTCTGTGGTTCTATGATTCCATTACTCTGTGATCCCATAATTCTGCAATTCCATTATTCCATGATTCTATGATCCCATGGTACTATGATTCCATGATTCCATGATTCTATGATTCCATTATTGTATGATTTTGTGATTCCATGATTCTATGAGTCTATGATTCTGTGATTCCATTATTCCATGATTCTACAACTCCATGACTCTAAGATTCCATGATTCTGTGATTCCATTATTCCATGATTCTACAACTCCATGACTCTAAGATTCCATGATTCTGTGATTCCAATTCCCCCCTGATTTTGTGATAAATCAGCATTGAGAGGGAGCTGAAGCTGGTGTGGAGTGAGGAAGCTCCTCTCTAGGCTGCTCCTCCAAAAGGAAGAACAGCAGAGATGCTTCTCATTCACTGCATCTTTCTCTCCCTTCTTCCACCAAAATTTCCTTCCTGGCCTCTCCAGATTGAGATTTAAACAAGAGCTGGAGGGTGAAAAGGTGACCTTAGCCCCATGACCTCCAGACAAACCGGGCTGTGAGAACCAGGCAGAAGGCAGAGGGCTGCATCCCCCCGCGGAGAGCAGGAGCCCTCGGGCTGGCGGCGCGGGCAGCGTATCCATCACCCCATGGTCCTGCCCACCCATTGATGGAATTGATCCATCTCCAGGCATCCCCATGGAAATAATCTGAGCTGATGGCAATTGATCATGCCCAACACCCGAAATCCTGGCTGGGCAGGCAGAGCTAATTTGACTCCCCCCCTGCTGCTCCTACGGATGAGGCCATCCATCCTGATAGCATTAACCTAGATCCCACCACAGCCTGCCCAGCTCCTGCAGCTCTGTCTGTGAAGCTGGGCGGGGGGATAGTGTCTGTGCTTCCCATACAACAACAATGGTTTCCACTTCATCTCCTCCTCCAAAGAAGGAGCCAACAAGGTAAAGCTGCAGAATCAGAACTGCAGTGCTTTGTGTGTTTAAAAAAGACAGGATAAATAATCCAAACCCACCCAGAAATTAAACAGTTGCTGACACTAAATGAGCTGTCTGACCTCATGGGCAGAGCTGAGGCTGGAGCCAGGATTTCTTTCCTCTGGGAGTGTTTGTGGGTGCCCACACAGCTGAGTGCTCTGAAGGCAGTTTGGATGCTGCTTTGAGAGATTTCAGAGGAGGGAACAAGGGATCCAGCTGTTGGATGTGGCACTGAAGCCACAGCAAGTCAGGGCCCAAGTGAGGAGAGGCTGGAGGAGAGTGCTGGTGGGGCAAGAGGCCAGGCAGGAGGGGAGCCATGGGAGCCTGGCTGCATGGACACATCCTTGTGAGACCTGAAGGAAATTTCTGGAGTTGAAACACAGCTCTGCTGCCCCCCTCCCAGGGAGCAGGTGCCCAGGAGAAGGCAAGTGCTGGGTGTGCATGGCAAGGGCTCCCAAGGGAAGCTGCCTTTCCACTCACAGCCCTCACGCTGCTCCCTGGGTTCCTGCTCTCCTCATCTGTAAGAGACAATCATTGAATCATTAAGGCTGGAAAAGACCTTCAAGATCATCAAGTCCAACCACCAACCACCATGGTCACTAAACCATGTCCTGAGGTGCCATGTCCACACGTTTTTGAACACCTCCCTGGGCAGCCTGTTCCAATCCCTGACCACTCTTGCAGCAAATAAATTTTTCCTAATATCCAACCTAAACCTCCCCTGGTGCAACTTGAGGCCATTTCCTCTCATCCTATTGCTTGTGACTTGGGAGAAGAGACCAACTCCCACCTGGCTCACATCTCCTTTCAGGGAGTTCTAGAGAGCTGTAGAGAGCAAGAAGGTCTCCCTTCAGCCTACTCTTCTCCAGACTAAGCACCCTCAGTTCATATGATCATAGAATCAAGCAGGTTGGAAGAGACCTCCAAGCTCAGCCAGTCCATCCTATCACCCAGCCCTGTCCAATCAACCAGACCATGGCACTAAGTGCCTCATCCAGTCTGTTCTTGAGCACCTCCAGAGACAGTGACTCCACCACCTCCTTGGGCAGCCCATTCCAATGCCAATCACTCTCTCTGTGAAGAGCTTCCTCCTAACATCCAGCCTAGACCTCCCCTGGCACAACTTGAGGCTGTGTTCCCTTGTTCTGTTGCTGGTTGCCCGGCAGAAGAGCCCAACCCCACCTGGCTGTGCTGGAGGAATGGCTGTGGGTCAGTGTAAGACAAAGTCCGGCGGGGCGGGGGGGGGGGGGGGGTTCAAATGAGCAGGCATTGGGAAGGCAGAGGAGAGAAAACAAATGAAACCAAGAGGGCAAATGCCCAAGAAAGGAGGTGCCTGGAGCACAGCCAGTGATGACCAGGCAATGGCACCTTCCTCTGGTGCAACACCTCCCAGCACCAGAGCAGTCTGTGCAGGAGGAGCTGGCACCCATCCTGCACGCATGGCACCGCTCCTTAGTTTGCTGTGAGCCGGTAAGGAGGAACCAAAACATCAGCAGGCACCTGAGATCAAAATGGACATTTCTTCCTTCCTTTGACTCTCTCTTTTCTCCTCATGGAAATCAGCCTTTCGTTCAGCACCACCCAAGTGCCCTCAGTGACAAGCCCGGGCTAATGAAGCGGCTCATTTAATTTGCTGCCAACAATGGAGATGATTTTCTATTCAGCAACTGCAGGCAGCTGCCTCCAGCACGCTGGGTGCAGACACAATGGATTCCACAGCTCCGAGGCAGTCGGGGGCTGTCAGCACGTTGTGTCCCAGGTCCTTCTCTCCCTGGATGTGGTGGTGACATCGTCCTTTCCACCGTGCAGAAAGTGGGGAGAGAGCAAATAAACAAGGAAGGGGCAGGTCGCTGCCTGCTGAGGCTGTGCTGTCCTCGGCACCTTCTCTGTGCCTTAACCCCACGCTCCAAGGGCAGCTGCTACCTTCACCTGCCAGACCTCAGAGATGGGTGGCATCTCCTCCATGACACCCTTGTCAGATCATCTCCTTCTTACATGAGGCAAGACACAGACACAGGTGTGGTGATGCAGCCCTGAGAGAACAGTTAATGGTGCACACGAGTGGCATGATCAGAAGCACCTGAGATGTGTGCCCAGGTGGCCATAAAGGCCAATAGCAGGACCAGAGAGGTGATTGTCCTCCTGTGCTTGGCACCTTGAATACTGGGTTCAGTTTTGGGCCTCTCACTCTGTTATGATTAACATGTTCCAAGGAGGACATTGAGGTGCTGGAGCAGGTCCAGAGAAGGGCAACAAAGCTGGGGAAGGGTCTGGGGAACAGGGCTGGGCAGGAGCAGCTGAGGGACCTGGAGTTGTTCAGCCTGGAGGGAAGGAGACTGAGGGGAGACCTTCTGGCTCTCTACAACTCCCTGAAAGGAGGCTGAAGGTCTCTTCTCCCAAGGAACAAGCAATTGGATGAGAGGAAATGACCTCAAGTTGCCCCAGGGCAGGTTTAGGTTGGATATTAGAAAAAATTCCTTCTCCTTGAAGCTTGTTGCTGAGTCCCCATCTGAGGGTGTTTAAAAGCCCTGGAGATATGGTTCTGAGGGACATGCTAAAGCAGGTGACTTGGTAGTGTTGGGTTAGTGGTTGGACTCAATCATCTCAAAAGTCTTTTCCAGCCTAAAGGGATCCATGAGTCTCTGTGTCCTACACTGGCACACGGTGCCATGGAAGAGCTGCAAACTCCTTGGCAGCTTTATTCAGGCTTTTTTCCTTTTGCCTTTGGTTCTGACTCACTGTTATCAGAACTGGTTCATGGCAATGGTCAGTGACATGGACACAGCCCCAAGGCAGCTCACAGCTCCACCAGGCCATGGGTGCCTCTTCCCCACAGGCTATGAGTGGTCCAACAGACATGTCTGAGCTGCAGGAGATGTGCATGGAGGTGCACACCGTGGGGATGCTCCCAGGCTCAGGCCATGATGATCACTGTGCTCTGAGTGCTCTCCCTTGTGGAAAGCTGCAGATGAAGGACATGGAAGTTTCAGGATCCCCATCCTTCATGGGAGGGGAGAGTGACCCTTACCTTCCACGAGGGAGGTCAGCAGGGTGACGTTGGCAGCTTTGCGCCTCCCTGCAGGCAGATTTAGCCCAATCTTCTCTAACCTCTCCCTTAGACACCGACCTCCATTTTTGGATTTTGCCCTGCAGAGAGAAAATGAGGAGGGGGAGGGGAAATGTTAACCTACTGGAAGTCCAAACAACAACGACTAACCCCAGTTTAAGCTTTCATGTTTGAATGGGAAGAACAGAAATCAACAAAAATGTTCTTTCCCAATACTCCACACACCACAACTTCTCCTCTCCATCAGTCTCAGAGGTAGGACTTGGTGCTGGACACAAAACTCGCTTGGCTGCAGCAACCTTTGCCCCAGGGCTGTCCCAGGGCTGTCCCAGGGCTCTCTGGAGCAGCTTACCTTCGGAGGACTCCACCAAGAAGAGAGGCGTTGAGACACTCGGGGGGGGAGAGCCTTCTCTGCACCTCCCCCACGGTCACCTTGTACTTGGAGGTGGAGCTGAGCAGGGAGAGGCGTCCAGGCACGGAGCAGAAGACCTCGTTGGGATTCGTCACCCCTCCGATCAGGCCATCCTTGTTCATTGACAGGGTGGAAATGGTGGTGCCATTGGCCTTCGAGGGGATGGGCACTGGGAGACAAGGAAGGGAGAGAGAAGAGGAGATCATGGCTGAGAGACTCCAGAGCTGAGGAAGCTGCTTGGTGACCCTCCTCAGCACCCCCTCGCTGCCACCTGCGGACATCAGCATGGCTGGCTGGGATAGATCACTTCACTCCTTATTTGCCTCAATAAAAGCAGGGAAATGGGGTGAGGAAAATGAAGTATAGAGAGGCCAAAAGGATGGAAGTGGCCTGGGCTTTGCTCTCACCTGGGGTGAGGAAACCAAAGTATAGAAAGGCCAAAAGGATGGAAGTGGCCTGGGCTCTCTCTCATCTGTGTCCCCATCCCTCCGTGCTCTGCTGGAATGGAAGCCAAGGTTTTGGGCTGGTGTCCTTGGAGGCTAAGGATTGTCTGCAGTCCTTTGCTGCCTGGATCTGGGACCAGTTTCCCCTCCCTGTCTCCCCTGGGCTCTCCATGGAGGTGGGGTGGACTGGCAGGGTGAAGCATGGGCTTGTTGTGCTGACCTGGGGGCATTCTTCTCTTGGCTCCAGGATGACATCACAACTTTATCCCAGCTCTGTCCAGACACATGGCTGCATCCCACAGGACAGAACCAGTAGGGCTGAGCCCCAACCACCATGTCCTGCATAAAACCCAGGAGATGCTGGGATGGCCAAGAGTTGTGTTTGCCAGTCTGTGCCTGCAGGAACCAGTGGGAAGTCTTCTTGGGGATTAGCCCCACCACAAGCTGCAGCCCTAAGCTTTGTCTTAAAGGAAGCTTGAGAAGATCAAACCCAAATAATCCAGCACAGGCTTTGTTATACTTAATGGACAAAAGGCAGCTAACCCAGGAGGCTGGATGGGCAATGAGGACTGCAGCAGCACATCATGCCCATGGCATCACTCCCAAGGTAAAGTGGGCACAGGTTTTTCCAGTGTCATCCCAGTAAGAAACCTTCTTAAGCACAGTAAAGGTTTATGGGTTCAAACTGTGGCTGAGACCTGTGCCAGATCTCTTTGGCTTTTATGTTTTGACAATAAATGACTGATTTAACTTGGGAGAAGAATAAAAAAGAGGTTTTGAAAGAATCCAGAGAGGGCTGCAAATGCTTCCACTCCAGATGGTTCTAACCCTGGCATTCTTTGTGGCTCCACAGCAGTGACCTCACCATGAGCATTCAGATGGTTCCTGCAAGCAAGCAGCAATGAATACCAGGGTTTGTAAAGGAAATAAACATCCCCAAAATGAAGCTGAAACCTCAACAACTAGAGGGAGTGGGTGGGAGACATAGCCTGGACCTATTAGAGGGTGCTTACAATCAGCATTTTGTAAGAACAGCCCAAGAACTTCTGAGTGTGGCAGTAAAAACCCAGCATGCTCCACAAAAAAGGCTGCTGGTTTGAGACCAAAAGTTGAAGGGAAAGGAGCTGAGGGACAGGAGGTTTCCTCTCAGCATGAAACTGGTGCAGAGTCTGGTGGACCGAGGGGCAGGACGAGCTGGTGCCCTGCTGGAGCTGCTGCCCTGCTGGCATTTGCCATGATGGTAGCTGGTGGAGGGGTTGGTCAGGGAAGAACAAACATGGGAAGATCCCTGGTGAGGTGTAGGAAACCAGAGTTATTTCCAGCAAGCAGCAACTTCAAAGCTTTCTTCCCCAGCCCCAGAACAGGTTATGTTTGTCTCTGGGAGACACCCTTGAAACAAAAGTCAGAGCATGTGTTACAAATCTCCACGCAGTGTGTGACTCCAGGGCCAGGCAGCCAGCTGTGGGGGTTCTGGCCACCCCCAAACCAGCCCTCCCCCCCACTCCTGGTGAGCAGGTGTTGCTTGTAGCTGCAGATCTACCAAGAGCTCTGCGTAACTCACATGGATTTAGTACATGCCTGAAGTCATGCAGGGGCCTGTGCCAGCCGCATGCGTGGCTGGGGACCGAGCAGCCATGCAGGGCAGAGGGGACTCATGGCATGGTGGAGCTGTCCCTCAACACACTCTGGGGAGGAGGAAGAGGCAAACCCAGCTGGCACCAGTTTGGGTTGACACCGGAGCCTGTGGAAAACCAGGCTGGAGAGATGGATGTGACCCAGCTGGGGTGTGTTTGAGAGCAGCCCCATGGGCAGCGTGCGGGAGGTGCAGGGCAGGGTGGTGAGGAAGCTCAGATGGGTGCTGATGCACAGCATGGAGACACCACAACACCTTTGGCACACGAACTGGCATTGTTAGGAATGATGCTACTGTCAGAATCAAATCCCTTTTCAAGCTGTAACCCAGAGCCTGCCTCTGCCGAGGTGAATGCCCAGAGCAGCCAGGTCACCCTGCTCCATCCACAAGCAAACCATGAGGCACCGGGCACTCATCATGGGCATGAACACTGGCATTGCTCTTCTGCCTTGAAGCCTCAGCCGGGATCAGAGCCCCATCACATTTGGCACACGCAGGCAGGACAAGGCCACCTGTGCCATGGGGAGCTGGCACCCTCAGCATCAGGGCACAGGGTGCAGAGGGAGGAGCAGAGCAAGCAGCTGGCCCAGCATCACGCAGGGGTTAGCGGCAGCGCTGGAGACTGAGCTGTCTCTGGGGTCCTGGAGCAGTGCTTCATCCATCAGACAAGGTTGCCTCCACACAACGACAATAAACACAGCCACATTTGCCATCAATTATTAATTATTGTGATTTGGCCTCACCTGCTGCTGCTTGCCTGGTCTGATCTGCAGCTTGTTTGCCCATAAACATGCTGCAGGAGGGAGACAAGCTACCATTAAAGCCTGACAGCTTTGTTTCCTTGGCTTTGGGGGAACCAAAATTGTCTCTTGTCATCTGAGTAAACCAAAAGTCCCCCTCGATCTTCAGTTGCTGCTTTCCTGCTCCCGCAAGCAGCAGGTGATCGGAGCACCTGAGCCAGCCTGCAGACAAGAAGGAAGCATCAGAGCCTTGCGGGTGGGCACGGTGCCAGCCCAACACCCCAGCAGCGCCCAGACCCTTCCAGACCAAGCTGGGTGCATGCAGGCGCCTGGCCCCGCGCTGGGCACCGCTGCCGCGCACAGCCCCGTGCCGAGGGTTTGGCCGAGCCAAGGGCAGAGGAACTAAACGCCACACAGAGGTGGGCCTTTCGTGGTGAGGTGCCCATCAGCCATGGCATGAGTGAGAGGCACTAGGTGCCCAAGCATAGGAGCAACCAGGCAAGGCACCAACCTGAGCTCCCTGCATGGTGCTTTGCAGCCGAGAATGGAAATGCCACATTGATGGCACTGCTCTGGTCACCCCCACCGAGGGTTCCTGGATTCCTTTAGCATGGGGGCAGGATATCACAGAATCCCAGAATGCCAGGTTGGGAGGCACCCCAAGGATCATCTGCTCTGACTTTTCTAGGTGATAGTAGAGTTGAAAGGAGCTGGCCCAGTACCCTGACAAGCTGAGTCTTCAAACTGCCCAGTGTAGGGCATTCCACTGCTTCCCTTCAGAGATGATTCCAATCCCTAACTGTTCTCATGGGGAAAAATGTCCTTCTGCAGTCCAATGGGAAGCTCCCCAGCAGTAACCAGTCCCCATCACCTCTTGTCTTTTCCATGGGACTCCTTGTAAAAACGAACTCTCCATCCTTTATCCATCCCTTTATGGACTGGTCCATAGTGATAAGGTTTTCCCTAAACCTTCTCTTCTCAAGGCCAAACAAACCCAACTCTCTCAGCCTTTCCTGATATGGTAGCTCTTCATTTCTCTTAGTGAGCTGGAACTCACTCTGCTCATCTCCATGCCAGGGGCTTGGGCAGGCTCAGCTCCTACTCAGGAGTGGTTTCAGCAGCAACACTCCCAGAGATGTTCATTCCCACAGTGATAGGCTGGCATAGTGCACGGGCTGAGGAGAAGGGTTTGATGCTGGTACCTGCACCACTGTGCACCACTGTGCCCAAATCATCCTGTACCCAGGTGCTTGGCCCCCTCCCTCCAGCCCTTTCCGATGAGTGGGACAAGGATCAACTGAGTCACTCCCTCCTAGCAAGCAATAAAGGGCAGGACACAAGCTGCAGTCCCTCTGTGGAGCTCTCTATGGGATGATTCAGCCAAAGAAAGTGGAAGAAAAGCAAAAAGGCTTTCAGTAGCCACTCAGAAAATCCCTGGGCAGTGTGAGGTCTTTCTCTCTGGTGCCCAGCTTTGCTATCTGCTCTTATCATTACTATGTCCTCATTATTTCCTGATTGGCCCACGTGAGCTCTGCAAGCTGTGTGCCGGATGGGTGAATGCAGGGTGAGATGGGGGAAGGCTGCTCCCAAAAGCTGGGAACTGCAGCTGGAGCCACTCTTTGCTGCTGGCTTCTGACCTCATGGATCTGAGGGGTGAGAGGCTGACTGGGATCTGGAAGGTTGACTGGAATCTGAAAGGCTGACAGGGATCTGCAGGGTCGACTGAGCATGGGCTCTGTTTTTATCACTCCAGACTTTCTTTTCCATGCTGTGGAATATTTGTCACAGCAGCATCTTGCCTCACGATGCTCTTCTTGCATTTGAAGCTAGCTGCTGAGAGGGGCAGCCTGCCAGTACCAGGGGCACTTGCTGAACCTGGGAAGGGAAAGTCTCCTCACTTCAGCTGCTTAACATCACAGGAAACATTTCCACAACGTTCAACATCTCACTGCCTCCTTTAATGCTGTCAGGAAGGTACCAGGGGCAATACCCAGCATGGTTCAGGGGTGCTGTGGTGATGGCACTCCAGCATGAGTCACCTGCTCTGGTGCTGGGCAGCAGGTGCATGTGGCTTTGTCTTCCCTTTGGACCCACGAGGGTCATGCTCTCCCATCAAAGATGCTTCTTCCCTGCTGAGTCTGCTCCTGTTTGTCTTTTATCCATCCCTCAGGTGTAGCTCTCAGACAATGAAACTCTCACAACTTCATTTGCTGTGACATGAAAATCTTTGATTTAAAGTGAATGATTTTGAGCCAGGTCCTGGGTTCCAAGAACACAGAGGGCTTCATCCGTTGACTCTCCCGAGCTGGGGAGAGCACCCTGCCTGGGTGTGGTTGTGTCCCCAGCAGCCTGAGGGCAGCTGGGAGCCAGTAGGCTGGGCTGGCTGCAGCTGGCTCCCTGCTTTGCTCGGGAATTGTTTTACAACACCAGGCAGGTCACGTCCCCAATTTGGGCTTGACTGTCTCCATCAATAAAATGGAGGTGATAATATCTACCTGGGAGGGATGCTGGAATGCCCAATTAAAGCTTGCCAAGTGATCCCTGGATGAAAGATTCCTCCAGGTGAGAAGTCCCTGGGTGGGAAATGTGGCCAGAAGGAGTTGGTCCAGTGCCTAAGCATGGGGATGTGATGATGCTCCTTGGAGACACAGACAGGTGTGGTTAAAGGTGATCCCCACGGACATGAGGCTCTGACATCCAGCATTGCTGGATGTGTGATGGGGTACCCCAACCTTGTTTCTTTGAGGGCTTCCCAGGAAACACCAGACAGCAAGGTGGAAGAAGCAGCACTGACCCCTCCATTGTGACTGTGGTGAATGGAGTAAGGAGCCTTGTGCCTTCCAGGTGTCCCAAGGCAAAGCATCAAGTTTCTGACCCTTGTTCTGATTTGCAGAGGTAGGTCTCTGGGCTTTTAAACTCCAAGTACAGTGGAGGAGCAGAAGAAGCCCTTTCTTCAAAGGCTTTTACCCAGGGAGCTAGAAAGCCTTGGAGAAATTCCTGCTATTCCTCAGCGAGCTTCAGCACAGAGCAATCCTCACCCATCTGCTCTGCTGCTTCATCCTCCCTGTCCTGCGTGGTCCAGGGTGATGATGCTCCATCCACCAGCTCCTGCACGCCTTTGTTTGTGTTCACAAACACCTGTGTCTGGAATCACCACTTCGATTCCTGGAAAGCACCACTTTGAGACGTAAATATTCAGTGTGAAAGGTGAATCTGCAGCTCAGGCTCTGCGTGGTTGCTGTTGGGAGCTGCGGGACCGCAACGCTCAGGCTCAGGGGCTGACAGCAGCCCAGTGCCTTTTGGTCTGAAGGGAAAAGAGACTTTGCCTACAAAAAGGTGAAGCACTGGCTCATTTCCATATGGGAAATGTGTTGCCTGCTTGCAAAAGGATCTGTAAGCAGGAAAATGTGTGGTACTTGGACACTGACTCGTTTATTGTGGTGGAATTTGTGCAGTTCCATTTCCAGCTGGAGCTCAGGGTGTTGTGAGGGGGGAAAACAAGTCCAGAGGGAAGATGCAAATTGCTGCCTGTCTTACAAGTCTGTTTTCTTCTCTCCTTAGATGCATTACAGGTAAATCCTCCTCCTCAGCAACGCGGAATCCCTGGATATCCGAGCTTTTGTTGCGACATCCCTCTCAGAAGTGGGAGTGTGCTACGGCTTAGACTGCATTTTAAAGGGGCATCAGTTAATCCTCTTAGGGGATACCTGGGACAAAGAATCGCTCATCTTCAGGCACAGTGCTGTCTCCAGCCACCCCAAAAACACCTCAAATCCTGGTCCCTCTGCAGGACCATGCACTGTCCAGCTCACTGTGGCTTCAGGGCTGCCCCAAAAAAGTCTGCAGGAGGCCCAAGCTGTGCTGCCCTATAAAAGGACACCTGCACGGTGCAAACCTCTTCTGGATTCTCCTTGCTGCAGCTGCTAAGGTTTGGCTTCCAGGACATTGCAGGTAGAATGTGGACAGCCCTGAGCCCCCCCACTTTGTTCCTGCAGTAGCTGCTGGGGAAGGTGTCCTGTGTCTCGGGGTAGGCAGTGGTGGGGAAGCTCTGGCTGATGGAGGTTGGTGAGTAGCCGCTGATGAAAGTGCTCCAGAAAGGCAAGGGATTGCTGCTGTCTTTCAGGAAGAGCTTTCAGTGAACTCATCTAACCTTGGTTTGAATGTCTCTGATGTGAATTATAAGATGGAGATACATAAAGGAGGATCTGGCTGTGGGTGTGAGCCAGAGGCAACTGCTCTGACCCTCCCTTTAAAAGCGCCCCCCCCCCCTCTTTTTTTTTCCTTCACTTAGGAGGTGCAGCAGAGTTCAGCTGCTTCCATTTCCTGGTGTTTCAGCAGAGAGGTATTTATTGATGGTCCAGGGAAGGAGGTCAGTGCCATCAGCTATATTTCAACCCCACAGTCTGTAATTATCCTTTCTCCCCCAAGGGGATTACACAGGTATTTTCTTTATCTCGAATGCACAACCTGAACCCAAGCCCTGTGTCAAAGCCTCTCTAGGAAATCAGCTCCGATGCCTTTTCAAATGGAAGGATGGAAAGAATCTTGGTGGGTTGTGTTTTTTGTTGTTGTTGTTGTTGGGTTGGGTTGGGTTTTTTTATCTCTCTGCTTTCCAGATTGCTGAGTCCTGATAGGTAAATGGATCTCGGACACTTGGAAGAGAAGAAGGAGCAGGGATACAACTCGGCAGCCTCAAACCATTCCCATGAGAAAGCTAATCAGGAGCAGTCCCATGCCTATGCAAAGCTCCTGTGCTTAACATTTTGTTTCCCATGCAAATCAATACATTAGGTTAGGAACTGAATGGGAAGGTGCCAGCTGTTAGCCTTTGCATTTCTCCTTCTGTGCCTCTGTTTCACCCAGGACTGGCCGTGTGTCACTGCAGGTGTCTCCTGGGGAGCTTCAGGTTGGATTGGTGGGGCAGGGAGTTTCAGCCTCCCCCAGACTGGGGGTTACAACGTCTCATTTAAGGAGATGCTCAGTGAAATGCTCAGTGCTTCATGTCCTGATGGGAAAGGCCAATCAGTATAACTACAACATTTACTCAGACCTTTGTGAGCATACCTTGTGCTCCTTCCCAGCTGGGAAAGGGATTAGTAAATGGTTTGCAATTATGAATTTCAGCTAATGCTTCCCATTTAGGATTGATTTGGCCTCGAATGTGCTGCTTACTCAAATATTTGTGGTTATTTTGGAAGCTGCTCACAGGTTTTTGTGAGCTCCCACACGTGTCCCTGCCGTGTGTCGTTTGATGGGTTGGGTTGTGCTGTCTGGGAGCTTCTGATGCAGCAGCCTGAGCAGAAACCTCAGCAATACCCCACTGGAAAGCAGTAAATATTGATGATTAAAATCACAGAATCACAGGATGATAAGGGTTGAAATGGAACCTGTGGAGATCACCTAATCTAACCCCCCTCCCTGAGCAGGTTCACCCAGAGCAGGTTGCACAGGACAGCGTACAGGTGGGATTTGAATGACTGCAGAGATGGAGACATTCAAATGTCTTCCTAGCAAAGACACTACAAATGTCCTCTAACAAGTGAACCCCAAGTGCCCAAACCTTCACAGGAAATGAATGAGGAAGGATTTGGATCCTGCTTTTGAACAGTTAAGTGTATGTGCAGGTCTTTAGTGCTCATGGGTTTTGCTGCTTGCTGGAAGAGCTGCTCTGACGTAGCACTGCCCCATCCCCTCCTCACTTGTACCCTTGTGACTTCACCTGAAAGGTCAGTTTAATGAGATCATTCAGATTATCTCACTCCTTCTGATCCAAAATTACTGTTTTCTGGCTCTGCAGCTAGGCCCTTTCATATCTACCTCATTAAAATATCAACTAGTGAGCACCCAGTTCAGCCCCTGCCTGCTCTGGCTGGACCTCTGCAGCTCTGCCTGTGCTCAGGTTAGGATTTTGCGTTCCACAGCACAAAGCACCCAGGTGTGGGCAAAGGCAAGAAACTGAAATGGGAGAAGCCAAGAATTTAGGCCAAAGGGACTGGAAACCTCCTCTGCTCCGTGCTGTCAGCAAGGAAAGTTCCTCAGCTGATGTCACCCCCATCCTAGCTCAGCCACGAGTGCCCCATAGCAGAAACCATCACAGGTTTATTCATTTAGCAGCACAAACTCCCATTACATTTTGGCAACCAGTCTACGGGATCTTTATGTGTTTAAACAGTATAATCCATTTTCCAGTAACATGCTTGAGAGGTTTTTCCCTCTATTCCCTATAGAAGAGCCTGAATTTGTGCAGCTTTGGATCTACATAATCTGAAAAGGGAGAACAAAGCTGCAGTGTCTCGTGCGAGCGGCAGCAGATCCTGCCTAAGCCACGGCATCGTTGCTATCAATTTGTTAAAATGTGTTTAGGTTATTGAAGGGCAAAAGAGCCTTCAGCAAAGATTAGGCAGGAATAATAACAGGGAAAATACTTCTCTTCCTGCAGAACTTGCTGCTGATCTGAGGAGCATGCGGGAGGGATTCGATCGGAGACTCGGCAGCGCTCTCAGTCTTAATTCACCTGCCTGCTGGAAGCAGAAGCTCTCCCCGAGATGGCCTTGGGAGAAGTACCACTTGCCCACTGTCACAGGGAAATAGCTTTTGCTTCTCCTTACTCAGAAGGCATCCTTGGTTTTACCTCCTGTACATTGGCAAGATGTCCCCCAAAGCAGATGCGTTGAGCTCAGACAGCATCGTGCCCTGGCCAGGATGCACAGCCCAAGCTGCCAGGGATACACACCGGGAAACCTCTCTAGGAGCCACCACAGTGCCAAGGAGGAGCCACGGGAAAGGAGCAGTGTCCATGTCTCTAGGGGTAAAACCCCAACCAGCCACAGCAATCACATGGGGAGAGTCTGGCTGGCTGCATGGGAGTGTGGAGTTGATCACACCATGACCGTGGCTTACAGCATCTACAAAACCTTCTGCTGCTGTTTCCCCAATGATTGTCTCCATCTCTGCTTAACTTGGAACTTGTGCTTGAAGCCACCCTCAATACCCTTGCTCGGACCCTCTGCTCCCACTCCACCAGCCCCAAGAGCACAGAGCTGCTTTGCCAAGCACGTGGGGCTATCTCAGGGCTCCCAGGGAGCCCTGGAGACTCAGCATCCCCACACAACCACCTCACTGGGGACACCACTTGCACCCTGGGACCTGTCTGACCAGTCCGGAGGGAATAGAGCCTGACCTGATCCCTCGTTGCCTGGCGCCTCAGCACTTGGGTGACTGATGCCAGATAAATGCCTGAGATAGAGGGTGGGGAGACTCAGCCTGGCTGGAATGCCAAGCACGCACCACAGAAGCTGCCATGGCTTTTTAGGCTGCAGAGAGAACCTGCTCACAGGTTTCCCTCATCCTGCTCTAGAGCCCCAAGCTCCTGAGCTGCAGCCACACTGTGCCCTGGGGTGTTTAACTGCAGCAGGCAGCTTTCTAGCAACTCCTTTACTCCTTTGTGCTTCTCTGCTCCTTTTCACCAAACCACAGCACTCAACCTCTCTCCAAAGCAAAGGTGATACCCAGATGCGGCAGAACTGGGCATGGAGGTGAAATCTGAGCAAGCAGCAGCTCCATGCATTATATCCACATTTGCTAATTAGTTCCTGCATGAAGAACTAAAGTAAACAAACAAATGGAAGGACAGCAGGAGTGAGTAATTCCCTAGGATCACACAGGAAAGGGTGGGATGGTTTAGTGGTTAAGGTGCTAGTCTAGAACTCCAGAGAACCTTGTTTAGGCTCTTCAAATAATTAAGACTGATTGCAAACATTTTTCTCTGAGATCACCTATCTTGGAATATTGCTAAACAGGGAGGAATGGTCCACAATTGCCTCTGCTCTGCTGCACAGCATGGGTGGCTGCAATCTTGCCTGCTCCACCAGCAGGTTCTGCAGCAGCTAAGCACCAACTGATCCACTAAGCTGCAAAAATCTCTCACGGCCCCAGAAATGAAAGCAGAGTTTCTCCAGAGCCAGCCCAGTGTGTTCACAATGCCCATGGAGGACCCCTTGCCTGGGGTCCACCTCCTGAAGTCTTTTTTTTGACAAGGGCTTATTGTAGTAGGGCACGAGAGGGAACAGATTGAAGCTTGAGGAGGGCAGATTTAGACTGAGGATTGGGAAGAAATTCTTTACGGAGTGGTGAGACACTGAAATAAGTTGCAGAGAGAGGTTGTGGATGCCCCCTCCATGGAGGTGTTGAAGGCCAGGCTGGATGAGGCCTTGAGCAATTTGCTCTGTTGGAAGGTGTCCCTGCCCATGACAGAGGGGGCTGGAACTGGATGATCTTTAAGATCCCTTCCAACCCAAACCATTCCATGAGTAAATTGTTGGTTTAACCGAGAAGCCACACGCTATAAAAGCAACCCAAGCTGGCTTCACTGAACCTACCCTTTAAGAACAGGCTCTTTGCTTCTAACAAATGTGGTGGTGGTGGTGGGGAGGGGAAATTCATTTAAACCCATCTAATTAAACAGTAAGTCATGACAAGGTACATGAAACTTGGAGATAACACATGCCTGGGAGGCACTGGGAAGGTTGAGACAAAGCCCAGCACCTTCACCGGTACCCGCGTGTGTTATCTCGCATGAACACACACCTGGGTTTATCCTGCTGCAATTATGGGACATTAAAAATGTAATTTTGATGGAGGAATGGTGATCTGGATGCAGTTCAGAGTAAAAACTTCCTTTCAAGTCCTGCTGCGTGATCGGTAGGGTGTTGCTGCCGCGCACGCATGTGCGCGCGAGGGAGCAGCGGCTGCGTGGGGAGGTGGGACCGCGTTTGGATGAGGGCTGCTATCTCCTGGTGTCTGCGAGGGCTTGTCTGAACTTTAAAGCCTTTGTTGAGCGGCACTAAGGCAGCAAAGCCTCCAGTCAAGACCCAGCTTGTCTCAGGTGAGCCCCTTTTCCCACTCAGGCAAAGTACCGCAGCAGATCAGGCCTCAGAGAGCCAGGAAGGCTCTGCCAGCCCAGCACCCTGCACCTGGCTGGAGCCCAAGCTCCTCCACCCACGGCCCTGGACACTCTTATAAAAGAGGTGTCTTCACAGCCCCGGGTGTTTTATGGGGTGACCTCATTTATTACCTTGCTCATCAGAGGAAATGAGGTTTATCTAATCTACCATTCTTTCAGGATTTCTGATTCTTGCTCTTTTTTTTTCCCCTTCCTGCCACATCTGGCCTCGTGCAGCACTTCTTACGGCTCAGCTCCTCTCTCTCTGCTGAAACAAAGGAGAAATGGCACCACTGCCACCATGCCAGCACCTCAGTGCCACCAGCAGCCCCCCACAAGTAGAGCCCATGGGGAGATGGTGCTGCAAAACCTGGCGCTCGCGTGCGGTGGATCTGAGGATCTCGGTCTTAATCTCCCTCCTCTGCCGCATTCTTTAGCAGTGACAGCTACTTCTCGCAATATTCCTAACTGTGGGCTCGGAGCACTCCGAGGCACAGCTTTCCATCTGTCTGTCTGTCCAGCAGCCAGCCAAACAGGTCCACATTCCGCAGTAGAAGCCCTCACACCACCACTCTGCAGCAGCAGCAAAGCCTCAGATGTAGGTCTAACCACGTCCCAAACAGCAGGGAGAATGTAGTGGCTGAATCCTGCTGCCTCAGCACCAGGCCGGGGGCATTTTGCCCTCGCCAGCCACACAGCACCCATGGGCCATGGACTCCTGGGTGCCAGCACGAGCTGCATCCTGCTCCACCTTTACTCCAGGTTGTAAAATGCTGCAGCCAAAACACTTGCCCGCGAGCCGGGTGAGCAGGCCTCTGCGGCTCACAGGGCCCCCACAGCTCACTCCAACCCACCTCCAGCAGCACCTGGGGCTGCTGCTGCACCCAGCATGTCCTCAGGCTCCAGGGAAAGAGATTTATGTTTTTCTTTGCAATAAAAAGGCTCCATCAGAAGCTTTCCATTGAGCTTGAATGGACCTCAAAGCAATAAAACCTCTCCTTATTTTATGAGCAGGCTGTAGGATTTTTAGCTACTGAGTGTTACGCTTGGTTTCATAAACAGATCATCATCATCCTCTCCTCATCCTGCAAGGTGCTTGGGGCTTGCTCAGGGTCCAGGGGCTTCTTGTCACTGTCCCAGGCACCTAAAGCCCAAGGAGCAGGTGAACAGAGCAGAAGGCTTTAGTAGCTGCTGTGGCTGAAAGCAGCAGAGCCTTGGACTAAACTTTTTCCGAGTTAATTTTGCTCTGTTCCAGTCAAAGGTCTTCCAGGTGTGGTGTAAACGTTTGTGAGGGAAAAACAACAACAACAATTTTAAAAGACACAACAACCACCTCCAAACTAATAAAACAACAAAAGAGAAGACATGGGAATGAAAAAGAGGGAGAGGGAACGAACGCGGCCACGAAAGAGATTGACAGAGCTCTGCTGCCCTAACCAAGATTTTATCCACTGAATTCCCAAACCAAATGCTGCTCCCGGGGTGCTGAGCCCCTGGTTTTCGGTGCTATTCCCAGATTCGGTGCAACTCCAGTTCGCCACTCCAGCACCCTGCAGCCAAACCAGACCCCTCCCAGCCCCAGCTTTTCCCCTCATCCCAATGCCTTCAGTTTTTGGGAGTAACGAACCGAAGCCAGTCAAGAGGATTGTGGTGGAAATTGGGGTTTATGGTGGTAACTGGGGGGGGTTTACCGTCTGTTTTCAGCCTGGCTCTGCTTCAGGGTTCTGTTGCCCAAACCGGGATGCAGTTTCCCCAGGCTCCCCGGGACTGAACCTCGGAACGGAGACCCCGGGGCTGTCCCCTGCTGAGACGATCGCCCCCGTTCTTCTCTCCTGTTAGTCCCTTTCTCTCTCGATATTGCCATGATCCTCTGCCGGTATTCCTCTTTCTCTTTCCGCGTCTCCCCTTTCTCTGCTCCCTTCATTTCTGTCTACATTCGCGGCCACATCCAGCAAAAGGAGCTTGGGAAACGCACCCCAATCGAGGTGTACCTAGACCCTACACCCCTCAGATTTCCCCCTCCCAAATCTCCCCTAACGACAGGAGCTGTGAAATTCTCTGAAGTCCTTGGAAGAAAAGGGTTGAGGAGCGGACACGCAGCCAGGAACACTGCGGCAGCGGCTGCGGGCTCCGGGCAGCTCTTTCCCGCTGTGGGGGCCGGTTCGCGGCGGGGGGACATTTACGACGACAGCTCCCCGCCATGGGGACGATCCCCTAACCTCTAAGTTAGCGCTGGCTTTGACTGGGGGTCCCTGTGAATTAAATCGCCTGCGAGTAGAGGAGTTAAGTGGTGGCGGTGGGGGTTCGGGGCAGATAATTAATATTTTGTCGAAGCAGGACAACGATATCTCAGCAACTAATTAAGGAGAGATTTGTCTGCTTTCACTCGCATAGACTGAGCTCAAGTTTCTGTCCGAGGGCCATAGCATCAGGAATTCTAGGATCAATCAATCCCGGTGCGGTACCTGCGAGCTCGGAGCTATTTGGGACGAAACTGCCATTTTTACCGTTTCCCCTCCATTTCCCCCCGATTTCCCCCCACCCCCGGCAGAAACTCGCTGCCCACCCAGTCCTCCTTCCCAGCGCCTGCGAAGCTCTCCGATCTGATAAAATCTCTGATATTGCATTTTTTTTTTATCCTAGGGTGTTATTCAGCCCGGCCCTGGGCTCAGCTCTCGCCTTCGTTGCGGCGCCGGGAATCAGCTCAGAGCAACCGGAGCGGAGTAAAACCGGAGCCGTTTTATACATTAATTAAATTAAATTAAATTAACTGCAAAGTAATTAATTCACCCAGTTCTGGCAGAGGGCAGGGGTGTTTGCTACTGCTTGCAGCTCTTTGCCCGACGCGAAGGAAAGCCCCAGTTATTCGCAGACCCGCCGCTGACCGATGCCGCCCGGGACCCGTCCCGGTGCCTAGGTTGCCCGGCTGCTGCCCGGGCTGCGGCAGGATCTGGTGTCCTCCGCCCCAGCTACAGCTTCTAGAATTCCTCATCCTTTCTTGATTCTTTCTTTTCTTCCGTTTTGGGGCATATCTTGCAGAAGGAGCGCGGCCATCGAAATCCCGGCGAACCGAAACCGGGACACCGCTGGAGCCCGGCCCGGGCCCCGGTGCAGGCTGCGGTCCCCCTGTGCAGCCACCGCTACAAGAAAATCTCCCTCCTGACTATTCGTCTAAACCAAATTAACTTCTTTTTGGATGTATCGATTGCTGGGCTGCTCCAGCAAAGTCGGTGCAGATCCGGGGACACTCGCGGTGCATCGCCCCCGAAACTGCCATTGTTGCCCAAAATATTCTTTATCCCGAACACAGCGGAGCAAAAGAAAAAAACCCAAAACAACAAAGAATCAGAGTGCGGAGAGCAAGAATCCCAAGGGAGAGGGACTGTAGACCCGCACCACAAGCTCCGCTTTTCCTGTGGGTTATTTTCTTTCTTTACTTTTATCCTGAAAGAAATAATAATAATAAATGGGGGGCACAAACCTGGCTCTAAACTACAACAAAATCCCCCGCAACGGGAAACGAAGGTTTCTGAGTATTGGCGCGTTTGGGGGATTAAAAAAAAGGGGGGGGAATAAAACACAGCTTCCAAAACTCTCAAACCCACTGTAACTTCAGCCAAACTTCCAGACAATCTTTCCCGTTGCGTTGGATAGAGAAGCCCGAGAGCGGCTGGCACCCACGGGCATCAACGCACCTTCCTGCCCAACGCGCCCCACAGCTTGTTGCAGCCTTTTCTCACCAAGGATCCTTAATGAGCCTCCTCTCGTGTGTTCTAATTAAAGCTGAAATAATTACGGTCATTAATGCTCCACTGAAACGCCGCGTGTAATGAAGCCGTGTTCCTGGAATCCCGATTTCCATAGAAAAAAGGGGGATGTGAAGCACCGTGAATTTCGCTGCCTTCCGTGTAACCACCACCGGTGTCGGTGAGGGAAGAGCCTCAACGATCGGGGTGTTTCCCCCTAGTTACCGAGGCTAAGCAGTTACCGAGAGTTCCTCAGCGGACGGACCGGGGAAAGCGACCCCTGAGCTGCGGCGGGACGGGACAGGGACGGGAGCGGAGCTCGCTGCAACCTAAACTCTCCCGGTTTCAGCGGCATTTGAGCCAGCCCTGCTAGGGGCTCCGAGTTTCCCCCAGGAATCCCCCTACGCCACCGATCTGAGGGCACCGAGCCGGTCCCCAGTAATCCGGCGCGGAGCCCGCAAGGGCGGTTGCGGTTTCGTTTAGAAACCGAGCTCCGAAGCAGATCTAACCCGTCCTGCCACCGACGTGGTTTTGGTGTTGCACCGCAGGGAGAAGCCGAATGCAGGGATTGAATGTAGGGTACGAATTACGGCCCCGTCCCCTGCCCCCGTTCCCCAGGTCCCGGCAATGCCCGAGTGAATTTTTTGCTACAGAAATATTGTACCGAGTGGAGCAGTTTTAACGGCGGAGCTTTGTCTGGTAACGGAGAGGATAGTTAGTAGCGGGGTGGGCAATACAACGGCAGTAAATCAGGAGAGGCGGGGGCCGTACGGGACCGGGTTGCTGCCGAAGCTGGAGCCGAGCCGAGGTGGGATGCGGGACGCTCCCGGACATCGTGACGGACAGCACCGGTTCCCACGGCCGTGCCGCTTCCTCACCCCCGTTAAACGCGTTCTTCCCCTCTATACGGACCCCGCCGAACGGGCTCGCTCCGTCGTGGCCTCAGCGCTTTCCGCGTCCAAGGTGATGCGGAGCGGTGCCAGGCCCGTGCTGCAACACGCGCCACTGGGACCGAGAGGACCGGGATTTGCCACCGAACCCCGCTGGAGTATCCCCCGGGGCATCCCCGAGGCTTCTCACACAAATCGTCCGCGGCCGCCGGTGGGGTGGGCCCCCGAGGCTTCTCGGTAGCCGGGTTCACCTACCCGATCCCCTCTGTTCCCGGTACCGGAAAAGCCCGAGGGACCGCCACTGGCCGGGGGCAGAGGAAAGTGCCGTCCCGCCAGGACCCTCCTCTTTCGTTTGAGCTTCACCGGGGAACATCAACGAGGCCGTACCGACGGGAGAAAAGGCTGTCGCTGGAGGAAACGCGACGAGGGGGAGCCTCGAGGGCAGGAGTGGGGCGAGGATCCCGGCCCGGGGCCGCGTTCCGCGGAGCCGCCGCTCTCTTACCTTTCTTGATCACGGACTGATCGAGCAGGTTCATCCCGCCGTCGTCCACGGCCTGAAAGCACCGAAGCAAGAGCAGTCAGCCAGCGCAACTCCCGGTGCCGACGAGCACCGGCCACTCGGTGCGTGAGGTCGGAGAGGCCGGGGTCCCGTCCCCCCGCTGCCCTCCGTCTGGGAAGGATCATCCGAGAACGGACAAGCTTGGCTAACGAGGGCTCGAGGCCCATACCTCTGCGTCTGGGGCTACGGACGCCTCGGAGCCCGCCCCGTCCAGACCGGGACCCCCCTCCCGGGGCGCACAGATAGTGGTGGGCTCAGTCCGCACAGCATCGCGCCCCCATCCCCCGAGTACACTGCCTCAGTTCCCCGGTACCTGGATGTCCTCGATGCCGTGGTGTCCGAGCCCGTGGATGCCCAGCGGGCCGTCGGCGAGGCCGTGTCCGCCGTCGGGCAGACCGTGGAGCAGGCGGGGCACGGCAGGGTACTCGCGGCGGGGGTCAAGCCCCAGGGCCCTGTGGGTTTGTGAGAGCAGCCCCGCGTCGTCTTGCCGGCTGCGCTGCGGGGGCCAAGCGGGTTGCTGGTGCTGGTGCAGGGGGCTCAGCGCCGCGTACGGGTCCCCCAGGTGCGGGTAACCAGGTTCCTGGCCCTGCGCGTAGGGCAGCGGCGGCTGCGGGTACGGCGGGGGGAAATAGGGCGGCTGGAAGTCGGCGGCGGGAGTGTGGCAGAGCGGCGGGGCCGAGCCGTAAGGAGCCTGGTTGAGAGCGGGCAGCTGCGGCAGGCGGGCCCCGGCCGGTGCCCCGGGCAGCCCCTCGGCGCGGTCCTGTGGTGGCGGAGACAACGGCGGTGAGGCGCGAGCGGACCCCACTGACCCCGATCCCCCGGCCTAGCCCAGCCCGGCCCGGCCCGGTCCACGCTGTCCCATCCCGCCCCGTCCCGCACTCACCATGCCCGGGTAGCTGTGCACTAGCATCGGTGCAGGCCCGCGGCGAGCCCCGGGCGGGCCGGGCCCCGGGGGTGCCCCCGTCTCCGCCCCTCTATCCCGCCGGAGCGGCGTCTCCCATCGCCCGCCCGCTCCTCTGCGCCGGCCCCGACTCCATGCACGCCAGTTATAGCGACGGGGGCGCGCCCGCCGCCACGGGAGCGCGCATCAGAGCGCAAAGACGAGAACGCGCCGCCCGCTCCCGCGGGGCCCCGACGACTCCCGACGGCTCCCGACGTTGGGCGCAGTGGGACGGCGGCAGGAGGTGGACAGGGCGGGAGACTAGGAGGTCTCACCCCTCCCAGTCCCCCGGAGCGCGGCCGTTGCGGGTCCCGGCGCCGTCGGGCGGCCCCTCTCTCGCCACTCCAGTGTGGCAGAGCCCCGTTCCCCGGTGTCACCCCCGTTTCCCCCCATCCTCGAGCCGCGCCACTTCAAGAGTTCTGTCGGGGAGCGCCCCAAGGACCGAGCCCTGAGCACCGGGAGGTCCGGGTATGAGGGACGGCAGCGGTGATCTAGGGTTTGACTTTTTTAGCCCGAGAAGGGAGCGGGGACTCGGTCTTGAGCACAACGAGAGCTCCGGCGGCAGCTGCGCACACTGCCCGACGACGACCGCAGCGGAGCCTGAGGCCGGGGATGCCGAGAGAGCCCGGGGGTCCCCCCAGGGTATTTGTCCGTCCTGCTAGACGGGACGAGGAGATCCCCAGCCCGGGCCTGGGGAGAGAGAGAGAGAAATGTCTGGGGGGTGCTCCGGGCCTGGCTCTTTGCCCGAGGGGACGAGCAGGAGGGCGGGCACCGGGCGACTCAGAGCCAGGGAAACGGGGAGTGAGGATAGGCAGCGTGGCTTCCTGCCACCCGCCTTCATCCCTCCTCTATTCCTCCTTCCCTCCTCCTCTTCATCCCTCCCTCTCTTTGGGCCCTCCCTCCGGGGTAGGGCGAGGAGAGCCAGCAGCACCGGGTCTCTGGGCAGAGCACTGGGCATCGGGTACCGGGCACGGATTTAACTCCATTGGCCCCGGGGGCGGGGGCTGTAGTGCCGTGATACTCCCGCACACTCGGACACACTTGTGACAGACGGACAGCCGCGCATACTCGCCCACTCCCCTCGGCGGCCCACGGGGCTCCTGGAAGGTTGAGGGTAGGGGAGGGGAGAAAAGGGCGTCCCCATCGGGTCCCCGTGGTCTCACCGTGCTGCCCGGTGCTGTGCGGGGGTTTCCATTGGTGGCAGCGTATGATTCGTGTGCCAGCAGAGAAGGAGCCATCCCCCCGCCGGAACGCTCCGCGATATCTGAGAGACATTAACAAACCCAATCCCACCTCGCAGTTAATTTAATTCCACTCTTCCTGCCCCGAGCTACAGCTCTCTTCATTTTCATCTCCCCCCTCCCCCCCCCTCCTCCGAATTCCCACAACTCAGACCTCTTTGATTTCCAGGTTTAATTAACAATGCTCATTAAATGAATTTTTATTCCTTTCTTTTAATATTTCCCTGCCACCTGTCTTTAGGAGGTGGGGGCTGATCATTTATTCTAATTTATTTCTATTAACGATGGCATTTAAGGGAGGGAGGAGGGATGTGCAGGGCTGGAAAGGGCTGATCTGTTCCAATCTCTTCACCCCTCTCGAATGCTGCTCAAGGACGCTGCTCCTGAAAGTTCAGTGTTTATTTTCCACCAGATCCGTTTCATTTGCTGGGAAAAATCGGATTGGACATGCTGTATTTTGCAGTTATGTTCCAGTTCATTCTTAACGTCCCCTGCTCGTCTGGTCCGTGTAATGTTGGGGGTTTATTCCTCTGAAAGAGGTGAAACTGTGTAAAATCTGGATGGGAAGAGCCGTGGGGTGAGCAAGAGGATGCTCCTTGTGGCAGCCCTGAGGTAACCGTGTTGCACTCAAAACCGAACTAGAGCAGAGGAAACCTGCAAGGCTGACAGACAAAGGGAAGGAAAAACAAAAGACAAAGCTGCCCTGCTGCCACCAACCATGCTGGGCAAACTGGGGGTGGCTGCTGGGGCTGAGGGGTGTGATGGGGTATTTATTATCCTCCCTGCCTAGACCAGCAATGGACAGCAAGGGAATAAGGGACCTTACAGCAGGCGAGAGCCAAGTGGCCGTGATTGCTGCTGCGGACCAAAAGTGAGCTCTGACTGTTCCTCTCCTTGGGGCTTTGTGCAGCCTCCAGCAACAGCTCTACCCTGGCACCCTCTTTCGGGGGAGCACTACCAGCACTTCCTAGCCCTCAGATCCTGCCCAGCAGCACACTCAGAACCCTGTAACCATCTCAATGGTCCTTGCAAGACACTTGAGACCTGCCAGAGTCCCTCACTGCCTCATCCCCTCTGGTACAGCTTTGCTGAAAACACTGTCACCTGGGTGGTGATGAGGGTAAACTAACTCCTTTGGGTGTCCCAGGGGTTAGTTTACCAGTGGTGATGATGAAAAATTAATTACTCACTTGAACCTGCTCTCCCAAGGTCCCAGACAGGACCAAAGACTGTATGCTACACACATTGCTGTCCCAGCAGCTCCCTGGTTCAGCATGCCCAGGGCTGTTTCTGGGGGTCGTTTAAACACAGGCTGCCCAACACAGCTCTTCAGCCTCCCAGTTGAAAGACCTCATTCAGCTGTGCTCATCTTTTGCTCTGTCAATCCTCCTTCACGTTTGCTTCCAGAATGACAGGATCATGTTGAGATTCTCCACATGAGAGCTGCCCCCTCACCTTCCCAGCTATGGGGAGCATTTTCTGTCAGTCTGGGCCACTTCTCCACCCCAGGGACCACTTGTTGCATTTGTAGCCAAGCCAGAAATCTCTGAAAAACTGGTTTGGTAACAGAGGTCCTAGTGCTCCTTTCCAGGGAGATCAATGTGCATGTCAGCTCTTCTAGGAGTGCACCAGGGGCTTGAGGCAGCAATCTCTGCTGCCAGAGGTCAGCAGTGAACCTACCTGTTGAGTAGTGCAGGAGGGCTATGGAAACAAAAGTATTTATGGAGCACAGGTCTCTGCCCCAGCCAAAGATGATCTGGTTCTTCACAACACCTCAGAGAAATGTGGGCTGCTCCTGTCCTTTCCTCCACTGGTGTCCTCAGGAATCCAGGTGGAGATGGAACCTCCTTGCTATGAGGCTGGAGAGCAGGGCAGAAGGACAGGACTCCAATGAGTGGGACAAGGAACAGGCAGCCCCCCATCAACTTCTCAGGCCTCCCACCCTCACCACCCCCGCTACACCTCGAGGCAAGAGGTTGGTGGGAGAGGGCTGCACTTGGTTCCTGCAGAGCAGCAGCCGAATAACCACCTTATGAAATATTTCATTGTATTGGCAGTGCTTTTGGGGTGATGTGAACAAACACTGTGAGATAACGGATGGCACACAACATTAAAGCTGTCAAAGCAAACCAGAGTGTTGCATCTGCTCCTCCAGGCCTTATCCATCTTGTCCAAGCTGTGGTGAGTGATTGTCTTGCTCCTGGAGAGCTCACCCTGCTGTTGAAATCAAACTGGGAGATAGAGCATGGCTTGCTCTGGGTGTTGCTGACTGCAATCCCACTCCAAGCAGGGATCTCAAAGTGCTGTGGCAGGCAGGGGATGTTAGGTGATGCCATCGCCCACCTTTCTGGCACAAGAGGATTGATGCCTGCAGATGCCAGCTGCCCACAGATGGCAGAACCTGTGACTGGGCTTGTAAAGCTTTGAAGCCTTGGCCAGGCTGCTGGGGCATTTCTTATGCTGGGCTGAGCCATGCTGGGCATGCTGGGGCCTGCAGATCAGCATGAGCAGAGCCAGTGGAGATGCCCATATGGCAGGAGGCCTCCACCAGCTCTGGTGCTCTGCCCTCCTGAACATGGTCTGATCCCTTTTTCAGAGCCCTGGGTTCTAAGGGTGCAGAAGCAGCCTATTAGGGGTTCTCTCTCTGAAAACAAGTTTGGAAAGTGGTGTCCCAGGACAAGAGAGCCCTGATATTGCTCAGCCATCCCCAGCAGCTACACAAGGCATGTCCTTCTGCATTCAGCCCGGTAGCCTCCCAGAGCAAGGCCAGTGCCTCATCCTGTCCTTTGTCAGCTCCTGAGCAGCCCAGGAGCTCAGCAGCAGCCCAGCCCCACTGATGGAAAGGAACAAACCATGATGAACCATCAGGGCCCTTGGGAGGGACCTGCCAGCTCTGGCAAGGCATGGATGGTCCTCCTCACATCTGATGGGACTGTCATTGAAGAGCATGAGAATGAAGGACAGGTACTCCTCTCCAGGCACCTGCTGCTGGCCAAACCCCACCACTCCAGGATCTGGAGAGGGATAAATGGGAGTATTTCCCCAGGCTTTTGCTTTGCTGCCATTGATCTGCAGCAGCCAAAGGCCTCTAGGTCTGGGACTGCTCTGGTCTTGGACAGGGTCCTGCAAACCCAGCCTGATCTCTGGTCAGGTGCTGTGGAAGCTCCTACCACTGCCCACAGGGCTGAACAGCAGCCAAGCCAGCATGGAGAACCACAGTGAGCCCAGAGCCACACTGGGAGAGAGGAGAACACCCTCCTGCTGATGCAGGCAGTATCTCTCATCAGTACTAATGATTGCCTCTCATTAATGAAAGCCCACACCCTTTGGCCACAGGCAGAAGAATGCACAGAACTAGAAGAGTTGAAAGTGAAGCATCTGGGGGATGGGCTGTTTTTTTTTCTGACGATCTGAAGTGTGTTTCTGAATCTCCCAAGGAGCTGCAACTTCCTGGGGTGCAGGGGTGAGTTCTTGGCAGGGTGGGGAGGTTCTCCCAACCCATGTTCTAGCGGAGCTCTGCTCTTCTCCAGGGCCAGGAGGCTCATTTCCCTCTTTGGCTTGCATCCTTTCTTCTGGTAGCACCTACCTGTGTTCCAACTGTCTTCACTTTTCAGAGCTGAGCTGAAAAAGACCAGGAAGGTAACTTTTCCTGAGCAGCCACTGAGGTTTCCTCTGTAGCTGTGGAGGGCATTTGCTTTTGTAAAGCAGCCAGCTAAAGATGGGGTCTAAGACACCCAGGCTCAGCCCTCCCTTTGGGGCAGCTTCTTGCTTGACTTTTTTTTCTCTCACTCCGGCAATTCCACAGCCACGATCAGAGCCTTGCTCCGGCCAGCTCCGCTGCTGCTCTCAAACCGCTCCTCGACTGACACCTGGTGGAAAAGCCTCCTGCAGCCCTAGCGGGGAGCTCCGCCTCGGTTGCAGCTCCCCCGGCAGCCAAGCTCCCAGACACCCCATCCCAGCCCCTCTTTTTGGGGGGGGTTTATGCTCAGGCTCACAGGTACCTCAGAGCTGGCAGCCCGGGCTGCACCCAGCGCTACAAGTGCGTTACATACGTGTGGTCTTTCTCTTCTGTGAAGAAAACCACAAGGTCTGTGGGGTCAGCAAGGTGTAACCCACTCATTTCTGCTCTCAGTCTGTAACCAGAGGCTTTAGAGAGCCCAGATCTTTTCAGGTTGAACCCCTCGGTGTGTAAATGTGGAACACTCCCCCTGCACACCCCCGTCCTACAGTGCAAGGGAATCTGAACAGATAGAGCCTCCTCGGATGAGTCCTGGGCAGGGTTTTACACAACAGCAAGAGGTTCATAGAACAGCTTGGTTTGGACCTTAAAGATCATCCAGTTCCACCTCCCTTCCCACAGGCAGGGACCCCTTACACTACATCAGGTTGCTCAAGGCCTAGTCCAACCTGGCCTCAAACACATCAAGGGAAGGGGCATCCACAACCTCCCTGGGCAACCAGTCACTAACTGGGGGTGATGGTACCAGTTGGGCTGTCCCCCAGCCTGTGTCTCATTCACACCAGAAGGGTTCAGGTCACAAAGCTTTTCTTAAAACTACTGGAACATTTTTAAGCTTTTGCTCTTCTTCCCTTTTGCAGCTTTCTGGGTGTAGTGCCAAGTTACTTTATTTTCTGACTTAAAAGGTGACATCTTCTGGGGCTTACTGTGACCAAAGTGGGAGAGCATATTAATGGCAGAAGCAGGTACTCTCCCAGAGCAGAAATAAATCACAACACTGCCAAAGTGTGAAAAATGAAGCAACAGCAAAGGTCTTTAATAACAAAACAGGCTGCTTTGGGAAAGAAACACAGACAGGAAGTGAAGCAGGTGAATATTGAGACGTCCTGAGGCAGAACCAGCTCTGCACACCAAGTTGTGGACAGGTAAAGCCTCCTGAGCTCTGCTCCATCACACCAGTTTGACCAAGTCAGGGTATTTTGATAGTTTTTTTTGTCCCCAGCTGGCACCAGTGTGTGAGAAACACTGAACAGATCCTCTGTGGGTGTCTGGCTTCATTTCCTACACCAGGGCACTGCTGGTCCTTCATGGTTCTGACAGACACTGCTCCAAAGCTGCCATGCCATAAAGGTTGGCCCACTCCCTGCCTTGGTGTGAGAGGATCACGTCCTTGCAGAGCTTGCTGGCTCTGGCCAGCTCGACCAACACACCCTGGAAAGCAGCAATGAGCTCAAAATCCACTGAGGCAGGAGCGACCCGGCTCAGGAGCTGCGACAGGTCATCCAGCCACCGTGCCTGGAGGACAGCTTCTGGAAGCCAAGGGAGAAGTGGCACACAGCCAGCCAGGGCCTGCATGCCCAGGAACCAGAGCTCCTGAACATCAGCCCAGGCACTCAGGTAGGCAGGGCACACAGTCATGGCCAGACTGTCACCTCCAGGGTCTGCCTGGGCAGTGTGGGCATCTGAGAGGAAGTGAATGGCGGCTCTGAAAAACTCCCTGGCAGGCTGCATCCCTTGAAGAGCTGGAAGGAAAAAGAGGAATGACTCAGGACAAGGCTTGCTCAGCCAAAGGAGAACCTTTTGGTGGGTCTGTCTGCAGGAGGGCTTACAGGGAGGGCAGAACAGCAACCACCCTCCTGCCCTGTCTTAATTCCAGCACACCAGCCTGCTGAATGGTCTGCATGTTCCTGCTCCTCCTTGATTTGGTCACCTCTCTATCCAGATCTGCTTCCTTCGTGTTTGCTTTCTCCAACTCAATCACCCAGAGCCTGGTCTGTGCCCCTGGAGAGCAAGGCGCAGCTTTGCCAAAGGGAAGCCTCCTTACCTGTTGAAGCTGTGAGGACCCTGGCCATCAGCAGGCCCAGGGTGGCAATGTTTGCTGCTAGGACCAGGTGATCCTTCTGGGGCAGCAGCAGAGGAAGAGACTTCAGCAACAGGTCCATCAAGGAAGAAAAGCTTTTGTCTCGCCTAGAAGAGAAAGCAAACCCTGAGGCACACTTCCTGAGCACCACCAGGAGCACCTGAAAACCTCAAGGTTAAATGCAGCACTAAAAAATGCAACTGGTGTTGAAAAAAAGGACAACCCTTTTCCAGGAGAGTGTCTTAAAAGACCCTGTGAGCTCATTCCCCACACAGCCTCCTTCGTCCCCCTAACAATCCCAAAGCAAGCTCCTGCAGCTCTGTTACCTGATGAGGTCTGGTGCTGTCACCACCAGGTTAAGGAAAATCCCACAGGCAGTCTGCAGACTCATTTCAGTGCTTGTCAGAGGAGCCAGGGATGTGGGCTGGGAGCTCAGCACCTCCCACTGATGCAGGAAGTACTCACAGAGCAGTGCTGGTGCCCCCTCTTGGATGAGGATGTCCCGAGGCCTGTCCTCTGCTGTTAAATGGCAAAAGCCAGGCAGCAGAAATCTGGAAATCAGGAAAATCAGAGAATCATAAAATAGTTTCAGCTGGAAAAGACTCCTAAGATCATCAGGTCCAAGCTTCAACCTAAGACCACCATGGTCATTAAACCATGTCCCCAAGCGCCAGTGAGGTAGAAAGGGTCTAAGCCCTGCACTTACATCCAACTAGGAGGAAAAAAAAGAGTCATGGAATTGCTACTGCAGGGAGGTTGGAAAAAAGCAACTGCTTTGAGCAGGTTTGTGCCAAAATGGATCAACTCTGCTCTTAAATACACACCTGAGAGCATCTTGGGATAAGCCAGAGCCCTCAGTGCTGACCAGCTCTGGCTGGGGAAGACTTGCAGCTGAGCTGCCCTCTTTGAAAAGCTTCTTGGCATAATGAACAAGGAAAGGCAGGAGCTCACAGATCTCTTGCTTGAGGGAGGATGTTTCTTCTGCCATCCAAGCTCCAAGGACTCGAACCGAAGCAAATATGAAAGGATCTTGGAGCTGCTCCTGTTTAACCTGCATGAAAAAGGCAAGCAGGCAGAAAAACGGCAGGTTAGAGCTGCTGTCCTGTCAAGCTACCATAGCAATGAAACCACAGTGGGCCAAGCTCTACCCAGCTATAGCCACAAGCTGCTGAGCATCCATTAAGCATCCCAGAGGAGCCCACAAACCCATGCTCTGTGCCTGCAAGGCCTGCATTACCTGCTTCAAGTAGAATATTACAGATCCAAATGCCTCCTCCATGATCCTCATGAGCTGCATTTTTTGCACATCTTCCAGCAGTGGTTTCTCTTCTCTCAGGCACTCCTGGATCCCCATCTCCATTAGGACATAGCAGGCTGTTACAACTTGTTTTTTCCCCTCCACCTCCACAGGATCTGGCTCCTCCAGGGTCAGGCGGACCTCTACACAAGCCAAGTTTACCAGCAAGGCCAGGAACTTGCTTCCAGCACTCTCTGCTGGGATCCACTCTGAACCACAGGCCTGCACCAGGCAGGCAGCAAGCTTCAAAGCAGGGTCCCGCTGAGCCTGGTTGAGTTTACTACCCAAGATGGCAGCCAGCCCTTTGTAGAGTCTGTGGAGGCACTCAGAGCCCTGTGAGTCCTGTGTGAGGGGTGGTGACAAGGGGATGAAGTGAGGCAGAACCTCACACAGCTCAAATTTGGTCATGTCTTCACTCTTGAGAAAATCACTGGAGAGCTTGCTCAGCACAGCCAGGAGGTGTGGAGTGTCTCTCTGCCAGCACTTTGCCTCTGCTACAGCCAACAGCCCCAAGAGCAGTGCCAAAGCATGCTCGGAGCCATAACTGCAGCTCACATAAGCCTGGCACAGGGCAGACACTGTCCCTTTGGTCACCAGCTCTCTGGGGCCCCTGGCAGTGGCCATGATAGCATTCAAGCACTGGTACACATCATCCACCATGGACGTGCTGTCTGGAGTGCCAGTGGAAACCAGGATGTCATTGAAGGTAGGGATTTTGTTGAGGATCTGGGAGTGCCCAGCTAGCTCAGGGTCAGTGCAGAAACATGCCAGCAGAGTGAGGCCCAGTGCCCTGAAGGTGTGCTCGGGGCAGCCTGCTGGGGGCTGCCTGGAGGTGAGCAGGCGGCTGGGGAAGGTGAATCCGATGGCATCAAAGATCTGGCGTCGGGTCTTGGCATCGACCTCTCCAGCTCTGACTGCTTTGGCCACCTGCAAGGCAAAGCAGGGGTCAGTCTGCAGCACAGAAAGAGGCAGGACTGAACAGGGAAAATAAGGAGCCTGAACAACTTTTGTGAGGATGGAAAAGCAAACCTCCGACCACTGAGCTGGGCATTTGGTGGGTATTTGGTCCCGGTGCTAACTCAGAGCTTTACCAGGCTGAGGCCAGGCTGTCCTGGTTCTGCTGGGACAGAATGCCAGGTTAGCCATGGGCTGCAGTCCAACAGCAGTTTGGGGTCAGTCAGGGCATTTGACCTGAGCTGGCTACAGCTCTATTTCAGCCCAGGAATATCACGCTCAGTATAAAGAGAGAAGCTTGTTGAAAATAAGAGGTTCCTGCTTGAGTCCCTGCTCTTGTTTGACTTCCTTCTCCTGCCCCAGGGCACCACCCTCCTTTTTAGTGTGGGCTAATCTTATACACTTTCTACTGGCGTTGTTATTAGTTTAGCTGTTCACTTAAATCTGTTTTTAGTTCACCCCTCGGATCTCCTCCCCTTTTCGTGATTCCCTTCGCTGCTGGGGATGGGTCACAGGCTGATGGACCACTTGCAGTGGTTCAGCCCCAGAGACGGGCTAAGGGCAGACACAGGCTGTCCCCATCGCTCTGACGGGAACGCTGGGACATGGCATCATCTCACCCTGCAGCCCCCAGGCCCAGCGGCAGAGTCCGCTCTGCTTTCCCGAGGCGGGTCTCGCCGTCCTCCTGCCCACTCCCGACGCGAAGGCGCCCACGTTGCTGCCCCTCAGCCGTTCCTCACCAGCAGCAGGGCCGCGAACTGCTCGCTGTCGTTTCTCGCGTCTCTGAGCACATCTAGGCACCTCTTCAGCGTAGAGCTTCTGTCCCCGCCGTCCGAGGCCATGGCCAAGAAGAGCAGCTTGGCAGCAGTGCTCCCTCAGCCCCTTCCCTCACCGCTGTTCGGCCTCTCCGCCCGTGGCCCCTTGACGACCCTCAGCCAATCCGCGCGCGGATCGGCGCTGCCGGCCAACCGTTGGCCAGCTTGTTGGGCAGTCCCTGAAGCCACCGCCTCCGCGCGGCCTGTGGGCAAATCACCTGTGGCTGAGCGGCCTCCTGCCCGCTGGCTGCGGGGGTCGGCCCCGCCCCCTGCCCCCGCCCGCCCCGCCCCGGGTGATGTGAACCGCGGCAGGCGGCTCCGCAGCTCCGGCACTGACCGGCCGGCACCCATAGAGGCAGTCCCGGTTCCGGGAGGCGGTGGTTCAGTTTCCGGGTGAGGGGTGAGCGGGCTCCCGCCGCCGCCGCCATGGCCGCGGGGCAGGAGGCTGCGCTGCCCCCTGGCCCGCCGCGCTGGAGGCCCGGCCTCGCCCGGTGCCCGGCTCTGCCTCCCGCCTGAGGCCGCCGAGGAGCTGCCGAGCTCTCCTCGCCATGCGCCCTTGGTACGTACCCGCCGGCAGACCGGTGCTCTCCCTCCTCCCGGTACGGGGACGCTGATGGGCTGCGAACGGCGTCGCGCTGGGGCCTCCGCCCTTAGCCTGTCCCTACCAGCCGAGCAGGTGCGGGACGAGACCCGGCACAGCGGGCAGCTTGGACTGAGCCGTGCAGTCCGCTGGGGACAGCCCTCGTGGGAGAGAGGAGCTGGCGGAGAGAGGAGCAGGGTGGGCGAGAAGTTTCCTTCAGGACCTGTTGGCTGAACGGCCGCGATTTTACACCTCCTGCCGGGAGTTTCGCTCCATGCCCGGCCCTGCCGGTGCTGCTGCCGCTCCTGGGCTTTGCGAAGAGCGAAATTCCCTCGAGGGTTAACAAAACAGGAGTGTCGAAGTCCGATCGCTAACAGTATTAAGCCAGATCTGCAGCAGCATTCCCTTTTAGCTCTTGGCGAATGGCAGGTTTCAGTTCTTGTACCTAACGCTGCTTCGTTATTCTTTAAAAAGAGAAAACGCTTAATTACCAGCGAAATAACAAATGCTTTCCTATCACATCACCTAGCGCTAATTTGGATCTCAGTGACATAGGAGGCTGTAAAAGAGCCTTTGGCATTAGGACAGCTGAGAAGGAGTCTCAGTGCTTTGTGTGATCTTTGCCCTGTGCAGCAAAACGTGAGGCACACCGGGTCTCGGCTCCGTGTTTCTCAGCATTGCCATCTTCTTGTTCCCCCTTGTGTCTGGCTGGTACCAGCCTGCACCAGCATGCAGGCGATGACATCGCCGGGCAGATGTGATGGATCGATCAGTGCCTGCTTTGTGCTCGTGGGGCTGGCAGGGCGTGCTTTCCTTCTGGCATATCTGACACTGAGATTGCCCTGGGAAGGCTCTGAGATTGGAGGTTTTGCCACTGGAAGCAGTAGAAACTGGAGGAGGCGATCACCAGGGAGCTGGGAAGGGCCACTGTGGTGGCCTGCTGCAGGTCAGCACAGGAAACTTTTCCATGCTGGATTGCATTTTAGTATTGCACATTGATAGTTACTTAGCAGCAGCTGGACTAAGTCACTGTAGATAAGATAAGAAGTTCCTTTTCCTCAGCAAGTGCTCCATGCTCTTTGTGGTGTTGACCAGGTCTGTGCAAGAATTGCCAGTGGATCTTTTGTGCTTTGTATCTCACGTGTCTCTAGAACCCTGCTGCTGCCCACAAAGGCCATGGAGAAGAGGTTGGAAGCCAAGTCCAGCAACAGTGCCCGACTTCTGCCCCAAAACTGCCTGGGAAGACCTGCAAGGGAGCTGAGAAGCCTGCAGCTGTTCTACCTGTGCCTGTGTGCCTTGTGCTCCTCAGCAGGTGATTTTTCTCTTCTCCTGGGGAGGACTTTCTGTGATTTTTATTTTATTTATCCCTCCCACGTGTTAAAAATATGCTGAAAGTGAAATTATTTGCTGCATGACATCGTAACTGGTTTAAAAGGCAAATAGCTCCCTCCTTTAGTAGTTACTAAATGAGCTGACAAAAGGGTAGGAGAGATGTGGGGCAGGAGGGAGGTTCCTCAGGGAACCAGCTGCTGTTGGGAGTAACTAAATGCTCAACATCAGGGTCTCTGTCTGTCTCCCAACTGCACACTTGCCTGAGCCTCTCAAAGCTTTCTCTGAGCTGAGAATCTGACTTTTTTAAAGGAACAAGTGATGATCTAGACAACAACTCCATCTGAGGAATATTCAAAGCAAAGCTTGGAGAGGTTCCTCAGGGAACCAGCTGCTGTTGGGAGTAACCAAGTGCTCAGCATCAGGGGGCCTGTCTGTCCCGCAACTACTTGCCTGAGCCTCTCAAAGCTTTCTCTGAGCTGAGAATCTGACCTTTTTTAAGGGACAAGTGGTAACCTGGACAACAACTCCATCTGAGGAATATTCAAAGCAAAGCTTGGGGAGGCAGGAATGTTTAATGCTCTCCTGAGACTCAGTGTGTCAATAACCTGTGTTTGCTTATGGGCAGTTGTGATGTGTGTTTATTTCCTGTTCAAACTTGAGCAATCAACCTCCTGCTCGAGGAAATAACCAAAGCAGTGGCTTGTCTGGAAGCTTTCACGTAATGAATTGTGTGAGGGTTTTGCATTGTTTTGGTTGGTTTGGGGTTTTCTTTTGTTGATCAGGTTCAGATTCTGACTTTCCAGAGAGACTTGTTGAGTGTTTTGAGGCTACATCTTCACCAAGAGGTTGTATTTTTCCCACGCACCATATCCTAGTTAGGAAAGTTTGAGCCTTTTCCCCCCCTTTTTTACAGTGAATTCTAGGTTTGAGGTGGTGACCTCACTATATCACCAGCCCATGCTTCCAGCTTTGTTCTTGCTGAAAGGTTTCTTTGCCTTAATGAGAGCTAGAGGAGAAAAGGGAACTGTTTTGCTATATTCTCTGGGCTGCTGCTCTGTCTTCAGAATGTTCTGGACTTTACTGCTTGGGAGAGTTAAAACCCTGAAGGCTGCTGCATGTTTGGAAAGAAGCATAATTATCCAAGCCAGACTTATTCTGATGTGGACACTTTTTCCACTGTTAGAGGATGGGTTTTTTTGGCTGTTTTGGTCTTGTTTGTGTGGCTGAGGCAGCAGAGTTTGTTACACTGAGGAGGAGTTGCGGCTGGCTCCAATTAGTGTGATCATGCAGAGTTACGTAAGAGATGCTGTGTTGACATAATTGGTTACATGTGACAGGTTTAAAAAGTCTATTGAGTCAAGTCTTTAATCATTAATCTGATATCAGGAGGAATTAACTGCCTGGGCAAGTCTGTGAACCTGAGTTTATTAATAGAAGCTGTTCTTGTCTGTTCTGCTCCTCTGCTGGTCAGCAGAGCTGTGAGCTGAGCTGCTGTGACAGGAGCTTGAGTTGCTGAGAAGAGCAGTGGGGTTTGGACTGACAGATCAGAGGAGAAAAAGTGAAAAAGAAAAACAATATTAAGAGGTGGCTAAGCCCAGCCACTGTGCAGGCATCTTCTGATTGGTGTTGTGCTGGGCTGGATAGGCTGCAGGGCTTAGGAGAGTGCTTGTCCTCAGAGGTGCTTCTGCTGATGTGTTCCTTGTGCTGTTCAGAGATTCACAGAATGGGTTGAGTTGAAAGGGAACTTAAAGATCCCATGGGTAGGGACACCTCTCACTGGACCAGGTCGCTCAAGGCATCATCCAACCTGGCCTTGAACACCTCCAGGGAGGAGGCATCCATAGCCTCCCTGGGCAACCTATTCTAGTGTCTCCCCCTTCTCCCTGTGAAGAATTTCATCCTAATCTCCAGTCTAAATCTGTCCTCAAGCGTCAGTCTGTTCCCTCTTGCCCTATTACATGATGTCCTGTCCCTGAAAACCCACGGAGCTGGTGGTGTTGATGCTGTCAGTGACTGGATTTACTGCCCTGTTGGTCTGACCCAGCCTCCAGCACAGGGCCAGCATGAATATCTGAAACTGGCTGCTCTCGGTAGGAGTTAGTAATTCTGCTGGTGCTCACAGATGTTCTCTGCTATCTGATGCAAGTCCATGTCCACCTGGTGCAAACTAAACTGACTCTGAAGGGAGGAGAACCTCCTGAACTTGACAGCAGTAGTGGTGTTGCTCCATTGGTAGCTGTTTCTCTAAGCCTGGAGCATGTGTGTGTGTACATGCACACAGCTGGTGTGTGTATACCCCCCCTTTACCCTGTGCACCATCCTAATTTCAGACCCATCACGTCAGTGCCAGCTGCTTGTCCCTGCCTGTGCTCATGCCTAGGGGAGTGTTGGTCACAGCCAGGCTGTCTAGCTGCTTCCTCTTGAAGGAAGTGCCATGTCTTGATGAAATGTGACAATGATGGTGATGGTTTCAAAGGCACTGATCTCAGTTTCTCTCTCTGTTGAACAACTGCATGTTGCAGCTGGACTTCACTCAAGTGAAGAGCTTCCCCCACAGACACCCACCCAGAGCTCTTGAGTGCCCCATAATGTGGTCACACATCTCAAGTGCATTCTGCAGTTGATGCTTTCTGGAGCCTTGTTTTCAAACTGCCTTTGCTGAGCTGGCTTCACAATAAGCTATAAATCACACTTCTGTTTCCTGCTCTCTGATGTCTCGGGGACTTTTCCTCGCAAGTTCCCTTTTGGGGCTGAAATCCTTGGTGTAGCAAGAGATTCCACACGCAGGGTGTGTGAATGTGACCTTTGTCCTTCACTTCAAACAAGTGACTAATCCATGCTGGCTGAGGTAATCATTGCATGGGGGTGCCTTTAATAAGCAGGAGTCTAAAAGCTGTTAGACCTACTGTGGTGGTTGGGGTAATTAAATGACAAAGCAGTATGTCCTCCACCTTCTCCCACCTGCTTTCTTTGGTCTTCCAGAGTTATGAGAGCACTGAGACCTTCCCCATCCTCCTCTGCTTGTCAAGAAATGGGAACCAGAGTATTATCATTTGAATTCAGGCTAACTTAATAGAGAAAAAAGTTTGTGTTGTACTCAGGAGCTTCTTCCATGACAGAAAGGGAGAATTCCCCACCTGCACTACTCAGGGTCCAGTGTCAGTTTGTAAAGTAATCTTCCAGTGACCTATTATCCCTTGAATGCTGAAGACAGCAGAGTTTAACAGCTCCCTAGGTCATTAATCTATATTTAGGGAGTCTTTAATCTGCAGAGCTCTGAATTTTGGAAGCCTTTAATCCATTGATCCCTGCAAACACTCTTCATTTTTGATGCTAAAGAGTGGGGGGGGGGAAGAGAAGAAATCCACATGCAAAACAGTTGCTGCTTTACCACTGATCTGAGATCTGGTTCTTAAAAAAATAAAGACATTTGACACAATTTCTGTTACAGGAGCAGCTGGTGGGATCAGGCCTTGCAGAGCTCTGTTCTAGAAGATGTAATGACTTCTCAAGTGAAGCAATCTCAGTCAAAATAAGTAACTGACCTAAAAAAACAGCCTGGAAGAGGGGGGGGGAAATGCCTTCATGCTGTGAACCAAGCCAGTGTCATTCTTTCCAGTGACACTTCAATGAAGTCTCTGGGCAGAGAGGCAGTGTTGGTTACTGATCACAGCAGGAATCTGCACTTGGGGTGCAATTTCTGCCTCTTCTGCCAAGTCTGTGCTTTAAAGTCTCCCCTGAATCAGGAGTGTTCCTGCTTTCATTTTAGTTTGTTGTCAGATGGCTTTAACTCCATCACTGTCAAAAAGAGTTTCGGTCTCTTTGGGAGGTGCAGGTTGTTGCTTGAATTCTTGTGTCTGTACTGAGGCCAGGTATCCATTCTGAGAATGGATTTTACTGTCCTGTCCTGTCCCAAATTACTCCTGTGCCTTAAATTAATCTTGACAAGGCTCTGTTGTCCAGTGCTTTGTAAGACTGAAAATTGTCTTTCCTTTCCCAGATGCAAACTGGAATAGATCTAAATGTGAGCCAGGGAAGGTCCTGTCTGGTCGTTTGCAGTTGTGGGAAGATCACCACTTAGAGCTTCTGGAAGGATTTCATACTCCTCAGACCTGTCAAACTGCCTGCTGCCAGAATCCCACCTGTGATGCCTTTTGGTTGTTGGAAAATATGTGCATCCAGGTGAACTGCACTGTGCCTGGCATGTGCCAGGTGACCAGGACTGGCTTTTCTGACTCTGTTTTGGTGTTTTTAAAGAAATCTAAAAGCACAGAGCACTTAAAGATGCACACTGAAAATGATGTCAAGACCTGGATTCACAAATGGTTGGATTGGGGCAGCCCTATCCAGAGGCAAAAAAGGCTGAAGAGATCATTCCAGAGATGGAGCTTGGCAATTGACAGGGTGGAACCCTTGGGAAGGGACACAGCAGCGAGCCCCAGCACTGAGGCTGCAATCAGAGCATCCAACAGCAAATCGAGGAGCAGCCGAAGTGAAGCAGAGAGCTTAAAGGAGCAGGTGCTGAGGCACTTGGTCGCAGACAAACCTGTTCCTGAAGAACATCCAAACAAAAAGAAAGACTCCCTGAAAGAAGGACAGAATCCAAGAGAACAGAAACCCAAAAGCCTGTTCCCTCCTCAAAGCAATAATGTGAACAGGTCAAGCAATGCAGACAGCATTGGCTTGCCACAGGTGAGTGACTGCTGGATTGAGATGGGGCTCCCTTGGGTGGCTGTCACCCAGCTCTGCTCAGCCTTGCTTTGTGTAGGCTTTGATTTCAAACTGCTCCAGCAGTAGGACACCTTTCTGGATGGCTCTTTTCAGCCTCCTCTCAACAAGGCAAGGTGAAGGGCTAGAGTTTTGTCTAGTTTGGGGGAGCACAAAGGTGGGTTTGGGTGGGTTGGTTGGTTTGTTGTTGGTTTTCTTCCCCCCCACCTCCTTTTTTCCTATCTGAGATAAACTGTCTTTGGGAAGGTGGAGGTCATGATAATGCTTGTCCTTTGATCACACAGCTGGATGAGAAGGAAAAGTGAGATGTGGTACCAGTGGGAAGTGCCTGGGAGCTGAGAACCATTACCTGTAGAAGTACCTTTTTAAATCCACAAACCAAAATAAGCTCTTAGCCTTTGAGTGCTGAATTGAGGCAGTTAACTGTGTTATTTATAGACACAGGCATAGAGTTTCCAGTGTGCTTTCAGCTCAGCCTGCTTGAGTTGGCACCTTCATGCCAACTTTTTTTTTTCTGTTGTTCTGGTTTTGAAGGCTGCTTCAGTTCTTCAAATCCATGAAAGCTTCCATTGGCAGTGGTTGAATGAAACCAGTTTCGTCTCTGCTCCAAACACATGGCACATTAAGCTAGTAAATCTGGCTGTTAAAGAGGAATTGGCACAACTGAATTGTTACAGGATATCTGTGTGTTTAAATCTGCAAACGTTTGAGCCTTAGCATACCAAAAAGCCCACGGTGAAAGAGAAGGAATTCTGCTTTGTGGAACCCTTCCTTAAATACCTTTTGCCCTGTTTCTGGGACTTGGCACCACTGAAGCCTGATGCCTTTTCCTGTAGTTACATTCTTGTTCTGGAAACCTGAGTGAATTTCTTTCTCTTCCCTTGTATTCAAATCTTAGTTCCAGGTAGAGCTGGAACTGGTCTGAGCCACCACCCTGCAGAGCAGGATGTGGAGAGCAGCCAAGGGACACTGCTGAGAGCTCCAGGGCAGCCTGGCTGGCGTGTGAAATCCTGCACTAAAGCTTTGCAAATGTTTGATTTTCCTCAAGCCCACAGCGTTTAGGGCTGACTTGAGATCTCAGCTTTCCCTCTCCCCTGCAGTACTGCAGCATTTCCACCCTGCTTGTTCTTTCCTCCTCCTAACAGTTGAGGTTTACACAGTGACCTCATTCTCTCAGTTGTTACACATGCAGCAGAAGGGAGACTTCTTCACTGCCAGTCTCAAACGGCTTCTGTTGCTCTTGGGTAACAGTTGTTAGAGCTCCCTGCTTGTTCCATTTTCAGTCTTGCCTTCTGAGTTGACTGTTCAGTGCCTGCCCAGCGAAGTGGTGGCAGACATTAAATGGCATGGATTAATCAGCTTCTGAATGTTGCTGAGTATCCAGAATTTCTCATCTTTAAGAAGTGCTCCTGTGGTCCTTTAAGGTGTGCTGTTGGTGGATATATGCTGGGGAAAGGCTTTTCCTTTCCTTGCTGGTAAGAAGATCTGTATCTCTTCCCAAAATGCAGGCTCACCAAAATAAAACCTTCTCACTAAAATAAACTGCCTGTGCTGGAATTCCTGGCAGGCACATTTCTCAGCTTTAGGATGGGAGTTTTGGAGGAGGAGAAGGAATTAAAAAAATCCACCTTAACAGGAGGATTGAGCTGAAGCTGGTTCCTACCCAGCCCTGGGCTAATAGTTCCTTGATTATTGAACCATCCAACTTTTACCTGCAAAGTCCAAGGCAAGCTCTGCAACTGTCCTTGTGTCCCTGATCTGAGACAGCTCAATTTAGGTAGGCCAAGGATATGCCACTGGAGGCTGTGTACTTGGGATGTGGCCAGCCTTTGCAGGAGGGAGATGCTGGAGCAGGGTGTCTTCCAAGTTGGCTTGGTGATAGGCCAGAAGTGAAGATACACACCAGCTGAAATGGGTGGACTTTCACTTGGGCTAGATTTGGCCCTATCCATGGCTCCAGGATGGGAATGCTGTGCCATTTAATGCTGTATTCCTTGAAGTCTGGAGGGTGGAGACAACACTGGATTATTGCTGCCTGCCAAGCAGTTCAAACCTGGGAGAATCAAACAGCTGAAGTGAGAAAGGACATCTGAGGTCAGAGTGGCTCCCTGCTCCTCTTTAAAAGAGAAGAAAGAAATGAATGTGCAGAGAAGGGTGACAAAGCTGGTGAGAGGCTTGGAGCACAGCCCTGTGAGGAGAGGCTGAGGGAGCTGGGGGTGTGCAGCCTGCAGAAGAGGAGACTCAGGGCAGAGCTCACTGCTGTCTACTACTACCTGAAGGGAGGCTGTAGCCAGGTGGGGTTGGGCTCTGCTGCCAGGCAATAGCAACAGAACAAGGGGACAGAGTCTCAAGTGGTGCCAGGGGAGGTCTAGGCTGGATGTTAGGAGGAATTTGTTGCCAGAGGGACTGATTTGCATTGGAATGGGTTGCCCAGGGAGGTGGTGGAGTCACTGTCCCTGGAGGTGTTCAGAAAATGACTGGTTGGGGCACTTAGTGCCATGGTCTGGTTGGTTGTCTAGGGCTGGGTGCTAGGTTGGACTGGCTGAGCTTGGAGGTCTCTTCCAACCTGCTTGATTCTGTGATTCTCTTCTGCTCATGGCACTGAACATTTGGGAAGCAGATATTTCCCCTTTTCCCCTAGAGACTCAGGGAGAAGTCAGAGGACACTTTTAGGGAAACATTGATTCAGAGTTTTCATTTTCCTCTTGCAGTTGCAGTGGCTCTGAAGCTGTCTGCAGTGTCCCTCGTTAATGTGCAGCTCCATTAATTTGTGGTTTTACTGTACCCATGTGATGGAACCAGAGATAGGTGAAGGAGAGTGGCCCAGGGTAAACCACAGGGCATCCTGCTCCTCAGCTCTTGACTAGGGAAGAGCACTTTGTATTTTTCCATTGAAGTGAGGGACATTTCTCTTCCAGGCACCAATTTCTTTTCTGCCTTCTAGAAATGTCCATCTATTTCTAAATGCAGCAATGCATCTGCCAGCCAGTTGGGAGAGGTGGTGAAGTGCAGCACTGCAGCAGCTCTGCAGGTGGGCTGGAAAAAAAACCCTGCAGCCCTCGAAGTGGAGTTGTTAGAGCTAGAGAGCTCCTTCCTGTGCTCAGGATTCTGACTGCTGTTGGTCCCAGCAAGCCCAGTTTGACACTTGCTGTCCTGCTTCCTGCTGGTGCCTGGGTGCTTGTCACCCTGTGAGGAGGGAGGAAAGGTCTCTCTTCACAGCCAGTGCTAACTCTGGCTGTTTGTGGCACTACCTATGTTTCTGTGTCTTGAGGCAACACATTTTTGTCTTCACAGGCAAGCTGCACACAGAGCTAAGGACACAATGGCAGCTGAAAAGAGCTTATTTTGTGAGTTTAGACCAGGCTGTTGACCACTGAAATTAGAATTCCAGAACACAGTTACTTTTCTTTGATTCAGTGTGGATTTTGATGCACATAGCTGCTCTAGTGCCACCTCACAGACCTCAAACTCTCAGGCAAGGGAGATCAGATCACCTGTTCCAAGCCAAAGGCAGTTAGGGGTTGGAATCAGAGGTGTCTGACAGTCCCATGCTCACTCAGGCCAATGTGCCACTTCTCTCTGATTTCCAAGCTAACAAGACAGGACAGCTTGCCAGCTTCTGGTCTCCTCCTCATTTATCCTCCAGTATGAATTCTTCTGCTCTTTGCTGTAAAGAATTCAGGGTTATGGAGTAAAGATAAGAAATGTCTCTGCTTGCAAGCATTACAGGCATTTTTGACTGTTATGTTGCCCCAGGCAAAGCTTATCTAATTCAAGCTCTCTGCAGACATTTGGCTGTCAATTTATCCTGAAGACTTCTGGGAGGAAGAGGATCTCTCTTAACTGGAGAGTGTTTTTTTTCTTTAGGCAGTAAAAAGTGAGTCAAGGAAGCATTTGGCTCACTGAAGATGTTACCAGGCAGAGTGGAGAAAGAGCTGCCCTGGCCAGCAGGAGTATGGTGGTCTCCTGCATGCTTTTGTCATGGCTCTTGTGACCCATCTGGGTCTGAAGTCATGGAAATTTCTGCTCTGTGCCTTTCCTTAAGAGTCTGTCTCAAGTGTCCCGAGCCCCTTCCTGGCTGTTCCTCTCTAGTGCCACTATTCTTAACTTATCCTTGGTGAAAGGGAGTCAACATCCTGAGCTGGCCAGTTCGGATGCTGCTGCTTGGACAGCCAGCTGTCCTCAGGCTGCTGCTGAAGAGCAGCACAGAGCAGTGGCACAGATTTTGCCTTCATTTTTGTTCCAAAGAATCCATAGTTTTGGTGAAGGTAAAGGAAGCCTGTCAGGAAGCAAAGAGAGGAAAACCAGCTTATGACTGACAGAGATTGACTCTTTGGCCCACAGAGCTAAGATGCTGATAAACACAAATGAGTTAAACTGCTTTAAGATCATAAATATAGAAGGGCTCAGGTTGGAAGGGACCTCAAAGGTCATCTGTTCCATGGGCAGGGTCACCTCTCAACTAGACTCAGCTGCTTAAGGCTTCATCCAGCCTAGCCTTGAACACCTCCAGGGAGGAGGCATCCACAGCCCCCTTGAGCAGCCTATTCCAGAGTCTCACCACCCTCATACTGAAGAACTTCTAAGAAGCAGGCTAACCCTGGTCTCCCTCAGCTTCAAACCATTCCCCCTTGTCCTATTGCTCAACACCCTCATGAAAAGCTCCTCTGCAGCTTTCCTGTAGGATCCCTTAAGCTATTGGAAAGCAGCTCTATGGTCCCCTTGAAATCATCTCTGTGCTGAGCAACTCCAGCTCCCTCAGTTCTGTGGCTGAAAAAGTTACCTGAGATATGGAGGAGGAAAAGAATTGCCCAAACCTGCAATCAGACCTTGCAGAGAAGTGCATTCACTGCCCCTCCTGGCTTGGCTGGCTGCTTACTATGTGCAGCATGGCTTTAGTTTTACCAGCTGGCATTTAGTGTTTTCTGAAGCCCTGCCCATTTACTGACCAGGATGCTGCCCACCATGGGCAGTTCCTGCTTCCTGACCTGAATGCCAACAGCAAGATGTAAAAGTCTGAGGGTGTTTGACTGGATAGGGCTGGGTGCTAGGTTGAACTGGATGATCTTGGAGGTCTCTTCCAACCTGCTTGATCCTATGATTCTATGTTTCCTCCAATATGAACTTCAGATCAGCTCCTCTCACATGGGGTGATGGTGGTGGTGGACAGTTCAGCTCCACACCACTTCCCAAGTCAAAGATGATAAATTGCTCCAGTTAGAAATCTTTAGCAGATGTTCTGAGAACAGTCAGCTCAACCCCAACCTGCTTCGTGGTGGAAGGTAAACTGTCAGGAGTATTTCCTGGCAGGCTAAGGGCTGGAATGGGGTGAGGTGTACTGTGCAAGGAATTTTCTGATGAAAGAGAGGAAATTGTTCCTGCCACTTTGATTATTTTCAATCAAGTGGCTCATCCTGTCTGAGCAAACTCTGCCCACAGGCTCAGCTCCCTGCCCCGGCAGCACCTCCTGTGGCACGCACGCAGGGAGCTGTTTGTCAGGTCACTCCTCCTTTGAAGAGTGATCCTCACATGAATTTTCTCCTGCTGCAGTGATTTGGTGATTACATAAAAATGCCATTGCAATCCTCCTGCTTGGTGCTCGTGAAGAGAGTTGGGGCTTTTCAACCTGGAAAAGAGAAGGCTTCAAGGAGACCTTGGAGTAGCCTTCCAGTATCTGAAGGGGGCTACAGAAGGGCTGGGGAGGGACTATTGACAAAATCTGGTAATGACAGGAGAAGGAGGAGTGGGTTTAAACTGGCAGAGGGGAGGTTGAAACTGGATGTTAGGAAGAAGTTCTTTGCAGTGAGAGTGGTGAGACACTGGCACAGGTTGCCCAGGGAGGTTGTGGAGCATAGAATTTCAGATCACATTCTGTGATTCTGTGCTCCACAACCTCCGTGAAGGTGTTGAAGGTCAGGTTAGATGAGGCCTTGAGCAACCTGTTCTAGTGGGAAGTGTTCCTGCCTATGGCAGGGGATTGGAGCTAGATGATCTTTGAGGTTCCTTCCAACCTAAACCATTCTGTGATTCTGCATTGCACAGCACTGGGCAGAGCAATATGTGGCCACAACAAACCAGAGTGATAGAACTGGTCTGGCTGAGAGACCTCTAAGATTATGGACCTAACACTACCATGGCCATTAAGCTGTGTCCCAAATCCTACAGGTTTCTTGAGCACCTCCAGGGATGAGGACACCACCACCTCCTTGGACAGCCTCTTCCAATGCCTGACCACTCTAGCAGGAAAGAAATTTTGAACCCCAGCTTCTGGATCCTGGGATTTTGGTGGTTTTTTTGGCTGCTGTTTTATCCCACCTCTCTGTTCTTATAGCTCTACTCACTGCAATTTTGAACCTAGATCTTCTGTTGTGTGGATGTGGTGCTGAGGGATGTGGTTTCCTGGTAGTAGCTACAGGCATGCCAGTAGTAGTGATGGGATTGTAAGCTGTAGGTGAGGGGTTGGACTTAAGTGCTCTCAAAGATCTCCCCCAGCCTCAACAGTTCTGTTTACCACATCAACAGCTGTGGTACTTCAGCTGCTGTACTTAAATGTGTGGCCTTAACTGGGGTTCAGCTGAGCTAGATGTCCCCTCCCTGGATCTCTGGAGGTGTTCAAAGCCTTGAGCTGCCTGGGCTAGTGGGGAGATGTTGTTGCCTTGGCAGGGGGGTTTGAACTAGATGATCTTCTAGGTCTTTCTCAACCCAAACCATTCTGTGAATCTCCTGTGAAGAAGCTGGATAAATACTTCTGGAGAGAGAAAAGGAAGCAGTAAAGCATGTCCTGGGAAAAACAAACCAGGAGCATGTCAGCCTCCCTAGCAGGGGGAGGCAAAGTGCAGCTTCAGTAGAACAAAAACTGCCATTGAGTGTTTGAGTCAAACTAAGACAACTTTATCATTTCCAGAGCCACACAGGAGCACCTGCAGCAGAGCCGTCGGTGCTGGCTACACTCTCCAGCCCTGCAGCCACAGGGAGGACCGAGAAGCCTGGGCAGGCAGATGATGCTTTGGGCCACCCTCACTCCTCAGATGTGCTGTCCACGCTCAGCCCCCTGCCGGCGAAGAGCACGGCGAAGGTGCAGGCAGCAACCTCTGTGCCAAGTGGGATTCCCACCAATGGCAGCGTTTCCACAACCCAGCCTGGCACTGCCGTGTCACCGAGCACCACTGCCACCACACCAGGTGAGAGCACACAGGGCCTCAGCAAGTGGCACCCAGCCAGGTCTGGCTGACAAGTAGTGTCCAGAGAAATGAGCTAATTTCAGGGTAGGATAAGGGGCAGTGGTTTGAAACTAGAGCAGGGGGATTTGGGTTGGACATTAGGGACTTAAAGATCAGCCAGTTCCAAACCCCCTGTCATGAGCAGGGGCATCTCCCACTGGATCAGGTTGCTCAAAGCCTCCTCCATCCTCCTAGGGATGAGGTGTCCACAACTTCTCTGGGCAACCTGGTCCAGTGTCTCATAAACCCCATAGTAAAGAACTTCCTCATCTCCAACTTAAATCTGCCCTTCTCAAGCTCAAATCCATTCCCCCTCATCCTAGCACTACAGGCCCTTGAAAAATGCCCCTTTAAGGTCCTTCTGCCATTCTATGATTTCAGAAGTGGTGATACCTTTGTGAAGGTGCTTCAGTGCATGCTTCAGTGCATGTGCTGATTGGACCCCATTAACCCCTGAGGTCTGAGAATGGGACTTTGGCATCATAAATCTGCCTGTGGGCACTGTCTCCGTTTCCAAGAACGGCCTGGTAGTAATGCTTGATGCTCTCAGAGTGGGAATTGAAACCTGGTGCAAGGCACAGTCCCATGAAACATTCTTCCAGTGGTCTTGACATGCTGCTATCTATCAAACTGAGCAGACCTCTTACTGCCTGCTCAAAAGGCAGTGTAACTGATTCCCTTCTGTCCCTGAAGTGTCAGTGCAGAGTTGAGCTGTGGAGAGCAGCCCATGCTTTGCTTTGCAGCAAGATGATGTTTTTGGCCACACTGATATTTCTTCAAGTGTTGAAGATGTATAAAAGCTAAAATGCTCTTTGGACAGTTCTGTTAACTTGCCCAACCATCAGCTCACCCTGTCAGGATGTGTGCAGGTGGTGAGTGGTGTGTGCTGGTTGGGTGAGCCCTCAGAGCTGAGCTCACCCAGTTTGCTGCAGTGTTCCCAACTGAATTTCTTTTAACTTTAAGGCTCCTTTCCCTTACAAGGGAACAAATGGAAAGTGTAAAGGAAACACTTCATCCAATGACATTTTTGGCAGGAAGCTGATTGGATGTTTGTGTCCACAAGTTAATGTGTTCTTAATAAGGGCTTACCCCAGCTCAGTCTGGAAAATCCCTTTGAAATGTCTTCATTTTCCACCACAAGTGGCTTGTGGTGGAAAAATAACACAGCCAAGGCCTCCTTGTTCTGCTCAGTAATACAAAGAGGAGGTGAAGAGTTGTTTTTCCAAGCAGGATTTTTGGGTTTTGTCTGTCTGTTTGGGTTTTAGTGTTGATGTGGAGTTTGTTTTTCCTGAGATCAGATTTCTTTTTGCCTCAGAACTCTTTTAGAGCTGAAAGAATTAGAGTTATAATTCATAGAGCAGTTTTGGCTGGAAGGGACCTTAGAGATCATCTCATTCCAACCCTCCTGCCATGGGCAGGGACATCTTCCACCAGACCAGGTTTCTCTAAGCCTTGAACCTGGTCTTGAACACCTCCAGGGAGGAGGCATCCACAACCTTCCTGGGCAACCTATTCCAGCGTCTCCCCCTTCTCCTTGTAAAGAATTTCTTCCTAATCTCCAGTCCAAATCTGTCCTCAAGCATCAATCCATTCCCTCTTGCCCTATTACATGATGTCCTGTCCCTGAAAACCCACGGAGCTGGTGGTGTTGATGCTGTCAGTGACTGGATTTACTGCCCTGTTGGTCTGACCCAGCCTCCAGCACAGGGCCCAGCATGAATATCTGAAACTGGCTGCTCTCAGTAGGAGTTGATAACTCTGCTGGTACTCACAGCTGTCCTCTGCCATTTGATGCAGGCATCCACAACCTAATATCTCAAGACCTGATGTAATTGAGAGAGAGAAAAACAAAAGGATGGAGTTTGTTTTGTTTCCTTCCAGTTAACAGCTTAATTCCAGTAGCTAATAAACAGATGGAAGAGAGGTGAATTTCTTACTGCCCTTGTCCCTCATATTTTTTAACTTGGATTTTTTTGTGCATACCTCTGAGACAGCAACAGGGTCAAACTAGGGTAAAGCAACTTCCATTCTTGTTTTCTCTGTATAATTGTGAGGCTCAACAATAGAAAGACAAAAATAAAGCAAATGGGAAGGGAAGGAGAGGATGAGGAGGCAGAGAAGAAGTGTGGTCAACTTTCTGCTTACCTTAATGTTCCCAACCATGGTTTTTAAGTCGTTAACCTCTAGTCACAGAATCCTAGAATGGGTTGAGAGAGACCTTAAAGATTATCCAGTGCCAGCCCTGGTCTTTAAAAACAAGCTGCCTGTCCATTTGTCTGATCTGGAATGACAAGGAAATTCTTAAGCAGAGATTGGATAGGAAATAGAAATAAAAAGAAGAGGTTTGTGTTTTGAGTTCCCCTACTTGGTGTAGTAGCTGTGCAGGTTTAAAAAAGAAATATAATCCCTTAGCCCCCAGGCAGTTCTTCAAAGCAGAAATACCACAGATTCTTCACCTGTTTGTGAAGCTCTGGAGCTGCAGCTTGGGAAATGACAGAGTTTGTCTCGCTCTGCCAGGAGACTGCAGCTGGCTTCTCTGCTGCAAACCTGTCAGGTAAAACCCTTCCCATCCTGCTGGGCCTGGCTGGTTGGATTCTTCTGTTCAGGGCCTCTGAGGGTCATGTTTCAGCTCTTGAGAAAAAGGAGCAAGAGCTGCATGGTACCTGCAGAGAGAGAGAGATGACTGAGTTATTTTGGGCTTGTCTTAAAATTGTAAAACCCCTTTAGTGCTTCTGCTTTAATGAAGAGAGGGAAGCCTGAAAGGGGAGCTGTGCTGAGTGAGGGGATGCTTACAAAGGAAACCCATTTCTAGCCAGTTTTTATTCTTCAGCCTCTCAAACCAAGGTAGTTTTTCTGTGTGTATTTACCATTTTTTTTCCTTTCCTCTGCTGCTTTTTTCATTTCTGTGTTTCTCTCTCCCTCTCTCAGTTATGAAGGAGTTGGTTGTTTCTGCTGGAGACAGCGTGGAAGTGACCCTGCCAAAGAATGAAGTGCAGCTGAATGCTTTTGTGCTTCCTGAACCACCACCTCGTAAGGCTTCCCTGGGACTTCTGATGGGGAAATGGGAAATGAGCTGGCATTAGACGAGGGCAGTCTTGAAATGCCTTTTGTCAGGGAACACTTCCCTGTTGAAATTGTTCAGCCTGAGCTTACTGCCTTGTGCTGCCTCTCAGAAAACAGCAAGACACCAATATAGGCTGGGCAGTGCCTGGCTGGAGAGCAGCCCTGAGGAGAGGGATTGGGGGGGCTGGTGGACAAGAAGCTCAGCATGAGCTGTCAATGTGCTCTGGCAGCCCAGAGAGCAACCAGAGCCTGGGCTGCAGCAAGAGCAGTGTGGGCAGCAGGGTGAGGGAAGTGATCCTGCCCCTCTGCTCCACACTGATGAGACCTAACCTGGAGTACTGCATCCAGTTTTGGAGCCACTCTGGAAAGAGGGATATGAAGGTGCTGAAAGGTGTCCAGACAAGGGCCACAAAGACGATCAGAGGGCTGGAGCTGCTCTGCTATGATGAGAGACTGAGGGAGTTGGGGATGGTCAGTCTGGAGAGGAGAAGGCTCCGAGGTGACCTTATTGTGACCTTTCAGTACCTTAAGGGGGCTGCAAGAAAGCTGGGGAGGGACTTTTTAGGCTGTCAGTGATAGGACTTTGGGGAATGGAACAAAACTGGAAATGGGAAGATTAAGACTAGATATTAGGGAGAAGTTCTTCAGCATGAAGGTGGTGAGAGCCTCGAGTGAGTTTCTCAGGGAAATGGTGGAAGCCTCATGCCTGGAGGTGTTTATGGCCAGGCTGGATGAGGCTGTGGGCAGCCTGATCTAGTGTGAGGTGTCCCTGCCCGTGGCAGGGGGAGTTGGAACTGGCTGATCCTTGTGGTCCTTTCCAACCCTGACTGATTCTATGATTCCAAGGTGCTAGAGAGTCATTAGGTTTGGGAGGTGGCACCTTCTCCAAGCCAGCTGTGAGGGAGCAGTGGGTCTGCAACATCTCTTTGGGGTATTTCCTGCTAGGTGACAAGCTGTCTTAGCTGGTGTTGTCCCATTTGGTATACTGGGATCTGATCTGGGGAGTTAATATGCTAAGAAACAGGTTTCTCTTTCATCATGCAAATTGTTCAGGGGTATTTGGGAAGCTCTTGCCTGTAGCTGTGCCCAGAGTAGCAGGGGAAGGCTGCAGAGGAGAGGCAGGCACGTGGTGTAGCAACAGGGATGAAGTCCTCATCAGAAACTGCCCTTAGCTTGTGTCTGCAGGGTTTGAGGACATGATAAAGCTTTTCTCCCTCCTGATCCTGGAGCAGTGATCATTCCAAAGCTCTTTAATGCCTCTGAGGCTGCAGGATGGGTTTTGGCTGCAGAGTGAATGTCTTTAGAAGTACAGATTGTCTCTTTTCCTGGGTATATTCCCAAAAAGCTGCAGCCCAAATTCCAAGCTGCCTCATTTCTCCATAGTGCAGCAGAATGTGCCTTATAAATGTTTAATACCTTTGCTTTTCTGTAGCCTGGCAGAAAAGCAGCCTTGAAAACAAACATCTGCAGCTTTTTTTTTTTTCCAATTGTTTTATTTTATTTTGCAGGAACTACTTATTCCTATGAGTGGGAATTGATTACTCATCCAAAAGACTACAGTGGAGAGATGGAAGGGAAGCACTCCCAGACCCTTAAGTTATCTAAGGTAAAGCTTTTGCTGCTTTGCATCCTGTTGTGTTAAATGCCAAGTGGAGGAGATGGGGACCCTGGCAGCCAGGGAAGGCTTGTGTGTGATTGCAGGATGAATAGGAAATTGCATGATGGGCAAGCAGCCAAAGTTTGACTGCAAACCCTCTTCTAAATCTCTTATGAAAAGGAGATTGATCTGGCATGAGGGAAAGAAGGGATTGATTTCAGGATCTGAAAGCTGCATACAAGCAGTGTGTCAAGCCACCCGAATGGCACCATTTAACATTAACAAAGGGCTGGGAATGTTTCTGCTGCTGAAACAGTGTGGTTGGGCTGTTCAGGTCTGAAGCTTTGTGCCACCTGCTGAAAAACAGAACTCGTTGGTTCCAGTAATGAAAGCTGTGGAGCACCTCCCAGCACAACCCTGGCTGCTGCTTTTAGACAAGCTCTGACAGTGAAAGAGTTGCCAGATTCTGCACATGGGAGTCTTAACAAGGAAATGGCTTTAAATATTGTGTGAATATACAGCATTTATGAGACCTTCCTTTCAGCATCTTGGGTTCTGCTGCACTCAGGAAAAACAGCTGCAGGCTTTAGGCATGGTAGTGTGCAGAGAAAAGCCCTTTGAAAGGAGCATCTCTGTCTCTGTCAGAGTTTCAGCCTTTTGGATATCATGGTTGCTGTCCTTTGCCCTCTTATCTTGATTTGACAGTGAATGATGGAGGGCTGACTGCCTGATTCATGTCACCTGGAAGGAAAAGAAGGAATAGTTTCCCCTTTTAAAACACTAAAGAAGATTCTTTTTTTTCCTCTTCCATGCAGCATTTCTCATCTCCTGTGCAATCTGCTAGTACAGATTCCTGTGGCCAGACAACCTGAACTAATCTCTGTTATCTCTCTCTTCTGTTTGCCTGCTGTTGGTAGAAAATAAAGCTTGACTGACAATCCTGGGGTAGAAAGAAATATTAGTCTTTAGTTTCTGCAAAGCCATTGTAAACTAAGAGACATCTAATACCCCTTTGGCATGGGCACCATCCTGTGCTGTGTACACAGAGGTTGGAGCATAATTGCCTGTGGTTTGTGCTGCTGATGTGCTTGCTGTGCTAGAGCACGGTAACTTGACCTCCTAATTGCTCCTGACAAGGTGCCACCATCCTGAAGGTAAAGAGGAAAACTAGGAACAGTTGGTTTGCTGCAAGAGTGGTCACACATTGACACAGGCTGCCCAGGGAGGTGGTGGAGTAACTGTCCTTGGAGGCGTTCAAGAAATGTGTGGCTGTGGCACCTGGGGATGTGGTTTAATGGCCATGGTGGTGTTAGGTTGGTGGTTGCACTTGGTCTTAGAGGGTTCCTCCAACCCAAACAGTTCTGTGATTCTGTGCTCTTCTTGTCTTTGCTTCCAGCTTACTGTGGGTCTCTACGAGTTCAAGGTCGTGGTGGATGGGGAGAACGCACGTGGAGAGGGCTATGTGAACGTAACAGTGAATCCAAGTGAGTTGGTGGAGTTGTGCCCTCTCCATCTGCCTCTGGCCAACCCTGGCACTTGTATTTGACTGAACCCTGCTTTAGCATAGAGAAAAGTCATTGTGCTGTAAACTCGAGGTGAATGTACCTGTGCTAAGGCATTTGCTAAGGTGAGGAACCAGTGCCCAAGCGTGTAGGTATTGCTGCTCTGCTGCACGCAGCCCAACCACTGGGCTGGAACCACTGGTACAAAAATGCTTAGCAAATTCCTGGCCCTGGGAGGCTCCTGGTTCAAAAAAAAACCAACCCCAATTATAACCAGGTAAAATGCTCCTAGCAGCAAGAGCAAAAACAAATGAAGGGAAGACAGAGCTTTGAAGCTCCATTTGGAGGTTCTCTTATCTCTCATCCAGTGAAGAATGTCATCCCAACCACAGGCAGGTAAAGTCAAATCTCATTCCTTCTGTGGTTTGCAGATGAGCTGCTGTGGGCACAGCAGCTTGTGCTGTCTCACCAGGTCTCACTTTTCAGATGGTCTGTGTGAGGAAGCACCCACAGGTCCTTTTATGCAAAAATCTCTTTATTTTGCACACTTCAGCAGGAGTTTTTTCCACCACCTTTGAGAGCAAAGAAGTGGTTATTAGCAGGAGTGTATGGCCAGCCTTCTGGATGCTGATGCTGATCATTGCCTTATAAGCAGTGAATCTGCAGCTGGCAGCATGCATCAAAATCATCCATTTTTCAGACCAGCAGCCAAACCTTGGCAAGAAGCTGTAGGTGCTGCTCTGAGAGCAAGGTCTGACCCAGTATGGGAGCAGTGATGCAGTGCAGCCCTTGCCAGAGTCCTGGTGTGGTGGCAGTTCACCTCCTTGCCCTTTTAAAATCCCTTTTGTTTGCAGTTTCTCTGAGCTGGTGCAGAAACTGCTGAAAGCAGGAAGCATTGTGGTTGATGGTGCAGTTGTCTGCAGTCAGTCTGACCTGTGGCTGGTTGGGAGCTGCAGTTCCACACTTTGGACTCTTCCCCTGGACTCACTGTCTGCAAGAGAGGGCAGAGGATGTGCAAATATGTATTCTGCTTGCTACTGCTGGCTCACAGAGGCAGAGTGGTTTTGCAGAGTTCCTTGGCCAGGGCTTGTTGTCGTGATCTGCCTGTAGATGTCCTTGTAACAGCTTGGTTGGCGTTGCAGAACCGCGGGTGAATCGGCCTCCTGTTGCCATCGTGTCCCCGCAGTTCCAGGAGATTTCACTGCCAACCATCTCAACTGTTATTGATGGCAGCCGTGAGTACCTGCACTTGGGAACCCAGCAGTCTAGCAGGGCTTGGCTCTGGGCTGGCCTTGCCTTTTAGGGGGAGGTTTATGAGGAGCTGACTGTGATACTGTCAAACACACTTGAGTGAGCAGAACCAGCCTCTCTTGCTAGGAGAGAGGAACATACCCACAGCAGCACCTTTCCAAGCTTCCCCTTGTGAAGGACACTGGCTTGAGCCAGTCTCCTAAAAGAGGAAAAGCTCTAGAGGTTGCTGCTTAGAATAGAACTAGTTGCTGTCAGTCAAAGTCACTGGCCTCTTGTGTTGAGCTTCAGAGGTGCACCTTAACTGATCCTGGCCCTCACTAGAGCTTCACAGGAGTTTCTTTGAGTGTATTCATAGAATCACAGAATGGTTTGGGTTGGAAGGGGACTTAAAGATCATCCAGTTCCAACCCACTTGCCCTGGGCAGGGACATCTCCCACTAGCTCAGGTTGCTCAAGGCCTCATCCAACCTGACCTTGAACACCTTCAGGGAGGGGAGATCCACAACCTCCCTGGGCAGCCTGTTCTAGTGCCTCCCTACCCTCACTGGAAAGAATTTCTTTCTAATATCCAGTCTAAGTCTTCCCTCTTCAAGCTTCATTTTGTCTTACCCTCAGCTGGTATTTTCTTAGTGTTTTGTATTTTGTTTGGGGCTTTTTGTGTGAGGCACACACAGAAACCTGGGATTAAGGGTGAAACAGGGTGGAGGAGAACACTCAGTGTTTGGGTGTAACAGAGACCCCTCTGAGCTTGGACCAAAAATGCCCCAGTGGTGAAGTAGGGGTTTAAACGTCTGGGTATTGTGAAGCAGTGTTTTGCAACTCCTTACTTCTGTGTTTTCACCCTGATTGAAACAGAGAGCACTGATGATGATAAAATAGTCAGCTATCACTGGGAGGAGCTGCGGGGCCCTCTGCGGGAGGAGAAGGTTTCCAGCGATACTGCCATACTGACACTGACCAACCTGGTACCTGGGAATTACACTTTCAGGTGGGTTATACCTGCAAGAGTTCTCCAGCTCTTATCATAGAATCACTCAGGGTTGGAAGGGACCACAAGGATTATCTAGTTCCAACCCCCCTGCCATGGGCAGAGACACCTCACACTAGATCAGGCTGCCCACAGCCTCATCCAGTCTGGCCTTAAACACCTCCAGGGATGAGGCTTCCACCACCTCCCTGCACAACCACTTCCAGGCTCTCATCACCTTCATGCTGAAGAACTTCTTCCTGACATCCAGTCTGAATCTCCCCATTTCCAGCTTAGTTCCATTCCCCCCAGTCCTATCACTACCTGACAGCCTAAAGAGTCCTTCCCCAACTTTCTTGCAGCCCCCTTAAGGTTCTGAAAGGCCACGATAAGGTCACCTCGGAGCCTTCTCCTCTCCAGACTGACCAGCCCCAATTCTCTCAGTCTCTCCTCATAGGAGAGCAGCTCCAGCCCTCCAATCATCCTTGTGGCCCTTCTCTGGACTCCTTCCAGCACATCCATATCCCTCTTTCAATAGTGGCTCCAAAACTGGATGCAGTACTCCAGGTAGGGTCTGCCCTGTGTGGAGTGGAGGGGGAGAACCACTTTCCTCCACCTGCTGCCCACACTTCTCTTGCTGCAGCCCAGGCACTGGTTGGCTCTCTGAGCTGCAGTGCACACTGATGGCTCATATTGAGCTGCTTGTCCACCAGCACCCCCAAATCCCTCATCTCAGGGCTGCTCTCAAGCCAGTCACTTCCCAGCCTATACTGGTGCTTGGGATTGCCCAGACTCAGATGCAGGACCTTGCACTTGGTCCATGAAGACTAAAACATGACCATATTCCTGAAGTCTCAGCCTGCTAAACAAACAAGCAAAAACACACAAGGAGAGAGAACTCCATTTGGTGATGGACTCTCTCCCTGCTTCCTGCACTTGAAGGTAGCTCACAGCTCTTTCACTTCAGAAGAGATAAGCTATCCAGCTACTTCTTATTCTTAAGTTGTAGCACTGGTTTAAGATGATGGCAGAAAGGAATGAAAGGTCTGCCAGCTCTACAAAATGTCTCTTAAAATGTCAGATCTAAACTGTTTGGGTAAAGGCTCAGGCAGAAATGCAGTCTTTAGATCCAGTTTTTAAATGCAGTGTGTTTGTCCCAGATAAGTGAGCGAGGCCTGATGGGTTTGTGCATGTACCTGAGCTGGTTGCACTTTCAGGGTTATTCTGTTTCCTCTGTGCTCTGCATTTTGGTGTGATGTCCATGGCACTGCTGCAGCAGAGCTAATTAAAGGAAACCAGAGTACCTCAGCACTGTTTTCAGCGGTTGCTAAGTGAACTGATCAGGCTGATGTTCAGATCTAGATCCAGATCCATTCTCTTTTGTGGTCCTTGTCTGCCTGAAGAGCCATACTCAGGCCACTGGAGGGTTGATGATGAACTTCTGTGCCCACATTAATGAATGTCTCCTGCTGGGAGGCAGTGTCATACTTGTGGAGGTCTTTTCCATCACAACTCTGTGTGTGGAAGCTGATGCTCTTTTCACTAGCACGGTTTTATCTTGGAGCTAGTTGATAGGTTTCAAGTTGAGAGATGGACCTGACTGTTGAATTTCTTGTGTCAGTTTGAGGAAGATAATTGGGTATTTGGAGGAATCTTCTGTTCAGAAAAAGAACAGCTGCCTCAAACCAGAGGATTTTGCCACTGCTGGGAAATAAAAGGAGTATCCTGCCCTTAAAAATGCCTTCAGTTCCTAACTCTTCTTCTGCATTTCAGCTGACTCCAGCCAGTGTGGTGTATTCAGCTCTGCTAACTGCAACTCTTCTCTACTTTCCCTTTTTTTCCCCCCTCTTCAGTCTAACAGTAGTGGACTCGGATGGTGCCAGCAACTCTACCACTGCAAACCTGACAGTGAACAAAGCAGTGGATTACCCTCCAGTGGCAAATGCAGGCCCAAACCAAGTGATCACTCTGCCCCAGAACTCCATCACCCTCTATGGGAACCAGAGCACCGATGACCACAGCATTGTCAGCTACGAGTGGCTGCTCAGCCCCAACAGCAAAGGGAAGGTGATGGAGATGCAGGTCAGTGCAGGTCTCTGCTGTTCAGCCTGGATTACTCACTAGCTGGAATTTGGTCTAGAATCAAACCATTTTTAATTGCCTCTTAGCAAATATCTCTTATAATCCTACAGAGTGAGCATGTGATGATTAAATATATGCTTAAAGCTAAATCCACACCAGAGCTGGCATTAGCTTAGTGATTGAGCTTGTGCACCAGTCCAGCTGCAGGTTTTCATTGGCATCCTGTTTCTTGTCTTGAGCAGCACAGTTTTAAATACTGCTGAAGAGTGGAGGATTGAGAGGGATGGGATCTGGTGGCTCTGGATTCTGATGTCACATCCAAGAGATCTCAGCACAACTTGATCCCACCCCTGTACCTCACTTCAGCCTACGTGGCTGTTAGGGAAATGTGTTCTTCCTCTGCGCAGTTGCTGACTTCTGAGAACATCAGTGATAGCTAAATCAATGATGGTATAATAAGGATGTTTAAGTGCTCTCTCTCAGCAGGTGTGGAAGCCAGACTGTGATCTTTAGGTAACCCTCCACTCAGGCTGACATTTAGCCACAGATAACCTCTTGTCCCAGGTCACCCTGGGCAAACACAGTGAGTTGGCTCTTTGGAGTTGAACCATGAGGTCTAAACTTTGCTGATACTGGCCAGACACTCCTCAGTCCTAAACAGTAAAAGCTGGAATTTGGTTCCAGGTCATCATTTTTTCTTTAAAGGATATTCCTCCTCTCAAACTGGTGGAATAAAAATACCCATGGATCAGGTTCACTCTATATGCTTCTCACAGGGCTCCCCAGAGGTTGAGCTGTTAGCTGTTGAATCCCAAAAGGTCTGAACACCTGCATGGTGTCACTCTTGCCTCAGCAGTGTCCTTGTTGCTGTGCATAAATGGATCTGTAAGCACCTTGCATGCTTGCGTGACACAGACTTCTGGCCCCACAGCAGGAGGTGGTAATGAGTCCCTGGAATCTGCTGAGCTCAGCTGTTTTAGAAGCAGGCTCTTCTGATCCACCACTCCCTGTGTAAGGATTCCTTTTAATGCCTGACTGTTTCTCAAAGGGTGTGAGGACACCAGTCCTGCAGCTCTCTGCAATGCAAGAAGGGGATTACACTTACCAGCTGATAGTGACTGATTCTGCTGGGCACCAGTCCACTGCAGAGGTCACTGTCATAGTCCAGCCAGGTAAGCTGCCTTGGGCTGTGGTTGCCATTTCCATCCCAGGGGTGAGAGATGAGCATCAATCTGTCAGCTGCTCTAGGTATTAGGGTAGCTTTGTCTTGCTTCCAGCAAAACTACTTTAGTTCAGGACCATTCTGGGCTGCAAAAGTGCTGATAAACAGAAGAAAGTCTCTGGAAAATGTTGCCTCTCCAGGCTGTTGTTTTACACAATGTTATTTGTACCTGGCACTGCCTCGTCAGAACAGGATTGTATTTCCAAGCAGCTGTCTCTGCCCACATTGCAAGGTCCTGGGACTGGAGTAGTACTCAGAAAATGAGAGCAAAAAGCAGAACTCTTAGATTCCATTCTCATTTTATTGCAGCTGGGTGGATGTAACACTAATCAGACCCCATTTTTTTTTTCTGAGCACAAGGTTGAGCTAGTGGGAAAGAAATGTACTAGAGATGATGGAGAAAATCCTTAATGCTGGGGTTTGGAGCTCCACCTTTTATGCCATGTGTATGAAAAACACTACATCTATTTCTAGAGAACAATAAGCCTCCAAAGGCAGATGCTGGTCCAGATAAAGAATTAACTCTTCCAGTGGACAGCACCACTCTAGATGGCAGCAAGAGTTCAGATGACCAGAAGATTGTCTCCTTTCTCTGGCAAAAAACACGGTGAGTATCATCCTCCAGACTCTACTGATGCAGGCATCTGGGCCTTCAATTGAAACAAAACACCCTCCCACATACCTCCCTTGTGTTAAATCCTGGTCATGCTGGGCCTGACAGGCTTTACCAGTGACTAGAATGAGACAAGGATTTATGTTTAATTGGAGAGAGGTGGAGTTCTGAGCATGAGGAATAGCTTTGCTGTCATCTCTAGGCCTGATTCCCATTCTCAGCGTGGTTGTGGCTTGTAAAGGAGACCAACTGTGTTTGATTCACAGCAGTGTAATGTGGTCTTGGTCTTGTGAAGAGCTGAATCTTGTGATCAAACAACAGCAGGGCCTTTAAACTTGATGCTGTTGCAAGTGTGTTTGAATGTTGCAGCATGTCCTCTTCTCATTGTCTTGCTTCCCTTCAGACATTGAATCCCCTGAAGTGCTTTAGGGAATTCAGGAAAAAGCCTGTGAGGGACTTGCAGTAGATTATTTTTTTCTGTTTGCTAATCAAAAATCTGTGAAAAGCTCTTACAAAGGAACTATTTTTGCTCTCTGCCTTTTCTTACAAGCTGGCTTATTGTGGAGTTCACAAGCCAGGTGTGCTGAAAGTGCCACTGTTGGCAAACCCTACTTAAATGCTGGTATCAGTGCTCCTCTGGTTTTAACTGCAACACTAAAGCACCAGGAGTTATGCTTTTTGTTCTGAATGCCAAACTCACTCTTTTGATTATCTTGCTTTAACTGGAGGAAATCCTGCTACTTTTTATCTTGGACTCTCTGGTTCTGCATCCCTGTAAAGTGTTTGAGCTCCAGCCTGGTGTGAGGCTGGCTCCTGTGGTCTCTGCAAAGTTTAAACTGCTCCTCTTCTGCTTTGCTTAGGGGCCCAGATGGTGTCAAGCTGGAGAATGCCAACAGCAGCATTGCCACTGTAACAGGCCTGCAGGTTGGGACCTATGAGTTTACTCTGACAGTTAAAGATGAGAGGAACTTGCAGAGCCAAAGCTCAGTCAACGTCATTGTCAAAGAAGGTACAGCCAGCCATGAGCCACAGAACCTGGGACAGGTTATCATAGGATGGTTTGGGTTGAAAGGGATCTCAAAGAGCTTCTGGTTCTACCTCCCCTGCCACGAGCAGGGACACCTTCCAATAGACCAATTTGCTCAAAGCCTCATGGTCTTAAACCTTCCAGGGGTGAGGCATCCATAACCTCCCTGGGCAGCCTGTTCCAGTGGCTGTCACCCTCACTGTGATGCATTTCTTCCTAATGTCTAACCTAAATCTCCCTGGCTCTAGTTTCAAATCATTTCCCTTTGCCCCTGTCATTACAAGCCCTTGTCAAAAGTCCTTCCCCAGCTCTCCTGTAGCCCACTTCAGGTACTGGAATGCTGCTCTAAGGTCTCCCTGAAGCCTTTTCCTCTGCAGGCTGAACAGGCCCAAGTCCCTCAGCCTGTCCTTACAGAGGAGGTGCTCCAGCCCTCTCAGCATCTTCCTGGCCTCCTCTGAACCCTTTCCAACATATCCATGTTGTTCTTGTGTTGGGGGCTCCAGAGCTGAATGCAATACTCCAGGTGGGGTCTCATCTCTGAGCAATTCAACAAAACCTGTGTTCAGAGGCACAAGAGGAGTGAGGAATGGGTGAACATCATGTGGAGAGCACTGAAATGGCCTTCTCTAGGTCAGGGGTTTGCCTGTTTGTGGAGGAACAGCACCTTCAGCTGAATCCTGCAGTACATTTCCCTTCTCCCCAGGCTAGGTATGGATTTCTGGGTTACAGTGAAGCTGTAGAGCTCTGAGTTTTGATTGAGTGTTAGTAGAATTTTCTCCCAACTGCTTTTCTTCCCCATTGCTTAGAGATCAACAAGCCTCCCGTTGCCAAGATCGCTGGGAACGTTGTCATCACCTTGCCTGCAAACACAGCAGAGCTGGATGGATCAAAGTCCTCTGATGACAAGGGAATTGTCAGCTACTTGTGGACCCGGGATGAAGGCAGCCCTGCAGCTGGGGTGAGGTTTCAGTTTTCTATTGGCAATCTGCAGCACCACAAAATCAGTGAGAGACTTAGCTGGGGAAGTGTAAAGCTGATTGCTGCACTTGTTACCTCCTCAGGTATAAGGATGCATTACGCGAGTTTCATCCTTTGATTCCTGATACTTACTTTGCTCTGCCTTCCAGGAGGTCTTAAATAATTCAGACCACCATCCAGTCCTCCTCCTGTCCAATCTAGTAGAAGGGACCTACACATTTCACCTCAGAGTGACAGATGCCAAAGGAGAGAGTGATGTGGAAAGAACCACGGTGGAAGTCAAACCCGGTGAGCCTGGCATTTGTGCTGCACCACACTTGCCTACAGTGTATCTCTGTCTGAGTACAGTGTACTGAGATGAAAATGGGTAGTGTAGTCCAGCTCAGAACTGTGAAAGCCCAAAGTCTTGGGGGGTGTGGCTGTATTTTCCTGTTGTTCTTGGGGGCTGACTCTTAACTGCTTGCTGGGAAAGCTGCGGACTCATGTCCCTGCAGTGCTGTGAGCTTGTGTTCAATGTCAGACACCTGACTTGTGCCCAGACTGTTCAGTAGAAGTTCTGAAGATCTGTGTTATCTACATTCTGACTAGATCCCAGGAAAAATAACCTGGTGGAGATCATTCTGGATGTTAATGTCAGCCAGCTGACTGAGAGGCAGAAGGGGATGTTCATCCGGCAGATTGGCGTCCTGCTGGGGGTCCTCGACTCAGACATTACTGTGCAGAAGATCCAACCATACACCGAGCAAAGGTAGCCTTTGTCTGTGAGCATGTCTGTCTCCTCTCCCAGGCAGCCAGCAACAGAACAAGGGGACACAGTCTCCAGTTGTGTCAGGGCAGGTATAGGCTGGATGTTAGGAGGAAGTTGTTGGCAGAGAGAGTGATTGGCATTGGAATGGGCTGCCCAGGGAGGTGGTGGAGTCACCGCCCATGGAGGTGTTGAAGCCAAGCCTGGATGGAGCACTTAGTGCCATGGTCTGGTTGATTGGATGGATAGGACTGGGTGCTAGGTTGGACTGGCTGAGCTTGGAGGTCTTTTCCAGCCTGGTTGATTCTGTGTGTGGAGAAGGATTGCTTGAGGGTTTAGTGAACCCAGGACTGTCTTCCTTTGGAAATCAGACTGGACAGTAACCTTCTCGAGGTGAACCTGCCTTGGCAGGGGGGTTGGACTTGATCTCCAGAGGTCACTTCCAACCCTACCGCTCAATGTTTCTGTAATGTGTGAAGGTGTTGCTTTACTTTGATATTTTTGCTTGCTTGGGTCAGAGAAGGTGTGTTGCCAAGCAAGTCTTTGGCTATCTTTCCCTTCTGGAGGTGGTGCATTGTCCTCTAAAGCTGTTTGCTGCTGTTAATGTCTTTGCTCCCCACACCTGTAAAATAGGAACTAATCTTACTTGGGTTTGGAAATCCTGAAAACTCTGGAACAGGCTCCTTGGGGCAGGAGTTGAATCCTCTTCCCTGGAGGTATTTTGGTCAAATCCTCACTCCTGGAGATGTTTCAGAGGAGCAGAGATGTGGTACCGAGGGACATGGTTTACCACCAGCCTTGGCAGAGTTAGAGAATGATTGGACTGGATGATCTTAAAGGTCTTCTCCAACCAAAGCAATTCTATGATTTTATGATCTGAAGGATGTTCTGCAGCTACAGTTAGGAACTGGAGCAATAATGGGGCTTGGTACAGGAGCAGTTTGGTGAAACCTGGATCCCCACCCCAGAGGAGGTGGTCTAGCAACTCCCTCAGCAGAAGCATCCCCGCTTGCCAGCTTCATTTTCACATGAGCTTTACTGCAGACCCAACTGCTTGGATTTAATGCAGAGGAGAATGTTGCAAGCCAATGGAATTCTTGTTTGATGAGAGAAGGAAAACTTGGCTTTGATTGCTGCTGGTCTCTTCTATACAAGTGGAAGTTTGCTTAGAGGCAGGGCTGTAGGCCAGGGTCATGTTGCCTGCCTGGACAACGTTGCTCAGTAACCAAGTCATGCACAGGGTGATTTGGCCCAGCTGGATTCTGGCCGTGCTGCTTTGGCATGAAAGAACCTGATCAAGTTCAGCTTTCTACCTTGGCACAGATGGCTGGTGAGGGAAATTCACTCTTCAAGAGAAAACTTCAGCCTCATCACAGCAACAGCTGCCTAGATTCCTGCACTGCCAGGAGCAGCCCATCACCACTGTGGGTGTTTGGGGATGCCTGAGTGGCTTGGCAGTGAGGGTGCAATGATCCTCTGTTGAAATAACTGCAACCTTGCACTTATTTTTTTTACTAAAAATGGAGTAGTTTTAAGGTGGGTAAAGCACTGAAAAAGATTTAATGGACATGCTTAAAGTGATGCAGCAAGTCAGCAATAAATCTGCAGTTAGACTTTGCACCGTCCTGAGCTGGGTGATGAATCGATTCCTTCATGCCCACGTTGCCTGCTCTGGCAGTAAAATCAGAATTCATCATCCATGCAAACCTAGAGAGCTCAGGAGAGAAGAGCCAGCACTTTCTGGGGGATGGTGTTACCTTTCCATCTCTGCCACCACCAGGCCACTTGTTCCTTACTAAGGTCTTCTTGGAATTGACGCTTCATCCATTCATGCATTTATTAAGTAGGCAAAAGAGCAGAGGTTATTTTCTGGCAAGTGACTTTAGGATCCCATTTCTGCCTCAAAATAACTTGGACTGGTTAAATAACATCTTCCTCTCCTGTTGTTTTTTTTTTTGCCTGGCTGTTGGGGACTTTTCAGATACTTGAGGGCTTCACTGATATCCTCTTGACTCAGAAGCTCCCTTGTAATTATCAATCTGGACTATCCACACATCCTTCTGTGACTCTGATACTCAGGGCTCTGCAAGGCTTGCATGCCCAGGGTAGCAAGTTCTTCTGCAAGTGAAAGATGCAGAGTGCAGTGTCCTCTACACCTGTGCTCCTTTTCTTTTTTCTGGCTATAACACTCTGTGCATTCAAACTAAGCTTGGCAAAAGGCTGTAAACCTTCACTGCCTTTTCTGATGCTGGAGCAGTCAGATGAGCCCTCAGTTTCCATGTGTAGGAAAGATCCTGAAGGGAGGAGATTGTGAGAACAGCAGGACCACAGAGGTTGGGGATTTGCATGCTTAGCATGGGCAAGCAAAGATGTGCTTGAGTAGCAAACTCAAGAGCAGTCCAGCCCTAGCTCTGAAAGCATGGATGGATCAGATGTCCCAAAGGTACTTCTGCTCTCTGACAGCTCTACCATTGCTGCTTTCTGGATGGAGACAAATTCAGTCCGCAAGTCTGAGATGCTGAATAAATCCCCCTAATGACAGGCTAGGGAGAAGGGCTTTCTACCTGCTGTTTGGAGGAGCAGTAGATAACCACTTTTGTCTGCCTTGCAGCACGAAGATGGTGTTTTTTGTGCAGAATCAACCTCCCCATCAGATATTCAAAGGACGAGAGGTGGCCTGGACGCTAAAAAACGAGCTGCGGAAGCAGCAGTCAGACTTCCTCATCTTCCGGGCTCTGGAGATCAACACAGTCAGTAAGTGAGGGTCACTGTGCTGCAAACAGCCTGCAGAGCAGGAGGCTCCAGGAGGACCTTAGAGCTGCCTTCCAGTACCTGAAAAGGAACCTACAGGAAAGCTGGAGAGGGACTTTCTGTGAGCGTGTCTAGCAATAGGAAAAGGAGGAATGCTTTGAAGCTGAGGGAGAGCAGGGTTGGACTGGAGCTTAGGAAGTTACTCAGTATGAGGGTGGTGAGGCTCTGGAACAGGTTGTGGATGCCTCCTCCCTAGAGGTGTTCAAGGCCAGATTGGATGAAGCCTTCAGCAATCAAGTCTAGTTGAGAGGCTTTCCTGGCCATGGCAGGGAGGTTGGTAACAGATGACCTCTGAGGTCCCTATCAACCTGAGCCCTTCTGTATTTATGATCTGAAACCAATTAAATTAATTTGTGTTTATCAGCATCTGAGCTCTGTGGGCCAAAGACTCAATCTCTGTCAGACATAAGCTGGAGTAGATGATCTCTGAGATGCCTTCCAAGCTGAACCCTTCCCAGGTGCCTGCCAAAATAAAGCCCTTTCTGTCTGCTAACAACAGCTGCCTGCACACTCAGAGCTTTCATATGTCAGTAAATGAGAAACAGAAACTGTTAGAGTGGCCACGAATCAGTTCTGCACCAAATGATTCTGTTCACTCTTCAGTGTGCCACAGATGATTACTGGGAGGAGGATGATTCACCAAATCAAAAGCAGATCGATTCTTGTGCAACTGAAACACAGCTTTGGTGGAGTGCAGCCAATGACAGGAGTGTCACACTGCAAACATTAAACCCACAGATCTTGGTAGCTGTGAACATGCTCATTTCCTCTGCAGCACACATGTCAGGCTGGAGGAAATGTTTCCCTTCTGACATTTGTTTACCAGCTCAGAGCAGCATTGTGCTTCTTTCATGAGCTCCATCCTGTGAGGATCATTTGCAGTTAAATATTTTAGGCTGATGTCATTATTTTCATGACTTCCTGATCTTATAAGTTTGTGGCCTTCAAAAGCCACTCTTCAGTCCCTTAGTGGGTCTTTTTCTTGCTTCTCTCACAGGCTGGGCTCCAATTTGAAAATCAAAACTTGGTATTTAAAAAACATCTACTTGACAAAGCTACAAATTCTGTCCCAGGCAGAATTTTAAGCAAATTTTTCTTAGCCTATTATGTTGTTAGTGAAGTAGGACTTAAGCACTTGGGCCTCCTGCCAAATTAATGCTTGTATTCCTGACATGATGGCTGAGCTGTGCACAAGCTACACAGCTCACTGGATTCAAGTTAGAGCCTTCAGGGCTTGGCCATGGTGAACTGAACTGGCCCTGGCCAGGGTCTGTGCCCCTGTGCTTGCTACTGGTGAAGCCACACCTCAAATCCTGAGTTCAGTTTTGGGCTCCTTGCCCTTCTTCTGATTGGCTCTGGCACCTGAATGCCCTTCTCACAGCAACAGAGCTGGTGAAGGGTCTGGAGAACAGGGCTGATGAGGAGCAGCTGAGGGAACTGGAGCTTTTCAGCCTGGAGAAGAGGAGGCTGAGAGAAGACCTCATTGCTCTCTACAACTCCCTGAAGGGAGGTTGGAGCAGGTGGGCATTGGTGTCTTCTCCCAGGTAACAACCAACAGGATGAGAGAAAATGGCCTCAAGTTGCAGCAGAGGAGGTTTAGGTTGGGCATCAGGAGTAATTTCTTCTCTGAAAGGGTGGTTAAGGCCTGGAGCAGGCTGCCCAGGACAGTGGTGGAGTCCCTACCCCTGCAAGTGTAGATGTGGCCTGAGGGGCATGGTTTAGTGCTGGACTTGGTGATGTTACAGTTGGACTTGATGATCTTGGAGAACTTTTCCAGCTGTAATAATTCTGCAGCTCTCTGAGTGTTTTTTTGCCTCAGATGCAAGTCACTGAGGTCACCTTGCTGCTTTCTTTCCCCCAGCCTGTCAGCTGAACTGCTCTGAGCATGGCCGCTGTGACTCCTTCACCAAGCGCTGCGTCTGTGACCCTTTCTGGATGGAGAACTTCATCAGGGTGCAGATGGGGGATGGCGAAAGCAACTGTGGTATGTGCAGCCTGCCTGGGGTGGTTCATCTTTGGGCAGTGTTTAAAACCCAGGCTGGGCAGAGGAACGGGAGCCTGCTTCCCCTCAGTGTCTCTTAACATGATGCTGACACCAGGAGAGAATCCCTGCCCTGGTGTCACCACATGAACCTTCTAGGCCGGGCAGTATTTGACAGGGATGTGACTCCTTTTCAGACTCCCTCAGTGGACACTCGTGAGGAGCTGAGCCTGGGTTCAGTGTACAGAGGGCACCTCTCTTCTGTTGTGCCCCTGCAGAGGCTTCACTGCCAGGGGAAAGCAAACACCATAAATCAGTACCTGCTGGAACGTGCCGGTGTGCAGCGAGGCTTTGCACTGTGTCTCCAGCCTCTGGCTTCCAAGGGTGGGTTGTTGGTGCTGCTAACAGTGGATGTCAGCCTCCAGCTCTGCCAGGGTCAGGCCTTTCTCTTTCTTTATCCAAGATCAGACATCTGAAAGTGCCAAACCAACTTTGTGTGGTGTTTTGCTTTCAGAGTGGAGTGTGCTGTATGTGATCATTGCATCTTTCGTCATCGTGGTTGCCTTGGGAATCTTCTCCTGGATGGTGATCTGCTGTTGCAAGAGGTGGGACTGACTCTGTCAGTGCTTCAGAGCCAAGTAGCTGCAGTAGGAGGTGAAAGATTCAAAGCCATCATCCCAGCAGGTCACCTGCTTAGCCCTGGGATGTTGGTTTGTGTCGCTTGGTGTTTCATGTGAAAGGCTGCAGTTCTGCAGCTCTGGGGTCGGTTGAGAGGCAGGATTTGGGTTAGCCTGTAAATGTGCAGCTGTAGCAGCGTTGGGAGTGCTTTGCTTTGTGATAGGAACCTAATCTGAAACAAGCAAGGCCTCTAGCCTTGAAGCTCAGTTGTCTTTTCTTCTGGCTCTTTTTAAGTGACCTGCCTCTTAATTCCTTTTTCTTCCCCTTTAGACGAAAAGGAAAATCCAAAAGAAAAAGCAAATACAAGATTTTGGATGCAACAGATCAAGAAAGCCTGGAGTTAAAACCAAATCCCAAAGCAGGTAAAGCATGAGAGGCAAGAGCTCAGCGTTTCCAGAGTGCTGACTAACTCCACTCTGCCTCAGTGGACTTAAAATCACAGAGTGAGACAGACGTGATGCTAGGCACTGACAGGCAAGCCTCAGAAGATCTGAGAGCTTGTTTCAGATCTCTGTACAAGGGTATTTAGTCAGGTTAGCTTAGCTCCTTTGGCTTAGAAATGGGGGCTGAAACTGGCCTAAGATCCTGATGTCTCCACCTCACAGAAGTACTCAGTGGATGCACATAAGCTGTGCAGAGTGGCCTGATCCAAGGAGCCCCAAACCAAGCCTTGATTATAACTTCTCTTGCTCTGAAGTTTTCTGCTGGCTTCTGGTAGCAACTCCTTGACCTTGCTCTACAGCAAAGCACAGTTTCAGTGTCACTAAACCATTTCACTGAACTTGATCCACTTGGGGCCAAAGTCAACACCTGAAAGCAATTTGAAAATACTAATGGACTGGAGAAGAGTTGGACTAGAGAGAAGTGATGCTTATTTCTGACCCCCCCAGAGCCTAGCTGAGGTACCTGCTGAGTGGCCAGGGGATGAGGGAGATCATACAATCAAAGATTCATAGTTTGGGTTGGAAGGGGACCTTAAAGCTCATCCAATTCAAAACCCCCTGCCATGGGCAGGGACACCTCCCACTAAATCGGGTTGCTCAGGGCCTCATCCAGCCTGGCCTTGAACACTTCCATGGAGGGGACATCCATAACCTCTCTGGGTAACCTGTTCCAGTGTCTCCCCACCCTCACTGTAAAGAATTTCTTCCCAGTCTCCAGTCTCAGTCTCCCCCTTTCCAGTGCTCTGTTGTTTCCTCTTGTAAAAAGTCCCTCCCCAGCAATCTTGTAGCCTCCTTCAGGTACTGGAAGGCTGCTCTGTGGTCTGCTCAGAGCCTTCTCCTCATGTGGGAGGGTTTGGCCGTGCACAGCCTCCCCAGCTGCTGGAAGCACTTCAGGTGCTGAAATCCCTGTTCCAAAGAGGAGTGTGCATCCTGGGTTTGTTCAGAGGAGGGGTTATTTTAACTCTGCATGGCAAATAGTCCCTGATCCTTGTTTGCAAGATGAAGAGAGCTGCTCATCCCACTGTTATCCCACTGAATGGTGCTCCAGCAAAGTGAGCAGTGCCCAACAGCAGCAGAGCAGAGCAGGGCATTGCAGCCACAGAGCTTCTCAGACAGTTCCCCTGAGCACCAGGCTGTCCCAGCTGTACACAGAGATACCCTTGAAGGAAACCCTGGGTGCATTTTCCTCCCTCAGCACCCAGCTCTGCTTTCATCTGACCATCTGTCACCTTGCACAGAGGAGCCCAGTAAAGGCCTCATTGTTCTGCAGTCTGTGGCAAATGTGCCCCAACCATTTGCTCTCTGGTAACTAAACACATCTTGCTGCTTCTGAGGCTGGCTGCTGACTAAAGTCTTTTTTTTTTTTCCCTGCTAGATATGTCCAGGGAGCATTCTGCTAACAGAGGAGATGTTGCATTCCTCCACTAAGGAAAAGCTAAATTTAAATATTTCCTCTGCTGACAGGATCAGTAAATGTCTCTCTCCTGTCCTTGTGCATTAATCTAAATTCAGCCTAGCTAATTTATCTCTCTCCCCTGGCAAGCAGGAGAAGCAGAGATGAGAGCAGGGAGGTGGTAAGAACAGAGGGAACTTCCCTCACACACCTGCAGGTTCTCTCCTCTCTACAGCCCTGGGAGAGCTTTCTAGGCAGTGCCCCGAGCAAGGTCAGGGAGACAAAGCTCACAGCCCCCTCTGGTAACGTCGTTTGCTTTTCTCCCTGCTTGTTGTGCTTTGCACTGCCTTGAGGTGTCAGTGTGACCTCTATCACACCGAAGCATCCCAAACGGCACCACCTTGGCTTCAGCATTTGAGGGGGCAAGGGGCACCCAGAAGTGGGGGGGCAAGGGGCGCCTAGAGGCACAGGGGGTGAAAAGGGTTGCCCAGGGGCACCCAGAGGCACAGGGAGCAGCAAGGAGTGCCCAGAGGCATGGAGGGCCGAGGGGCACCCAGGGGCACAGGGGGCAGCAAGGAGCACCCAGAGGCATGGAGGGCCGAGGGGCACCCAGGGGCACAGGGGACAGCAAGGAGCGCCCAGAGGCATGGAGGGCTGAGGGGCACACAGGGGCACGGGGGGCAGCAAGGGGTGCCCAGAGGAAGCCTGATGAGGCTGCCCCTTTGACGTGGCAGGGGATAGAACAAAGGGAGGCTGCTGACCAGCATCAGAAGTATTTCTGACCTGGGAATCTCTCTCCTTCCAAGGTGGCAGACAGAAATCCCAGGTCCTCAACACCAGCCTGATGCACTCGGAGTCTGAGCTGGACAGCGACGAAGCCATCTTCACGTGGCCTGACCGTGAGAAGGGGAAGCTGCTCCGCAGCCAGAACGGTTCCTTGCGCAATGGACAAGTGACGCTGAAAGCCAAGAGCCAGAGGGAGGAGATCCTCTAATTGCCCTCAGGTGGCCACTTGGTGGGAAAGGCCACTCCTGTCCCTACCCTGCAAGGGGCTGTGGCTGGCCCCTTTCCATGAGGACGATGCTGCTAACTCGTTTCACAGAAAATAACTTTTTCCTTTCGTGGGTTTCTTTTTGCGTTCGGTTGGAACTGGTTGTACTTGAATTTGGACTTCAAGGGAAATCAAAGGGAGGAGAAGGCAGCTGTGAACCTCCAGGCCAAGCGTCAAGAGAAGGCAGCTGGCATCTGGAGAGCGGCAGGACAGAACCACTTGGAGCAACTGGGAATGCGCAGAACCCTCCTAGCCCACCTCAGACTGCAGTGGAGGAAGCGCCCCTGGACTTCCAGCTCAATTGCCTTGGGAGCTCCTTGGAGAAGGAAGGCCAAGGCTGTGCTTTGAGTTGTGCTCTGAGCTCCCTTCAGGCTCCAGTATAGCCTACCCCAGGCTGCTTCTGCTGTCGAACAGCTTTCCCCTCCCTTACTCCTACCTTCCCTAATGGTTTAAGCACTGTTTTAATGTAGACTTGTCCTTTCCACGTGCACTTGGCTGCATTTGGAGTGTAGTGGAGGATGGGGGGGTCTAAACACTCTGCTCACACTCCATCAGCTCGCAGGTAGGAGAGGGTTTTGTAGCTCTTCTAGATTGCTGTCAGGCTTTTCTGACTGGCAGTGTTGATGACACAGTGCCCATTCACACCTGAGAAGCTGATCTGCCTGTGGTTAACTGGCTGGGCTAGGGGACCCCTCCTGCAACAAGTTCTGCCGCTGGGTGCCAGAGCTGGGAGGGGACACCCACCTTTGGTACCTGTTGTCTACAGTCTGGCTCAATCCAAAGCTGTGAGATGTTGTCCAGTGTCCCCAGCACCTTCTGCTGGTCACCAAACCGTCCATGAGCCTGGCCACCAGCCCTGTCTCAGTTCTCCAACGCTGGATGCTGGGCTTTGGTTTGGGGTTTGTTGGGCTTTTGGGTTTTTTTTGGCCTTTTTGGTGTTTTGTTTTTTTCTTCTCCCTGAAAATTTGCACAGGCCAAGCAAACAGAGTTTGGTCCCTTCAGTTCCCAGCAGCTGGCTGCTCCCTCCTGGCTGGCAGCTAAGTGGCTGCAGTGCCCTGTGTGTAAACTCGGTGTCCTGGTGTCCTTCGGTGGGTGGAAAAAGGGAACTCTCTACCCGAGGGCATGAGAGTGAGTGCCAGCAGCATGCCTCTGCTGCCTGGAGGCAGGAGTGGTGGATCCTCTCCCATACTTGCTGCTTTCATGAGCTGCACCAGAACCCAGCCTCCTGCTGGCATGAAGGGTGCCAGTGCTCCTCTCTGGATGGGTGGGCAGTTTATTGCCTTTCTGTGTGTTTAAATTAAAAACTGGAAACTTGGTTAATTGGCTTTTTTTTTTTGAGCTGTGAAAGCCAAAAAGGCTTTGACTTCTTTGGTTGTATTTATATTGCTGCACTACTGATCTGTGTTGAGCTAGATGAAGATTAAACACTATTGAAGGTGATGGAATCTCCCCTCACTGAATGTAGTCGTGGCTGCTGCTGACTTTCTTTTGTCTGGACAATCAGCACTTCTCTTCAGACACCAGCTCTGGAGCCTGCTGCTCTCCTGAGGACCCAGGCATCCCAGTTTGGCCAGGCACAGGGCTTGTCTCTTGCCACAAGCCACCCTCTGGCTTGTCTGGCACTCAGCTGGTGCTCCAAGCCTGGCTTCCTCTTCCCAGATTGCTCCTGCACCCTCTCTCCCAACAGCTCCTTCCTTCCAAGCCCAGCTGAGACCACACACAGGGCTGGCTGACACCGGGATGCTCCCTGTGGTGTGCCTCAAAGGGGCAGGACCAGGCTGTGAGCTGTGCCATGGCTGGACACTTAACTCTTGGGTGCCACCCCTCTCTGATGTGCTTCCCTTCACTTGGGTGTCAGATGAACAAACTGAGAAAAGGCTTTGAAGCTGCAGGGGTGGATCTACTGTGGTGCTGGGACTGTTTTGGGAGAGCTATTGAACTTTGGTCGATTTTAGTTCTTGTGGCTTGTTCTTTTTGAGCCCCTTCCTCCTGCCCATTTGGGGAGCCCCTGCTGCAGTGGCTCAGTGCTGGGTGCAGTGGTTCAGCCATGGCTGCTGCAGAGTTTCAGTGCCCTCAAAGGAGCTGCAGATTGTGCTTCTAGCCAGCCTGGCTGCTGCTCAGGCAGAGGGAACTAGAACCTGTGCAGCTGCTGCCACCACCACAACCACCTTGCTTTAACCAGGGTTTGTTTATTCTTTGCCCTCAGGTTTCCCTGGGTGGGGATCCAGTACCGGGGCTGGGGCGCTGTGGTCAGCGGCAGCACCGAGCATTGGCTTTGGGCAGCTGCCTCACTCATTTGTCATCACCCAGCAGAGCAGGTTGGTGACAGAGCATAGCCAAGCTGCGGGAGGCTCCCAGCTGCCATTAGCATTCCCCGGCTGTGCAGCCTCTTCCCAGCTCCACACGTTAGTTAACCCTCGGTGTCGCTGAGCCCTCAACGGGCTGCCAGAAGCAGGGACACGCAGCCCACATGCCTCATCCAGGGGACAGAGCAAGGCCCTGTGAAGCTGCTGAGACCCTCCCTGGCTGAAGCAGGAAATTTTGGCCCCGTGTGAGACCCCCTGGCCCCAGGGATGGGTGAGCTGTCTGCTTTAGCACCCTGCTAACGCTGAGCAGAGCACAGGCATGACTCTGGAGCCTTCCCCAGCCTCTCCTGCTCTGTGGCATCACTACCATCGCTGCCGGTTTGTTGCCTGAGCTCCTGGAGCAGAGCTGACCTTGCTGGGGATGGTTTCTGCATTGCTATGCTCTGTGATTCCACAATTAGAGACATGGGCAACGAGTTACCCATGTGTGGAAGTTAAAAGCTGAGACATCTGTCAGGTGATCCATCAGCTTCACTTGATTTTGTTTTCTTCTCCTGGTTAAGGTGTCTGAGGCCAGTGTTGGGTTCTAGTTTTGAAAGAGTTTTCTCCTCAATCTTTCTTTTTTTTTTTTTGCTGTTCTTCTGCCCAGCAGGGGCTGCCCAGCTCAGGTTTAGCAGTGTTAGTGGTTTGCAGTGGTGCCTGGGGGCATGACTAAAAGTAATTGTTTTTTTTTTTGTTATTAAACATTTCTTGCAAATAGAGAAGGAAGATGTTCTGCTGCTGCTCAGCTTGCTGCTTTCTCTCCCACTTTCATCTGTGGGTTGGTTCCTACTGAGGCCACTCTGCTCAGTGTGTAAGAGCTAGATGTTCTCCCTTGTTCCTCTTGCTCACTGCCTGGCAGCAGGGTGCCAGGTGGGTGCTGTTGGACAAGGGGCTGCCTTTGCTCCAACCACGGGAGCTTGTGATGGGGCTGCCAGGAGCCTGCTTGACACGTGGCCAAGTCCTCTCCTTGCTCAGTGACCAATGCAGCAACCTCTGCATGCTGAGAGCTGCGCTGTGTGCAGAGAGTGGGAGATGCTGAGCCTCATGCTATGGGTTTGTGTTTTGACCCCTGGTTTATCTGCCCCTGCTTTTAGCACAACCACCCTTACCTTCTGCTGCTTGGAGTCAACTTTGAGCCTAAGCCCTGAAGGGCCCCAGAGCTGCTACTGACCAGGTATGGAGTCCCTTGATCTGTCCATGTCTGTTCTTGTCTAACTGTTAATTCCACTGTCGTGCAAAAGAGGAACTCCAGGGTGCTCCATCTCTGGAGCCATACAGGGCTCCTTGCAGGAATATCGCAGCTCAAGAAACTGAGGCAGTGCTGACCGTAGCCAAGGCAGCAGCTCAAGGACTCTGCTCACGCTGGAGTTTCGGCGGCTCGGCAGCCGGGGAGGTCCTGGAGTCCCTTGGGGGAGGGGATGCGTGGAGCCCCTTGGGGAAGGGAGTGCGTGGATGCGACACAGTGACGCTGCAGATGGCTGCAAACCCAGCCCCGAGCCCCCCGCTCCGCTCCTCGCTCGCTGAGCAGCGCCCGTGACGGGGAGGAGTTAAAGCAGCGGAAGGCTCCTGCGGGAGCCCTGGGAGCGCTCCTGGGTTTTTCTCTCCGCACGTTCTCACCCCTCTGCTTGGGCCGTCCTTGCTCCGACCATGTGGATTTGGCTCCGCTCCCTAGCGCCTTTCTGTCAGCAGGATTCCCTGAGCTGCTGCTGCTCTACCTCTCCCAGCCGGGTTCTCCCCGGCCTCGGGAGCTCCCACGCCCCGCAGCCACGGGGGTGACACGGTGACGGTACCGACCTGCTCGTTCAGCACCCCCGGAATGATGAGAGAGGGGGAGCAAAGGGCACTGCAGAGATGCTGATGGTTCTTGGGGACACTGTGACGTTGCCAGAACCCCAGCATGTCCCCCTGACCACAGGAGCTGCCCCCGGGGCTGTGGCAGGGCTGGGACAGGAGCGTTTGGTCACTGCCCTGAGAGAGGCTGGGATTTGCAGGGGGCTCGGCTGGAGAAGTAACCCTGTGCTGGCTGCGTCCCAATGGGAGCTGATCCTCCTGGCACAGCTCACTCTGCTCCCTACCACCAGCACCCTGCGTGCCCCTCCTCGCGGAGCATAGACCCAGCCTTTGTCCCTGGGTCACCGCTGGCCCCGTGGGTTGGTCACAGGCGTTTTGGGGAGAGCATGGCTGGCTTGGGACGGGGGCTGTGCACAGAGACACTCCCTGCCCCCCTCTCTCAGTGCTTGTCCTGATGAAGCAGGGCCCTGAGGGGCATCGGGGTGGGTTGTGGGTGCAGTGGCACCCATGGGCAGTGTCATCATCCACCTACCCCTCCCTCTGTCCTTCTGTCCGTCCGTCCACACGGGGCCCCTTGCCCCCAGTGAGTCCATCTTTCCATTGTTCACACAATCTCTTTTCCATGCCGGGTGCCAAGGCCTCCCCGCTTGCTCCTGCACGCCCCAGTATATTTAGCTGCCTCTCAGCCTCTACCTTTCCTTATATAGGAGAGGCCCAAAGAGTTTCTCACTCCTGTTATTAACAGCCTGAGAGGAGCTCCGAGGAGGCTGCCAAAAATAGCAGGCAAACAGAGTGCACCCGGGGTGGGGAGGGTGGTGTGGCAGGCAGGGAGCTGCTGGGGCTGCCACGCTGCTTTTTCTGGCTTCTCCCTTTGGGAACCACACTAAGGTGCCTCCTGGCGTCCTGCCACCTACCCTCCCCACTGCTGCCACCCTGGCCCCGAGCAGTGCTTCCCTCCACCCTGCCAGCTCTCCATAGGCAGAGGTAGGATTGGCAGGGTCCCAGGGTGGGCAAAGCAGCCCTTGTACACTCCTGGGTTTTGATGCCCTGCGGCTGCTGGGGATACCCAGAGCGTGGGGCCTGGGGCAGCTTGGACAATCCCATGGGGTCCCACTGGTGCTGGTTGCAGTGGTGGCAGGTTTCACCCTCTCCATCACCCTGCAGGCTCTGCCTCACCCCTCGAGCTGCCTATGCTGCTGCTGGGCCCAGCCATGCATGCCAGATGTACCCATAGCATTGCTCGGGGACCCTGTCTGGGCACCCCAGGGGACACAGGGCAGGCAGTAAGGGACAGAGGTGGCTGACTGGCTGCATGCCAATGGCTGCTTCATCCAGGAGGGAGGTTTCTCAGCAGAGATCACCCACGCAGCATCCCTGGAGCTGGACACACCATGAACCATGGGCCAGGGGCGCTGAGCCCGGGATGATGCATGCAGGGAGGGGGCTGCAGGAGTGCCCAGAGAGGAGAGGGTCTTCCTCTGCGCCTGGAGGCATCCGCATCTCAGTCAGGGTCTGCCTTAAATCCCTCCCTCCCTTCCTCCCTGGCGAGGAACTTCTCCCGCTGAACTGGAGGATGCTGCAAGCTCCTGCGGACGAGCCGGAGGAGTCCTGTGGCAAAGTCAAGGCGAGCCGGGGAAGCAGCGTGGCCGTGCCGGGTGTCACCGCAGACGCTGGCACCAGCCGAGCTTCTCTACCCGGCCGGTGTCACCTCCAGGACCGTAAGTGGCCGTGCGGGGTGGGAGGTGCGGGGTCTGCGGGGGGCAGCGGGGATTTCCCTACCAGCAGCGTTTAACCTTCAGCGAGCCCAGCTGGTGCCGAGCTGGGGCTGCCGCTGCTGCTGGCAGCTCCGTGTTCAGCTCCTGGCAGCAGCTCGCAGGGGGCAGCCCTGGGGCTGGGGGTCACTGGTGTCCCCCATCACTTCGGGCCAGCACAGGGTGGGGGGTGGAGGAGAGGGGACAGCAGCAAACTCTTTGTGGGTTTGGAGGGGAGCAATGGGACACCCCTGGCAGGGTCCGAGTGCAGGTAGGGGGGGTGTGGGTGCTTGGGTCCAGGGGTGGTCACCCCCTCCCCAGGGAGCTTGGGGTGCCCCCAGCCACCTGAAGCAGGGACACTCCGTGCTGGTGGGATGGGGTGGGAAGGGTAAGCCCAACTCCTGGGCACCTCAGCATCGGGTTTTGGACATGGACAAACCTCAGTGTCGTATTTCAGATGTGCCTGGGGGGGGACCTGACCCCCATAGCTGGGGGGCTCCATGGGCCATGTGCCCTTAGCCCCAAAACAGGCAATGTCCATAGGGTGAGGGCTGGGGTGATCTTCCAGACCCCCTCCACTAGCATTCCCCTCACACCCACCTTCTTCCTCTTCCTCCTCGCTGGGCCTCTTTAAAGCCACTCAGCGACTGGAGTTGTTGCTGCAGTGGGTTTGGTGGGGATGGATGAGCTGGGGGGGAGCTGGTTGAGGCCGGGGGGGACAGCAATAAACAGTAAAACTTGGAAAGGCCTCTGAGAGACAGCAACTGCAGAGCTCGGCCAGGCTGGGGGGAGCAGGGAAAAAAAGATGCTTCCTTTTATAGCCAGGCTGGGGCCGTTGGGTGCTGTGTGAGTGCCTGGGTGCCACCATGGCTGGCCCCAGCAGCTCCTCTGCCTCCCCCCTGCAAGGCCATTTGCTCCTGGTGCCCTCAGGCTACTCTGCTGGCAGGGAACTGGGCACTGCCCAAGTCAGGGGCTCCTGGCCAGCACTGGGGTATGGAGTAGGCATGGCTGAGAGGCTACCCCAGGGCTGAGCTCTCTGGAAGGCTTCAGCCTGGGGACATTTCTGCAGCTGACAAGGGCAGCGCGGGGGCTGGGGAGGGCTTGGCGCCTCCTGTGGCAGTAGGACACCCCCAAGGCTGCAGAGGGGCTTGTAGTGAGGACTGGGAACATCTGAGCACAAAAGATGATGGGGCAGGGTATGGGTGGGTGGTGGGAGAGGGAAGGGGTGGCCTAGGCTGGGGCAGGGGCAGATGAGGCTGCCTGGATATGGTGAGCATCCCTCAGTGCTGGATGCAGACCTCCAAGGTCACCAGGAGAGCCCAGCTGAGGGATGCAGGGACTGTAAAGTGGGATGCAGCTGTGTGGGCCCCCAGATTGGGGTACCTCTAACACCACAGTCCTGGGAGGCTGCCCAAGGTCAGCTGAGGTGGCTGGAGCAGAGCAGGACTGGGATGCTAGATCCCTGACCCTGTGTCCTGGCTCTGCAGGTTGGGACGGGCACAGCCACCAGCTTTTGACTCTTGCTATGCCCTGACAGCCCTGCCAGGTCCTGAGATCCCCTGCTCCCCTACAGCAGAACTGTGTGGCACACACCGTGGGGCTGGTGGAGCCCAAAGGGTTAAGTAGGCACACCTCTGCAGCCTCCAGCCTCAGGATGCCCACTCAGCCTGCTCTTCTTGGGGCACGGGGGTGCTGTTCCATCTCGGCATGCTCTGCCTCACTGCTGCTGCAGGGCTGGGGACCTGCGTTCTGGGGGCTGCATCTCTGGAGTCCCCAACACCGCATCCCTGGGCTCTGGCTATGCGGGAGGTGCTGGGGTGCTGGCAGATAAGCCTGGAGGGGTCTGTGGCCATGCTGGTGACATCCCTGTGCCCCACAGCAATGGCTGGTGATTTCAGGGGCCACCGAGCAGTGTCTCTGCTGCTTGTGGGTCCCATGAGTGGGGCCAGCACGGTGAGCATGCACTTGGCACCCACCGGCTCTTTGCAGAGCTGCAGCGCTTGTGGCCATGGCTCCCAGCGCTGAGTCACGGCCATGCCGGGCCAGGCCAGCCCTGTGCCCCCTCTGCCTGAATCCTGACCCCACTTGGCACCCCTGTCCTGAGAGGGAGTATGGCTGGGCGCCGCAGGATGGATCCCTGCACCCATCATCACACCTCTCCGGCTGCCAGAGTAGGGGTAGGAAGGTCACTGGGGTCAGTGCAGAACTGGAGCCTGCTGATATGTGTTTGCTCCATCACCCTGCCCTGGCCACGCTGTGGGGAGCCCCCCCCCCAATTGCCTCCAGTCCCTGAGATCTCAGCTGAATCCCCTTCCCACAGACAGTGGCATCTACAGGCTCCCCTGGCCGAAGTCGTGACTTGGGAAGGGTGTGTGGAGGACCTGGACACTGCAGTCCTTTTCCAAACGAGCTGGGCAGGGTGAGTGGGGGTGTGGGAGGTGGCACAGGGGCTGCAGCAGGGAGGGGGCTGCAGGGTGCTGGGGCAGCGCAGGGTGCCAGCTGGGAGTGCAGCCTGCGGCGAGCCAGGACTCAAGTGGACCTCTCCTGCAGATGTGGCTCTGAGCACAGGCACCCACCTCTGTGACCCGTGCTGGCCCCTGTGGGCTCACAGGACGTGGTACTTGGCCATCATCTGGTATCCTTGGAGGTGCAGCCCCTCAGGGTGCTCCCTCACCCAAGCTGCTGAGCCTCAGACACGTTCCACATCACCCCACCAAGCGCAGCCACCAGCGTGGACCCTGTCCCCAGACGCAAGTCCCCTTGCAGTGGTATAGCCACAGGCACCGTGGGACTGTGTGGGTAGTGCCCCTGTCGGGGACACACCTGGAACTGAGTGGGCAGAAGGTGATACCTATAGCCCCTACCTGGCCTCAGACTCCATTGTGGTCACCAGCTCCTTCCAGTGCCACACCACCCGGAACCAGCGAGTGCTGCTGGCAGCAGCGGGCAGCCCCATGCCCAGTGTGCCCAGCTCCGTGCCACCCACCTCTTCCTCCCAACCCTACATACTTCTTCATATGCCCATATGGAGTCGGCAGGCGTTATGGAATGTTAAGAAGTATGTATTTTTGGGTCGGGACCCTCCAACACCAGCACTGGCCTAGGTGGACCCTTTGGAGAGATGTTGTGTCCCTGGGGCTGGTAAAAAGGAACCAGATCAACTTGCAACTGGATTTGGTCCCCTTCAACCAGCTGCAGCGGCGCAAGCACCGCAGCACTACTGCGCCCTCGCTGCCCAGACCCCGAGGAGTTGCTGCTGGATGGGATGGCTGCAGCCTGCTCCGGGCGATTCAGGGTGAGGAGTGGGTGTTGGGAGCCTGGGAAAGGCCTTTGGGGGTTTGCAAGGTGGGGCTTAGAGGTTGCCCAGTGGAGGGGAAGCAGCTGGAAGGGCTGCACCGCCGCTGCCAGCTGCTGCAAAAACTCTGTGCTGCCCAAATCCTAGTCTGACACTGCTGAGTTTTGCTGGTCCCAAGCCTGCTTGGGAAATGCCCCATAAAGCCCCAGACCCCATGGCAGGGGTGCGAGGAACCACCCGCGGCTTGGTGCATGCTCCAAAACGCTGTTCCGATCCCCTCCGGGAAGCCTCATCCCCCTACGGCAGCAGCAGGGCAGGGCAGGGATCCGCACTGAGGTGGATCGGAAGTCAGAGGAAGTGAAAGCACAGCGCACCCTGGGCACCTGCGGATCAGAGGGCACCCGCGAATCAGAGGGCACCCAAGGCTCCTGCCACCAGCCCAGGAGCTCTCCGGTAGACCTGAGCTCTTGGTCGGAAGCAGACAGAGAGGTTGGTGGCAGAGGGTGTTGGGGTCCCAGCAGGGCTGTTGGGGACAGCACCCCTTCTCTGAGGGGATGGGTTGCTCACCCCACGGGGCTCTATCAAACACAGGGTGTTGGAGTCTGAACTGTTGTGGGGTGCTGGGGGCAGATTTTGTTGGGAGGGAGCTGTGTGGTGGTGCCTGTGTGGGAGATGAAGTGCCCCCGGTGCCAGCTCACTGCCCACAGCACCCTTGGCATAAGAACCTCTTGTTCCTGCTCCCTGAAGGCCCAGGCTCAGAGCAGACCCTGCGCATCTCCAGCGGCTGCCACCACTCCTGCCCAGCATGGGTAAGCTGATGGGGTCCGGGGCCCTGCGGCAGAGCAGTGCAGGGCACAGCGGCCCCTGGGCACAGGACAAAGCTCCTGCTGCTGTTGAGGGAAGGCAGAGGGTGCTCAGGGTTGTTGTGGGGTGGGGCCAGGACTGGCAGCGGAGCTGAGGGCTGTGCCATCAGGGCCTTGCTTCCTGGCAGCTGGGAGAAGGTGAGAGCCACAGTGCCACTGCTGGGAAGGGGCTGGGATGTTGCTGGGAAGGGGCCCAGGCTGCTGCGGTGGGCAGGAGGGGCCTGGATGTGGGGGAAGAGGGTGAAGCAGCCCTGGCTCTGCTGCCCAGACCATGGGTGAAAGTCTAACCCTGCCCTTGCCCTGTGTCTGACTAGCCTCCATCTTTGGCACAGTTCCTCTTGCCGTTGCCGTGGGAGTGACCATGGGATCAGTAAGGCTGGGATGGGAGGCTTGGGCTGATTTCTCCTTCTCTTCCTGAGGCAGCAGAAGCCCCCAAAGCTGCAACATCTGCCCAGCGTGGGTCAGCACAGCGCAGGAGGCAGGAAAAGCACAAGAAGCATGGCAGAGAAGATAATGAGCAGCACAGCGAGGAGGAAGGGGGGCAGCAGGACACACAGCAGGCAGGTAGAATGAGCAGGCAGGCAGATGGGGCAGCCATGGGCAGTGAGCACCCTGGATGTGCACAGCCCTTTTCTTGTCTCCTCCCCACGTAGGGGGCTTGCGGGGGCTGGGGGAGCTACTGCCAGTCCTGCTGCCCCAGACCTGCCTGGCATCAGTTGCTCAACCTCACCTGAGCCAAGCTTTCCTCCCTGCCCGGCTGCTTGTATTTTTCCTTCCCAGGGATGAAAGAGAAAGTCATAGCATCATTAATTGGAGGTGCCATTGGAGCAGGTAGGAGTCTGCTGCTGGATGGCTCTTCACTGCCTGGTGCTACCCCCAGGCTGGCCGCGGGGACCTGGAAAAGCAGGAGGACTTTGGGTGCTGCTGGGAGGGAGGGGGCAGCGCTGGGGTCACAGAGACTACCCTAACATCTCAGTGTCCTGCTGGCAGGATTTGCAATTGTTGGTGTCCCCTTGATTGCTGGGGCCCTGGGTGCTGCTGGAGTCAGCTTGAGCAGTGGGTTTACATCTGCCGTGATTGCCGCCAGTGCCGGCAGTGGTCTGATCCTGTCCACGTTGGCAGTTGGTAAGTGGGGAGGGCAGGGCCTGAGCTCTGTGGGCTCATCCCTGCAGGGGTGCATGGGGTTCTATGCCCAAAAACAAGGCCTGCATTTGCTGGCAGCACTGGCTGGATCCAGAAAGGGAGAGCAGGAAGGGGCTGGATGGCACAGAGCTTGCTCCAAGGCCACTGCCCTGGCACAGTCCAGAGAGGTCCTTGGCTGTCTCTGCCCAGTGCTCAGTCCCTCTGCAGGCAACATCGATGCCCTTGGGACATCACACCTCTGTCTGTCTTTGCATCAGGAAAGTCCAAGAAGTAGATAACTCCAGAAGATGAATCTGAGCAAAGCCCAGAAAGTTCCTGAGCCCAGAGTTCAGCCAGAGAAAGCGGCAGGAGCTGAGAAGTGCCCACAGACCCTGCAGTGACTTGGCCACTCTCTGAAGAGCTGCAGCTCTGCCTGAGCCATAAAGGCATCCAAAGCAATAAAAGTGGTTTGCAGGTTGCAGTGTGGTGGTTGGTGACAGGAGTGGTGTGGTGGTGTCAGGAGTGGGGTGGTGGTTGGTGTCAGGAGTGGGATGATGGTGGTGCCAGGAGTTGTGTGGTAGTGGTGGTGGTTGGTGTCAGGAGTGGGGTGATGGTGGTGCCAGGAGTTGTGTGGTGGTGGTGGTGGTTGGTGTCAGGAGTGGGATGATGGTGGTGTCAGGAGTTGTGTGGTGGTGGTGGTGGTTGGTGTCAGGAGTGGGATGATGGTGGTGCCAGGAGTTGTGCAGTGGTAGTTGGTGTCAGGAGTAGTACGGCAGTGGTTGGTGTCAGGAGTGGTGTGGTGGTGGCTGCTGTCAGGAGTGGTTTGTCCCCTGCTGGTTGGTGCTGTGGTGGTCAGTGTGCAGTTGAGGCCCAGGTACCCCTCAAGCGCCTCAAATCTCATGCAGCTGCCAGAGCAACCCCAGCCTGTCAGCATTGCCCTTCCTGCCCCCTTTGTCCCCACGGTACTGAGACCCTGCCAGGGCTGTGGGTGGGTTTGTGAGCTGTGTGTCACTCTCACTGTGCGTGGGGATGGACAATAGAGTGTCCCACATGTGTCCCTAGCCTGGGTGACCATGGCTCTCCTTGGGTTTGCATTTCCACACTTGCCAGAACTAATTACCTGAATTAAATGCATTAAGGGACAATGTTAATCAACAACTAGGCACAGGGTTTCTGACCACTTCCCCACTTCACATCCCTCTTAATCTCATTGCCAGTTTTCCCTGTCTCCTGAAGTGAGCACCAGCTGTGCCTCTGCAGCCCCAGCTGGCCTCAGCGGCCCACAAGAAAGTGTCAGGTTAATAAAAATAGTATTAGTAGTAATCATAACAATTAATAATAACAACTACAACCCTGCTGACAGACTCCCTTAAGCCTCCACTACAATAGATCCCCTGCTTTGCACCCCCAGACACTGCCAGGATGCACCCGTGGTGCCCGCTGATGCTCCTGGCCGTACCAGGCTGTGCTCAGCTTTCAATGCTCCTTCTAGAGGCTGCGCTCAGCTTTCAATGCTCCTTCTCGAGGCTGCTGGCAGCATTTATGCAGCACCCATGTGAGCCCCAGGCAGCAACCCCCTGGCCATGGCAGAGGCGTGAGGAGCCTCTCCAGTGCATCCTCCTCACCGTGGTCGTTTCCCTAATCCGGGAGCTGCGGGGTGAGAGGACTCCCCATGGAGCACAGCTCCGGGGTCTGACCCCCCGGGCACGAGGGAGCCCCAGCCTCGCTGTGCGGCTTCCTCCTCCTCAGGCAGAATCGGGCATGCCCAAAGGGGTGCAGCCCTGGCTGGACCAGGAAGCTTGGGAAAGCGAAAGGAGAACGATCTCCTGCCAGCCTGCTGCCCTGGCACCAGCGAGGCTCCCGCGCCTTGCCTCTCGATCGTGACAGGAACACAGGTTGGTGACTCGGGGTTCCGGGACCCCCAATCCTTCTCCTCTGAAGCACTGCGGGACCTGCACTCCTGTGAGCATTGCTCTCCGTCGGTCACTGCATCTTCCCTGCTGTGCTCCGCCCCCGAGCCTCCCCGGGTCCCTTACGGATGCTATTCGGACACCACCCCCCGCCCCACCCCTGCTGGGACCCCCTATATGTCTTTCCTGACATCGCCTCCCCCTCCACTCCGACGCCTCAAATGAAGACGCTCCCAGGCAGCCTCCCCTCTCCACCCCTGGGGCATGATGCAAGGGGTGAGGTCAGCCCCAGTGCACAGCAGGCAGGGCACCAGTGGGCTGGGGCAGCTGCTGCCAACCCCCCTGCCCCTGCCCTGCCTAGCACCAAGTGCTCAGCCTCCCGTGAGAGAAGCTTTCCTGACTGCCCTTTTCCTTCCTAAGGATGGCTGACAGAGTGGTGCCAGTGGTTATTGGAACTGCTGTGGGACTAGGTAAGGATCTGGGGATCAGCCTCTTCTGCACTCTCTACAACTGCATGGAAGGAGATTGTAGTGAGGTTGGTGCTGGTCTCTTCTCCCAAGTAACCGGGATGAGAGGGAATGGGTGTGAGCTCTTCCAGAGGAGGTTTAGACTGGACATTAGGAAAAACTTCTTTGCTGAGAGAGTGGTGAGGAGTTGGAACAGGCTGCCCAGGGGAGTTGCCATCCCTGGAAGTGTTCCAGAACCATGTAGATGTGGTTCCACACCTTCAGGTTGTGGCTTAGTGGTCATGGTAACTGTGTTACAGTTGGACTGGATGATCTGAAAGGTCTTTTACAGCCCTGATGATTTTATGATTCTATTCTGTTTGTTGATTTTCCCAAGGAGCAAAAGACAGAACAGCCTCAAGTCGGCCCAGGGGAGGTTTAGGTTGGACATGAGGAACAATTTCTTGCCTAAAACAGTTACCAAAACCTGGAACAGGCTGCCCAGGGCAACGTTGGAGCCCCCATCCATGCAAAGGTTTCCTGGAGAGATTTGGTTTAGTGGTGGCCTGGCAGTGCTGGGCTAAGTGTTGGACCCAACTCCTGAAGGTCATTTTGAACCAAAACGATTCTGTGGTTCTGTTAGCAGTAGTTTCACTGCCCAGTGCCATCCCAGCCTGGCAGTGAGGACATGGCTGGCCTGGACATGGCTGCAAGTGCCAGGGAGACTCTGGGTGGTGCTGTGAGGGAGGGGCAGCACTGGGCTGTGCCTGGCATTGTGTCTGCACCTGCTGCTGCAGCTCTGCACACCTCTGCTCTTGCCCCCCAGCTTGGGGTTCCCCATGCTGCACCCCACAGCCCCGCTCCCCACTCTGACACCTCTGTCCTTGCTGGGAGGCTGATGGCAGTGCTCTGGAGGCAGAGGGAGATGTGGGTCACAGAGACCACCCCAGCAGCATCTTGTCCTCCCTGCAGGGCTAGGAGCCGTTGGTGTCCCGTTGGTCATTGGTGTGCTGGGAATGACAGAAACTGGCATCACCACTGTGGGCATGGCTAAAGCAGCTGCCTGGATTGTGCTTGGTGCCGTGGGCTCAGCTGTCATGAAGCCAGTGGGCAGTGCTGTGTGGAACAGAATCGGTGAGTAGAGAGGGCAGGGAGCTGGGCTGGGCTCACCCCACAGGGGTTCTGCGTTCGGCTTTGCTGCAGAGCCAAACCAACACTTGGACCCATCGATGATGTGGGCCTGAATCACCCTAAACTATGGGGATGGGGTAAGGCCTCGATGTGGTGGGAAGAGGTGGGACCTGCTGGGGTTGGACGGCAAGGCTGAAGCCATTGGGGCCATACAGGTGGCAGTGCTGGCCAGAGCCAGAAAGAGAGAGCAGAAAGTGGGCTGGATGTGCTCATGGCACAGAGCCTGCTACCAGGGCAGCACCCTGGCACAGTCCAGAGAGGTCCTTGGCTGTCTCTGCCCAGTGCTCAGTCCCTCTGCAGGCAACATCGATGCCCTTGGGACATCACACCTCTGTCTGTGTCCAAGAAGTAGATAATGCCGGAAGAAGAAGCTGAGCAAAGCTAAGAAGGTTCCTGAACTCCAGGGTTCTGCCAGACAGTGTGAAATAAGTCCTCTCAGAAGTGCCCTCAGACCCTGCAGTGACTTGGCCACTCTCTGAAGAGCTGCAGCTCTGCCTGAGCCATAAAGGCATCCAAAGCAATAAAAGTGGTTTGCAGGTTGCAGTGTGGTGGTGGTTGGTGTCAGCAGTGGTGTGGTGGTGGTTGGTATCATGCTGGTTTGTGCCCTGCTGATTGGTACCATGGTGGTCAGTGTACAGTTGGGGAGTCCTGGGACTCTGCCAAGCACCTCCTGATTCGTGAGGTTGCAGGAACAGCCCCAGCCTGTCAGCATTGCCCATCCTCTCCCTCTCTGCCCCCACAGCATTGAAATCCTGCCAGGGCTGTGGGTGGGTTTGTTATGAGCTCTGTGTCACTCTCACTGTGCGTGGGGACCTCACCACAACCCCTGTGCCCATCATGGGAGCAGGGTTGAGAGGACTCCACTTTGGGCCAGTGCTGATATTCAGTCCTAGGGATGGGACTGAATCAGCCCCACTGCCCAGCACCTTCCTGCAGCAGAACCAGGCACAACAAGAGTCAACACCAAGGAGGGGCAAGAAGTCAGGAAAGAGAAAACAAACGAGTTTCTCGGAAATGTGCTGATATTCAGTCAACAATCCCAGCCCCAGGATCCAGCTGCCAGCATCCAGCTGCCAGCATCCCGCCCCCAGCATTCCAGCAGCGCTGAGCTCTTGGTCGGAAGCAGACAGAGAGGTTGGTGGCAGAGGGTGTTGGGGTCCCAGCAGGGCTGTTGGGGACAGCACCCCTTCTCTGAGGGGATGGGTTTCTCACCCCACGGGGCTCTATCAAACACAGGGTGTTGGAGTCTGAACTGTTGTGGGGTGCTGGGGGCAGATTTTGTTGGGAGGGAGCTGTGTGGTGGTGCCTGTGTGAGAGATGAAGTGCCCCCGGTGCCAGCTCACTGCCCACAGCACCCTTGGCATAAGAACCTCTTGTTCCTGCTCCCTGAAGGCCCAGGCTCAGAGCAGACCCTGCGCATCTCCAGCGGCTGCCACCACTCCTGTCCAGCATGGGTAAGCTGATGGGGTCCGGGGCCCTGCGGCAGAGCAGTGCAGGGCACAGGGCACAGCGGCCCCTGGGCACAGGACAAAGCTCCTGCTGCTGTTGAGGGAAGGCAGAGGGTGCTCAGGGTTGTTGTGGGGTGGGGCCAGGACTGGCAGCGGAGCTGAGGGCTGTGCCATCAGGGCCTTGCTTCCTGGCAGCTGGGAGAAGGTGAGAGCCACAGTGCCACTGCTGGGAAGGGGCTGGGATGTTGCTGGGAAGGGGCCCAGGCTGCTGCGGTGGGCAGGAGGGGTGTGGGGGTGAGACCAGGGGATGCCCAGAATGAGGGCAGCATCTGAGCCCTGCTCCTGCCCCGTGCCTGACCTTCCTCCATCTCTCCTTAGTCACAGTTCCTCTCAGCTCTCTCGTTGGAGCTTTCGTGGTAATCATCGGTAAGGCTCTGGTTGGCATGGGGATGGCTGATGGCACAGGGAATCAACCACTGCCTGGGGCTTCCCGCTGCCGCTCTCCACAAACAGACCCCCCCACTGTGTGGTGCTGCCCCCTCCTCAAAACACCTCCCCCGTCCCTGTCCCAGGAAGGCGGCGTGCAGGACCTGGCTGGGGTGGGGGGGGGTTGCCACGGCGCCACCTGCTCTGCTTTGGGCTGTGCCAGCACTCTGCCTGCGTGCAGCCCATGTTGAGGGCGGGGGGGACTGAGCTGCCAGGTGGGGCTGACGGTTTCGCTGCGTGAGGACTGCAGGCAGCACGGCTCTGTGGGTGCCGGTAGAGGGTGGAGGAGCCCCGGCCGGAGCTGCCCGGAGCGATGGCAGCAGCCGAGCTGCTCTGGCCTCGTGTCCGACCACCCTCCCTCTCCTATGCGCAGTTGCTGTTGGTGCGGCCATACGCGCGCAGAGAGCACAGACGGTGGCACACGGGTTTCAGGACGGTTCCTATTTCCCGGTGGCAGAACCAGAGCACAGCGATGCCTGGTTGAGGAAAGCACAGCGCAGGGGGCAAGGCAAGCAGCAGGACAAGAAGCGTGGCAGAAAAGATGATGAGCAGCGTGACAAGGAGGAAGAGGAGCAGCAGAGCATGCAGGAAGATGACAACCAAAGGGCAGGCAGAATGAGCAGGCAGGCAGGCAGGCCACCCGTGGACAGTCAGCACCCTGAATATGGTCCTTGTCCGTTCCAGTCCCAACCCAATGGAATTTCAAGGGCCGAGGAATCTGTCGTCTACCCTGCTCACCCCGACCTGCCTGGCACCAGGTGCATGACAGAGCCTAAGCGAAGATTTCCTGCCTGCTCTGCTGCCTGCCCTCCTGGTGACCTGCCTGCCAGCGCTCCGGACAGAGCTCCTGCCAGCGCTCCCACCAGTGCTCCTGCCAGCGCTCCCACCAGTGCTCCTGTCCGTGTTCCCACCAGTGCTCCTGCCAGCGCTCCCACCAGTGCTCCTGTCAGTGCTCCCACCAGTGCTCCTGCCAGCGCTCCGGACAGAGCTCCTGCCAGCGCTCCCACCAGAGCTGCTGTCAGTGCTCTGGCCAGTGCTCCTGCCAGAGCTCCGGCCAGTGCTCCTGTCAGTGCTCCCACCAGTGCTCCTGCCTGCCCTCCTGGTGGCCTGCCTGCCAGCGCTCCGGCCAGAGCTCCTGCCAGTGCTCCTGTCAGTGCTCCCACCAGTGCTCCTGCCTGCCCTCCTGCCCACTCTCTTTTGAAAGGAAATATCATAGCAGGAGCCATTGGAGCTGTTGTTGGAGCAGGTGAGGCTGTTGTTGGATGCCTGGTGCCAGCCCAGGCTGGCAAAGGGAACCCAGAAAATCTGGGGGTGGGCTGTGAGTTTCACAGAGACTTTGTGTGCTGCTGAGAGGGAGGGGCAGCACTGGGCTGTGCCTGGCGTCGTGTCTGCATTTGCTGCAGCAGCCCTGCACACCTCTGCTCTTCTTCCCTGCATGAGGTTCCCTATGCTGACCCCACAGCCCTGGCTCCTCACTGTGATGCCTCTGGCCCTGCTGAGAGGCTGGATCCAGTGCTTTGGTGGCAGGGGGAGATGTGGGTCACAGAGACCAGCCTAACATTATGGTGTCCTGCTGGCAGGAGTGGCACTTCTTGTCCTGTTGGTCACAGCTGCAATGGGTGTTGATGAAGTCACCACCAGCAGCAGGCGTTTGCTGACTTGAGTACCTCTGGTGCCAGCAGTTTCGAGGGGACAACTGTGCCGAAGCAAGTCGGTGAGTGGGGAGGGCATGGAGCTGAGCTGTGCTGGGCTGCTCTCTGAAGAGCTGCAGATCTGCACCAGCCATAAATGCATTAAAAGCAATAAAAGTACATTGCCAGATGTGGTGTCGTGGTGGTTGGTGTCAGGATTGGAGCCATAGTGCTGCATGCCATCGTGTGGTTGGTGCGTGGTGGTCAGTGTGCGCTTGGGGTCCAGGACTCTGCCAAGCACCTCCTGATGCGTGAGGTTGCAGGAACAGCCCCAGCCTGTCAGCATTGCCCATCCTCTCCCTCTCTGCCCCCACAGCATTGAAATCCTGCCAGGGCTGTGGGTGGGTTTGTTATGAGCTCTGTGTCACTCTCACTGTGCGTGGGGACCTCACCACAACCCCTGTGCCCATCATGGGAGCAGGGTTGAGAGGACTCCACTTTGGGCCAGTGCTGATATTCAGTCCTAGGGATGGGACTGAATCAGCCCCACTGCCCAGCACCTTCCTGCAGCAGAACCAGGCACACCAAGAGTCAACACCAAGGAGGGCAGAGGTCAGAAAAGTGAAAGCAGACGAGTTTCTCGGAAATGTGCTGATCTTCAGTCAGCAATCCCAGACCCAGCATCCCAGCCCCCAATATCCGGTCCCCAGCATCCCGCCCCCAGCATTCCAGCAGCGCTGAGCTCTTGGTCGGAAGCAGACAGAGAGGTTGGTGGCAGAGGGTGTTGGGGTCCCAGCAGGGCTGTTGGGGACAGCACCCCTTCTCTGAGGGGATGGGTTTCTCACCCCACGGGGCTCTATCAAACACAGGGTGTTGGAGTCTGAACTGTTGTGGGGTGCTGGGGGCAGATTTTGTTGGGAGGGAGCTGTGTGGTGGTGCCTGTGTGAGAGATGAAGTGCCCCCGGTGCCAGCTCACTGCCCACAGCACCCTTGGCATAAGAACCTCTTGTTCCTGCTCCCTGAAGGCCCAGGCTCAGAGCAGACCCTGCGCATCTCCAGCGGCTGCCACCACTCCTGTCCAGCATGGGTAAGCTGATGGGGTCCGGGGCCCTGCGGCAGAGCAGTGCAGGGCACAGGGCACAGCGGCCCCTGGGCACAGGACAAAGCTCCTGCTGCTGTTGAGGGAAGGCAGAGGGTGCTCAGGGTTGTTGTGGGGTGGGGCCAGGACTGGCAGCGGAGCTGAGGGCTGTGCCATCAGGGCCTTGCTTCCTGGCAGCTGGGAGAAGGTGAGAGCCACAGTGCCACTGCTGGGAAGGGGCTGGGATGTTGCTGGGAAGGGGCCCAGGCTGCTGCGGTGGGCAGGAGGGGTGTGGGGGTGAGACCAGGGGATGCCCAGAATGAGGGCAGCATCTGAGCCCTGCTCCTGCCCCGTGCCTGACCTTCCTCCATCTCTCCTTAGCTGCCACTGCTACCTTTCTCAGCGGAGCGGTCCTGTTAGTGGGTAAGGCTCTGGCTGGCACAGGGATGGCACAGGGAGATAAACTCCCAGTGAGGGCTTTGCACACACAGCCCCCCTCCTGCGGGGTGCTGCCCCCTTCCCCTAAATACTGCCCCTGTCCCGGAAAGGCCATGTGCAGGACCTGGCAGGGGGGTGGGAGGGTGTCCCTGGGGCCACACAATCTGCTTTGGGCTGTCCCAAAACTCCGCCTCCATGCAGGCAATTGTTGAGGGTGGGGGACATGTGTGACTGAGATGCCAGTTGGGGTTGAGGGGTTTTGTTCCTGGGGACTGACCTCTGCCTTCGGATGTCACCACTGCTGCTCTTGCTTGCAGGAATCGCGGTGGTTGTGGTTGTGGTTGCGGTTGCGGTTGTAGCGGGTTTGTCTTTCTTCTTTGCCAAACCAGGTAAACAGAGTGCAAAAGACCCTGGAGAGTGCTCTCAGACAGGTGCCCACGGGGTCACGGCGGTGCACACCCTTTTTTGATGTCCCCCAGTGGTACTAGCAGCACGGAGAGGAACTGGGGTGGTGATGGAAGCAGGGACCCTCGGGTTCTGCCCTTTTCGGGGTGGCCGATGCAGCCCTGCTGGCTGTGCTGGCCTGGCTGCAGGGATGTCAGATGGTGAGGAACCTGATGGTGCTCCTTCCTGGGGTGCTTCTCCTCAGGATCCTTCTGTGCCCCTCCTCAGGGTGTTGCTCCTCCTTGGAATGCTGCTTCTTAGGTGTTTCTCCTCTGTGCTCTTATTTGGGGTGCTCCTCCTCGGGGTGCTTATTCTCAGGATGGTCCCCCAGACAATAGTGGCATAATGCCAAGGCTGTGGAATTCAAGCTGATTTGTTCTCCTCTTCCTCACGGTCAGGAGACTCCAAACGTTGTAGTTTTAAGATGTGTTTTACCATTGAAGTGAACTGACCTCCCTGGATCCCCACTGGAACCCTCACTGATGTCTGTGACCCCCAAAACCAGACCCTGTCTGGGACCTGCTGCATCCGTCCTGTGACACCTTCCCCTCTCCCCTCCTCCCCCTTTGCTGTATCTGACCCCTCAATTAAAGATGCCCAAACGCTGCCTTCTACCTCCTACTCCATGTCGTGATGTTCTGGATGGGCACTGCCAAGTGCAGCTCTCTGCCTCTGTGTAGTGATGCTCTGAGTGGGGATGATGGGATGGGGCAGCACCAGGTCTGGCCTCAGCAGAATCACACACAGCAAACTGGAAAAACACAGACTGGATGTGTGGAGCACTCACTGGATAAGGAATTGGCTGGATGGTGGCATGCAGAGAGTGGTGATCCATGGCACAATGTCCACCTGGCGACCGGTGCCAAGTGGTGTTCCTCAGGGGTTAGTGCTGGGACCAGTGCTCTGTAACATCTTTGTCAGTGATATGGACAGAGGAATTGAGTGCACCCTCAGCAAGTTTGCAGATGACACCAAGCTGTGTGGCACAGCTGACTTGCTGGAGGGCAGGGATGGCATCCAGAGGGACCTGGACAGGCTGGAGAGGTGGGCCCAGGCCAACCTCATGACGTTTAACAAGGCCAAGTGTAAGGTCCTGCACCTGGGTTGGTGCAATCCCAGGCACAGATACAGGCTGGGTGGTGAATGGCTGAGAGCAGCCCTGAGGAAAAGGACCTGGGGGTCTGGGTTGATGAAAAGCTCAACATGAGCCTGCAGTGTGCACATGCAGCCCAGACAGCAACCCTGTGCTGGGCTGCAGCAAGAGCAGTGTGGGCAGCAGGGCAAGGGAGGGGATTCTCCCCCTTTACTCTGCTCTCCTCAGACCCCACCTGGAGTACTGTGTGCAGTTCTGGAGCCCCCAGCACAAGAAGGACATGGAACTGCTGGAGCCAGTCCAGAGGAGAGCCACGAAGATGCTCAGAGGGCTGCAGCAGCTCTGCTATGAGGACAGGCTGAGAGAGTTGGGGCTCTGCAGCCTGGAGAAGAGAAGGCTTCGAGGAGACCTTAGAGTGGCTTTGCAGTATCTGAAGGGAGCCTACAGGAAGGCTGGGGAGGGACTATTGACAAGGTCTGGGAATGTCAGGACGAGGGGGAATGGGTTTAAGCTGGAAGAGGGGAGATTTAGACTGGATATTAGGAGGAAGTTCTTTACAGTGAGGGTGGTGAGACACTGGCACAGGTTGCCCAGGGAGGTTGTGGATGCTTCCTCCCTGGAGGTGTTTAAGGCCAGGCTGGATGAGGCCTTGAGCAGCCTGCTCTAGTGGGAGGTGTCCCTGCCTATGGCAGGGGGCTGGAGCTGGATGATCCTTGAGGTCCCTTCCAACCTAAACCATTCTATGATTCTGTGATCCTAAGGGTTAAATTCCGACCTGGACCTTGGACTCTGGGAAAGTGAAAGCGAAAGACTCACTCGCTGGGAAGTTGCTGATCAGCCTAAGGCTCCTGCCACTAGTGCCAGGTGTTCTGCGGTGGAACTGAGCTCTTGGTTGGCAGCAAACAGACAGGTTGGTGGCACAGGGTGTTGGGGTCCCAGCATGGGTGTTGGGCCCCCAGCATGGATGCTGGGAACAGCATTCTATTTTCTGATGGGAAGGACCAAAGTGGGGGGCAGCTCACCCTGCTGGGCTGGCGTGAAACAAGGAGTCTGTAATGGGGTGGTTGGAGTGGCTCAAGGGGCAGGATGGGGTGGGAGGGGGGCATCCTGACAGGAGGAGATTGAAGTCCCACCTGTTCCACTCAACACCCACAGCTCCCTTGGCATAAGAAACTCTTGTTCTTGCTCCCTGAAGGACCAGGCTCAGAGCAGACCCTGCACTCCTGCCCCAGTGGCTGCCCCCATTCCAGCCCATCATGGGTAAGCTGATGGTGCTTGCTGTTGCTGCCCCCATGCTGCAGGGTACCCACGAGGTCACCAGACTGCAACCCCTGTTTTGGCCCTGTGGGTGGTAGCAGCAGCATGGAGAGGGACTGGGGAGGCCACGGGAGCAGGGCCCTCAGGGTTCCACCTGCTTTGGGGTGTGCGGTGCAGCCCTGCTGGCAGTGCTGGCCTGGCAGAGGGGATGTCTGCTGGGGAGCAGCCTGATGGTGCTCCAGCATGGGGTGCTTCTCCTTGGGGTGCTTCTCCTTGGGGTGCTTCTCTTCAAGTTGCTTCTCCCCAGGATGCTCCTCCTCAGGGTGCTCCTTCTCAGGGGGTTCCTCTTTGGGTGCTCCCTGAGAAAATGAGAGCCCCATCTTGGAGCTGGGGCTGGGCTGGGGGCTCCTCCTCTTCCTTGGCAGGAGGAATCCCCACCCCTGTGAAGTCTTCGCTGTCCGTGGCAGCATGGCCCAGCACTCCAGATGGACAGCACAAAGAGCAGCAAGACAAACAGCAAGGCAAGCAGCATGATGAGGAGGAAGATAGGCAGCAGGATGAGGAGGAAGATAGGCAGCAGGATGAGGAGGAAGATGAGCAACATGGTGATCCAGGAGCCGTGCCACAGAGTGGGCCAATAGATGGGCCAGATATTGATCCAGGAGACAAGACACCTTGCAAGCCAAGAGATGGACCACATGGTGATCCAGGAGACAAGATACCTTGCAAGCCAAGAGATGGACCACATGGTGATCCAGGAGACAAGGCACCTCGCAAGCCAGGAGATGGACCACACAGTGATCCAGGAGATGGGCCAGGTGGTGATGCAGGAGGTGGGCGAGGAGGTGAGTGAGAAGGCAAGAAGCATCAGGTAGTTCTGATGGGCAGGCAGGGAGGTGGGCACCCTGGGTTGCTCCCCTTCTGCCCTTTCCTCCTGGCCAGCAGCAGCAGGACTGCTCCCATCAGGGCTGCAGGGGCTGAAGCTGAGGACACTGCTGGACTGGGGGAGCTGCCGCTGGCTCCAGCACCCCTGCCCTGCCTGGCACTGGGTGCCCAGCCTTGCCTGAGCAAAGCTTTCCTGCCTGCCCTCCTGATTGCTCTTTTCCTTCCTAGGCAGGACAGTCATTGGAACTGCTGTTGGAGCTGCTGTTGGAGTAGGTGAGTCTGGTGTGGGATGAGCTGCAGGTTCAGTGCTTGGTGCCATCCCCAGCCCGGCAATGGGGATGCAGCTGGGCTGGGGCAGGGAAGGAGTGTCAGGGAGACTTTGAGTGGTGCTTTGAGGGAGAGGCAGCACTGAGCTGTTCCTGGCATCATGTCTGCACCTGCTGCTGCAACCCTGCACACCTCTGCTCTTGCCCACCAGCATGAGGTTCCCCCTGTGGCGCCCCACAGCCCTGGCTCTCTGCTCTGACACCTCTGTCCTTGCTGGGAGGCTGGTTGCAGTGCTCTGGTAGCAGGGGCAGATGTGTGTCACAGAGACCACCCTAACATCACTGTGTTCTGTGGGCAGGAGTGGCACTGTTTGCCATCCCAGCCTGCATCGCTGCAATGGGATTTATGGGACCTGGCATTGCTGCGGGGTCCATTGCCGCCAAGATGATGTCTGCAACTGCCATAGCCAACGGTGGAGCAGTACCTGCTGGCAGCCTGGTGGCCACCCTGCAGTCAGTGGGTGAGTGGAGAGGGCAGGGAGCTGAGCTGTGCCGGGCTTATCCCGACAGGGGTGCCCGCTCCTCGGCACAGCCTTCATCTGTCTGTGCCCACAGCTCAGTCCCGCAGAAGGCAACGTTGATGCCCCTGGGGTACCAACAGCTCTTTCTGTCTTTGCAGGAGCTGCAGGTTTTGCTGCTAGTACCAAATTTGGGATGGCATCTGCTCTGGGCTCAGTCGGTGGCGCTATTGGCAAGACATTATCTGGGACACCTCCCAGTGACAAATCCAATCAGAGCCAACAAGGTTCCTGAGCCTCCAGTGCCTCATCCCTCAGCAGGCAGCATCAGTGCTCCAGGGGCATCACTCCCCTTTCTGTCTTTGCAGGAGATAAGAAGCCCAAGAAGTAGCCAAGCCCAGCAGAGGAGCCTGAGCAAAACCGGGAAGCTTCCTGAGCCCCAGGTCTCTGCCAGGCAGCGCTGCAGGAGCTGGGAAGCCCACGGAGACCTCCTTAAAAATCTGTGGGATTCTGCTTTTTGGAACTTCAGATTGCAGGAAATGAGGGTGCACTCAGTACTGATGAAGGTTAAAGGGTTTGTAATCACTTTTCCAGCATGCAGATGTGATTCAAATAAAAGCTATCTTGGGGGTCTCAATGATTGACTTGTGAATGGCAGACCTGGATACATGCAGCATCTCCTGACTGCTGCCCTGCTCCTTCCCAGGCAGTCAGGCAAGCAGCAGGCACAGGCAGCTGCATTCTTGCAGGGGGTTCCCACACTCCCAGAATGGTTTGGGTTGGAAGAGGCTTTGAAGATCATCCGGATCCATGTACAGGAACACCTCCCACTAGCCCAGGTTGCTCAAGGCAACCAACCTGGCCTCAGACACCTCCAGGGAGGGCACATCCAGAATAGGGCAGTGCAGGCAATGCAGAAGTTCCTGGCTCCTTCCCTTCTCCTCCTGACAGAGTTTCTGGATAAGGAATTGGCTGGATGGTGGCATGCAGAGAGTGGTGATCCATGGCACAATGTCCACCTGGTGACCGGTGCCAAGTGGTGTTCCTCAGGGGTTAGTGCTGGGACCAGTGCTCTGTAACATCTTTGTCAGTGATATGGACAGAGGAATTGAGTGCACCCTCAGCAAGTTTGCAGATGACACCAAGCTGTGTGGCACAGTTGACTTGCTGGAGGGCAGGGATG
>WAAF01012606.1:159190-273010 GCA_013400475.1 Tricholaema leucomelas
TGCTTCCTCCCTGGAGGTGTTTAAGGCCAGGCTGGATGAGGCCTTGAGCAGCCTGCTCTAGTGGGAGGTGTCCCTGCCTATGGCAGGGGGTTGGAGCTGGATGATCCTTGAGGTCCCTTCCAACCTAAACCATTCTATGATTCTATGACTGTGTGCAGCAGACACAGCTCAGGCTTCCCTTATCCCTTCAGACCTTTCCAGAGGGATAGGATTTTTTTTCCCTGAAGCATTCTCTCAGCCATCAGGACCCCAAACTGAGTGACTGCCCCAGGTTTCTGCCAGGCAGCGCTGCAGGAGCTGGGAAGCCCACGGAGACCTCCTTAAAAATCTGTGGGATTCTGCTTTTTGGAACTTCAGATTGCAACACGGTGCAGGAAATGAGGATGCACTCAGTACTGAGGAAGGTTAAAGGGTTTTTTAATCACTTTCCAGAATACAGAGACAATTCAAACAAAAAAAAAACCCTATTTTGGGACTCTCAATAATTCACTTATGAATACCATACATTGAACTCTATAAATTCTCCTGTAAGAAAAAGTCTTTTTAATCATTTTTTTTGATTTAATATAGGTTATGATGCACTGGTGACCTATTTAAATCTTTTGAAGTAACACTTTGCAGTTATATAGCACCTTTCATCAGGGGTAGCTGCAAAGCATCCTACAGAATTTAGCCTCATAATGCCCAAACGAGGTAGGAAAAGGCTTGGCCAATTTACAGCTGGGTACACCCGAGGTACAGATTGGCAAGGGATCAACCATGAGGCTTCACTGGTACAACAGCAGTGATGTGATGTGTACCTTGCACCCTGGGTTGGCTGCTGAGTCAGTGACTTAATTTGGGACAAAGCCCAACATCACCCCCCACACCCTTCTCTGAAAGGAAGAAGCTGGGAGGTGGCTGGCTCTCTGCTGGTCCAAAAGAGCTTTTCACAGGGTTCTGGCTTGTCATGTTAGAAAGACGTAGAAAAGAGAGTAGCAAGTCCAAGACTTGTAGAGCCAAGACCCTAGGTGGTTGTTGGTGTGTCTCTGGTCAGCTGTGACCCACAGGCCACAGCTACTTCAGCCCAAGAGCCTGACCCCAGGGAAGCTGGACCTGACCTGTGTCGGCATCATGCACTTGAGATGCATTTTGAGATGTGCTGCTGGATGCTTTGTTTTGGCCTGACAGCTGAGTTGTACTAAATTCTCTCTTCCCCTCCCATCTACCACACTGCAGAGTTGGTTTCTTTAATAAGGACTGTGCTGAAAAAAACGTTTGAGGTCTAAATCCTCTGTCCCTTGTTCATGGACAAAGATGAAGATTGCCTTTGCCTCCCGGGCTCAGCTGAGGTGCCTGGCTGAATGCTCAGGGATGCAAACCAAGAGTGTCTCTGTTAACTTCCCAGACTCAGCCCAGGTTCCTGGCTGAAAGCTCAGGGATGCAAACCAACAGAGATACAGTGCCTGTGTGGCCTGTGTGGACTTCCCACACCCAGCCCAGGTTCCTGGCTGAAAGCTTAGGGATGCAAACCAACAGAGATACAGTGCCTGTGTGGACTTCCCACACCCAGCACAGGTTCCTGGCTGAAAGCTTAGGGATGCAAAACCAACAGAGATACAGTGCCTGTGTGGACTTCCCACACCCAGCACAGGTTCCTGGCTGAAAGCTCAGGGATGCAAACCAACAGAGATACAGTGGCCGTGTGGACTTCCCAGACTCAGGCTGGTTTGAATGCCTGGGATGTGCACTTACAGCAGCTACCCCGAGGAGAAAAGGCTCATGTGTGTTTGGGGTATGGACAGGTAAGCAGCACAGGGAGGGGGTGGAGGCCCTCCCCGGTGCCACTGGCTGCTGGACCCCTGCGAATGCATGAGAATACAAAGGAAGACTTCCTTGGGAGCTGCACCTGGACACCCATCTGAAAAACTGTATAAAAAGACATGAGCAATGCCTGCTGAGGTGTGGACCTCCACCAGAACATCTCCACCCAAACACCTCCACCAGAAGAATTCATGGAACAGCTCCAGAAGAACTCTTGATGAACTCCACAGAAGGACATCCCTGGGCCACACACACCTCTCTCTCCCTCTGTCTCTCTTCCCCTCATCTTCGGCTGATGGTAGTATAATCCCTGCTCTTTTCCTTCCCTGCTTCTTCTCTTTTTCTCTGTTGTTCCCTCGCTCTTACCCCCCTTCTCTCTCTCCCTCTGTTTTGTTCAACTTTATCCCTTAATAGTTTTGTGGTGCTATCTGGTCTCTCTTGCACCTTGATTTCACAACACAGATATCTACAAGAAGAGATCTTGCTCCTCTGGACAGAGCTAATCTCTTCTCCAGCCCTTTACACTCGGTGTTATGTCTAATGGAAGTTTGTGTGACTGGAAGAGCTTAAGATGTTTGAGTGAGTTGGAGTGGCTCTAAAGACCATCCTACAGCTCTGCAGCACTCCCTGGACCAGAGCTAGCACTGCTGCTAGCAGCTTAGCACCCATGACCTCCACAGCAGCAGCAGCTCTAGATGAAAACTGAAAGACTCAAACCACTGTTGCAGGTTTGCCACATGCCAAGGAGCCACAGCAGAGCTGGCACACCAGGCACTGGCACTGCAACCCTTCTGAATGCAGATTCTCTCTAAGTTGGTCCCATCTGAGACCCACATTGACAAGTATTTCTTAACAGCATCCAACTGAGATGCTCTGAATGAAACATTGTGAAGCCTACACACTTCAAGACCTGAGTTTCCTGCTGTGTGCAATCACTCACCTGGCCAAAGACCTTCCTAGCACCCTGCCAGCCTGGCTCCTCTGCCACCACCCACTCTGTTCTTACCTGTCCTTTCTGGCACATCCAAAATAGTTTCCTCATAAAGCAAAACACAAGAGAGAACTTACTGAACCCTGCTTGCAGGAAGCACCACCTGCTCCTTTTCTTTCTCACACTCCTCTTGGTTTTCCCTCTGCCCACACTGAGACTCCAGCAGGATTTTTCTGCTCAAAAGCATATTTCAAGTACTAAACAGTGTTGTGGGGTCAGCAATCTGTGCAGGTGTGTTTATCAGTGTGCTGGTGCTGAACTTTGAGCCTGTTGGCATGACCCATTGGTAATTTCAATCCTTTAAGATAATCCATCCTGTAAATCAACATAACTTCAGCAGAAACGTGTCAAGGCCTAGCACACCCCAGGCCCACACCTGCTGACTAAGTGTCCAAGCAAGAGGGATCCAAACAGAGAAATTGAAACTGAAATTACTTCAGTTTGCTAATTACTGTCCCTGAACTGCACTGAAACCTTTCTTATCTCAGAGATATCAAGCAAAAGGACTTAGCATAACTTTGCTTTCAGCCAGTCAGGTTTAAAGGGATTGAAGTCCCCTTGTTGAGGGAAGAGGAAAGGCAAATATTCCTCATTCCAAGTACCTGGAAAAAAACTGAATGTGAAAGTGTCCACAGACAAGAGTGAGGATCTCCAGAGAAAGAAGACTCAGCAGATTCCTCAGGTGACACAAACACAGCCTGGTACTCTCTGTGTGGATATTCCTGTTAACCTCTATGGAGGGAAAATTTGGATGTGGTTTTTAGGTAATACCCACCCAATGAAAGCCTGAGCTGCCAACAGCTTCTCCTCCCAGGCAGTCAGGAAAGCAGCAGGCACAGGCAGCTGCACTCTTGCAAGGGATTCATAGAATGAGTTGGGTTAGAAGAGGCTCTGAAAATCATCCAGTTCCACTCCCTGCCATGTACAGGGCACTGTTCACTAGCCCAGGCTGCTCAAGGTCTCATCCATCCTGGCCTCAAACACCTCCAGGGAGGGCACATTCAGGATGGGAATGTCCAGACAGTGCAGACATTCCTGGATCATTGCCCTCTCCTTCTAACACTGAGGTTCTGGGCACACCTGTGTGCAGCAGACACAGCTCAAGCTTTCCTCATCCCCTCAGACCTGCACGCTGATTTTTCCAGAGCACTCTGATTTTCCCTGAAGCATTCCCACAGCCATCCCAACCCCAAACTCAGTGCTTGCTGTCTGACTCTCTGCTGCAGCTACAGGGAGGGGACAGGTTGGGGCACACAGAACAACAAAACCCAGCAAACAGGAGCATCCCTGAGCCTTGGGGAGGGCAGTGGCGCTCTCCTCCCTGGGAATGCAGGGCCAGGAGGTGGGAGAAAAGCAAGATTTGATCAGAAATCACAAGACACAAGATGGGCTTTGATCAGACAGAATCAGGGGCAGGTTTACTTTTCACATAGTTTTTCTGTATTAAAAAATACATCAGTGAAATCTGTTACAGGCAGGGACAGAACTACTGAGTACACAACGTCAAGAGGCTACTTTCTGATTTTATTTTTCTTTGTTAAATTACTTTAGTCACTGCTAAAAAAAAAAAACCAAAAAACAAACAACAATTAAAAAAACCCAACCCAAAACAACCCCCAAAAAAAAACTAAACCAAAACAAACTCCCAACCAAAACCAAAACAACAAAAAAAAAGAGGGGAAAATAAAATAAAAAGGAAATATAATTCAAGGCTGTTGATTTATCCCTTGAAATTTTAGTTGACAAGATCAAATCTCAGCCCTCTGTTACAGCAGATGGAAAACTGACCAGAGCTAGATAAAAACCAGACAATTCTCCTTAAAAACAAAGTTTGGGTTCCCAATGACTTTGTGAGCAGTGGCCATCAGAAACACACATCTATAGCTTGAGAACGTGGAGATGCAGACAGTACCTGATAATGTCCTGTCCTCTAAACACAATGTGGGGAGCTCTTCTCTTCAAAAAAAGACACAGGAACAGCCAAGCCTTCAACCAATCTCTTTCCATTTCCAGCACTAGGACTAAAAACTCTTTGGGTGGGGTTGGGAATAAAAACAACACACCTGGTAATTTCCTACCACAGTTTCTGGTGTCAGAAAGTAATACTGCATCCTTTGCACAACACCGAGCAGGTTGCAAAGGTGGAAAGAGTAAAAGAGTGCACATCTCATTCCTTTGAAATGTCAGGGGCCCTCTGGATTTGCCTTACAAAAGAACCCAAAAGAGGGACAGAGGAGAAAGGAAAAGCTGCCTTAAGGGAGAACAAATTTCCGCGCACCACAGTATTTGCTAGGTTATATCAACAGACTGCAGAGCTACTGGGCTAGGAAAGGGATTCTCTGCACAGATCCCAGGACAGCCACTGTCCTGTACACACCCCAGAAATGCTCCTGACATGGCTCTGCAGTGTGACCTACAGCACCTCTGCCACCTCCAGGACCAAGCAGAGCTGGAGCTGGTATCAGCCTGGACCAAGAGCTAGATTCTGGCACCGCGTGGCCACTGAACAGCCACCAGACATTGTCCATTCAACTTCCCTGGCAGACACACCAGCAGCTTCTGCCTGCCCAACATTGAATCCCAGTTTCCAAAAGGCTCTCAAGTCAGACGTGTGTGTGTGTGTGTGTTTGTAACAGAAGGTGTCTGTCTAAGTGCCACCACCTCCTCTCCTGTCCTCGTGAAGAGCTCTATGCTCTCCGCGCGCTCTTTGGCAGCACGCACTGCCAGCCACCAGGCTGAGAAGCCACCTGAGCAACAGTCTAGCTGTCCGTGCCCAACGAGTGTTTGATGGTAGGTTTTACACAACCATTCTCCTTAAAAACATCTCACAACTTTAAAAAGAAAAAACCAAAAATCCTCAACAGAGAAAGGATTTTCTGCACCACTCAAATAGGTTAAGTTCATCTTCGATTTGTTCGGAGGATTTATCGGTGCCACAGGACGTTGGGTTTGGTTTATGGGGTTTTTTTTGCAGCTTACACAGCTTGCTTCCTTCCAGTTCCAGTTTGAACATCCACTGTGGTTCAAAATATGCCTGTAGGTGACATTATCTTGGCTTTTGTTTTGTTTTTTCTTACTTTTTTTCCTCTTTTTTGATACACATTTTCCAAAGGCTTGGACGTATTCACAGTTTGGTGCTTCTGATGTGTACTCAAAAGGAAAATACCCCACTTGGGTTAGTCTGACAACTCGATATCAGAGTCCTCTGATTTGACTTTGGCAAGTTCTTCGTGTATCTCCCTCACCATTAGAATCCTTGTTAACATGATGTCCAAGGTTCCTGGGTCTATTGGCAGTGTGGAATACCACATGGGGCTATTGGGGACGCAGGTGCGCTCGGGTTGAAGGTAGAACACATCACTTCTCTGCTTCACGCTCTCAGAGCTGTGGAGGTAAAGAAAGGAAGAGGTTGTTAGCAGAAGGCAACATTTAATGGTCTCAACTCACCAAAACATCAGGGAGAAACAGCAAAGGAAATTCCATCGAGGTGACAACACATGGCACAGGTTCAGAGGAAGCCATGAGGACGATCAGAGGGCTGCAGCACCCCTCCTGTGAAGGCAAAGTTAAAGAGTTGGGGATGTTCAGTTTGGAGAAGAGAAGGCTCTGAGGAGACCTTAAAGCAGCCTTCCAGTACCTGCAGGGGGCTAGAGGAAAGCTAGGGAGGGAGGGACTGCTTCCAAAGGCCTGCAGTGATAGGATGAGAGCGGATGGCTTCAGGCTGAAAGAAGCTGGACTGAGATGAGACATTAGGAGGAAATTCTTCCCCATGAGGACAATGAGGCACTGGAAGATGCTGTGGAGGCCCTAGGCCTTGAAGTGTTCAAAGCCAGGTTGGATGGGCCCTTGAGCAACTTGGTCTAGTCAGAGGTGTCCCTGCCCATGGCTGGGGGGGCTGGGGTTGGAATTAGGTGATCTTTAAGGTCCCTTCCAACCCAGCCTCTGATTCTATGACTTAAAGAACATCATGCATCTCTTTTGTAAGTGATCTGCTTCTCCCTGCTTCACCTTAAGGAACAGTTCAGTTGTTGCTGGGTCATTTAGCATTAGCTGCTTATAAAGAAACAAAATTAAGAGTGGTCTCTTTACAGATGTGGTTCTTCAATCTGAGTATAATCCAGTTAATGGTACTGGCATCTTGATAAGATTGATGTTCAATACCTGAATAAAACAGGTTCTAGTATTCCAGAACTGCTGTGCACTTTGGTACAGAGAATGCTCAAGAGCTAGCAAAACTAAATCCTAGCATCCCTGCCCATGGGGCAGAATGCTGAGCTCCCTGTCTGACTCTGAGGCAGCTTTCAAGCTCTGGGAAGAAGACCCAAAGCACTCCAGAGCATGGATCCCTCCCACCTGGCTTCAGAATATTCACATTAAAACAAAGTGAATTTTTTTACTGCTGCTTGCACCACTGCAGATGCTCAGCTATGATGTATGAGGAGGAGTCTGAATGTTCCCCAGCCCAAGGACAGCTAAAAGCTTCTAATGATACGCAAGTGGAGACAAGGAAGGTAAGAAGAGGGAGACAAAGAGCTGCTGGGCATGGCCCTGCCTAAGTCCTGGGACTTTTTCTAGTAAGCTCTCAGTAGGAGTGCTTTTGAGGGTGATTTGTCTGAGTTTTAGCTGACACTAATGAGAGGCTGTTTCACTCTGCTTGTGTGTTTTCTTTGAAGTGAGCAGAACAACATATTCTACCTGTTCAAGGATCTAACTCATGTTTATACAGAAACAGGAGGGACAAAATGATTTCTATGTCCTCGCTGGACAAACTCCTTTCTAACTCTTCAGTGCAAATTCACCTCACACTTCAGCAGGCAAAAGCTATCAGCAGTTTTACCTAATTCACCTTTCCTAACCTCCTCCACAAGGCCCATGAGGACAGGGAATTGAAGGAGATGAGTGCCACGGTCATGGCAGCAATGCCCCCATTCCCATTCACCCTGAGGATGAGTAACCAGGCCTTTAGAGAAGACATCTCCCTGTGACTCTCAACACCAGGAGCAGACTCTCAGCACTGCTCACACTGCAAGTCCTGCTTGCACGCTTCCATTCACACTGGAGGACCAGAAACTGCAGAAAGGAGCCCACAGTGCAGACACCAGAGGTCTGAGTGGGATTTTTGTCCAACTGCCTGTCCAAGCCTGCACAAAGATCCCAAAATCAAGTTGTGCCACTCACCATTTTGACAGGTAAAACTCGTAGAGCCGGACGGGACAGCGCAGGGGGTTATCTGTATTTTCAGCCATTTCCACTGCTGTGGGAATTTCCTCATCTTCACCACGTTTCCTTTTGCCTACAGATAATTTATCTGGACAAAGAGAAATGGCATCACAGAAGTTCAGTGGAAAACAGCATGAGTGAGCCTTAGCTGCTTCACCTTGCACCTAGTGATGGGAGCTTGCAGCGGTCCTCACGCTGCTGGAGCTGATCACCTGTCACATGTGAGTCAACTGCTTTGATCTGCTGGATGGGCTACAGACTGCCCACAAATCTCCTCTAGAAAATCACCAAGAACTATCTAGTAGATAATCATCTAGCAGAGAAATAGGGAGGATGTAATCTTTCTCCTACAGGAGGCTGCAGAGGTGTCTAGTGACAGGACAAGGGGGAATGGTTTGAAGCTGAGGGGGAGCAGGGTTAGACTGGAGCTTAGGAAGAAACTCATCAGTATGAGGGTGGTGAGACTTTGAAATAGACTGCCCAGAGAGGTTGTGGATGCTCCTCCCTGAGATGTTCAAGGCCAGGTTGGATGAGGCCTTGAGCAGCTGAGTCTAGTTGAGAGGCATCCCTGCATGTGGTGGGGAGGTTGGAGTAGATGATCTCTGAGGTCCCTTCCAACCTGAGCCATTCTATGTTTTTGTGATAAAGCAAAACTGACATAACACAGTGAGATTTAACTGAAGAAGCCAACAGGACAAAGAATTCTCTTTTTCAAGTTCCAAAAACCAGCTGCAAACAAAAATTTGTCTCTGAGATCAAGAGGAAGCATAGAATCAGTCAAGGTTGGAAGGGACCACAATGATCATCTAGTTTCAACCCCCCTGCCATGGGCAGGGACACCTCACACTAGAGCAGGCTGTCCAGAGCCTCATCCAGCCTGGTCTTAAACACCTCCAGGGATGAGGCTTCCACCACCTCTCTGGGCAACCCATTCCAGGCTCTCACCACCCTCATGGCAAAGAACTACTTCCTAACATCCAATCTGAATCTATTCATTTCTATTTCCCCCAGTCCTATCACTACCTGACAACCTAAAATGTCCCTCCCCAGCATTTCTGGGGAGGCCACAATAAGGTCATAGTCCCTGCTCCTGTGAAAGCCCTGGCTTCACCTAAACTGCTGCCTTCCACTTAGGCTGCCTTCTTTGTTCACTACAACAGACCCAGGATAAATCTGTGACTCAAAAGGGCATAGATAAGGGCCTAGGTCTGCAGAACAGGAAGTCCTGTACAATACAGCTCAGAAAAGGCCTTTAATTCATGCAGCAGTTAATAAAGCTTTGTGCAAGCTTGGGGTGTTGCAAAAGGCTATCAAACTAATTTGCAGCCAAATGTGTGGCACCTCCTTTGTAAGTGCTCACTGGATGCCATGGCTCAGGAAGAATTTTTCTTTAAACTTTACTGGAGTGGAAAAAAACTATGAAAATACAGAGGAGAGCAGCAGATTCACAGCTCTGCTTACTGCAGAAGAGCATTTTCTCCCCATTCCTTATGTAAAAAAGAAAGAGCACAAATGATAATACCTGAAAGAGGTCTACAGGAAAGCTGGGAAGGGACTTATTAAAAGGGCTTGTAGTGATAGGATGAGAGGGAATAGACTGAAGCTGGAAAAGGGGAGATTTGAGCCTGGAGATTAGGAAGAAATTCTCTCCTCTGAGGGTGATGAGTTGTCCAGAGAAACTGTGGATGCCTCCTTCCTGGAGGTGTTAAAGGCCAGGTTGAACGAGTCCTTGAGCAACCTGGGCTAGTCTGAGGTGTCCCTGCCCATAGAATCTTTAAAGTCCCTTCCAATCTAAACCATTCTTTGAATCTCTGAATTAGCCAAGTGCAGATGATCATTCAGGACTCACCTGATTCTACCTCTTGTTTTTGGAAGGGTGGGAAAAACCGTAAATAAGTCATCTTGGTGTTGTACTTCAGAGTGCGGGTGCGCCTCATCACGCGGGCAAAGGACAGCTTCAGGTGCTCACTGACATTCTTTAGTTGGAAATATTTGGTGTTGAAGAACAGAAGAGTGTTCAATAAAACAATAGGGGAATATGCACCCAGCTGTTTACATTCCCACAAGTGTTCCTCTTCAATTCTTGAGAACATATAACCTAGAGACAAGGGGAAAGGGAAGGTGGGGGGAAAGAGAAAGAAGAGAATTACTGCTGCAGTTTTAGGGCTGTCCTCATCTTCAGCTACAAAGGAAGAGCTTTTCCAGGCTGTGTCTAGTCTAGCAGACCTTCAGGATTTTCCTGAAGCACTGAACACATCCATCACAGGAGAGCAGGGTGGGAAGGCAGAAATGAGTCAGATTAGGTAGGTAGATTATGCCAGAGATGCAGCAAAGTCCTCTTTCAGCTAACCTTCTCTAGCCATGAACCACAGAGCTGATCAAATTCAGACCTGTTACAAGCAATTTTAATTCTAATAAAACAAAGAACACTGCATGCACCAAGGTGAGAAAGAAGGGGGATGGAGAACCAAGCTGTGGAACAACCTGGTCTTCCAATACCTAAAGGATGGAGTGAAGGATGGAAAGGAGGAATGCAGACATTAGCAGAATCTGGCTAAATTCTGATTTCTCTGGATTAAAGAACACTGCTGGGTTAAGCCAACTGCAAAACCATGGAACTCCTGAATTTGAAATGCACAAACAGCCCATTGTGATTATAGAAAGTCAGGTAGGAAAAGGCTTGGAAGAGATTTATTGTTCAAAGCCTCCCATTGCACTATGTATAAATAATTGGATTACTTCTGGATTAAAGGAAAAGTTCATTTTCTTAGTGCAAAGCCAGTCCTGGATCCACGTATGGAGCTGTCAACATCACTCAAGTTTTGCTGACGCTCTGAAAAAGATCTTATGTCTTAGTCCTGCTGGTGTTCAGCTTTCTAAACTGCATGATCATACCTGGAGACCAATTAACAATACCTACAGAATTTGGGAATTCTTAATTTGGAAGTGACTGAGGTGAGAAGAACTTGGAGTTGTGGAGTTGAGACAAGACTCCAATGATTTGCTAATGTGATCCTTGGCTTTATCATGAGTATTTCCAGCACTAGCAGGGAACTACACTGCACATGGTATTTGCAGTAAGTTACCTTGAGTATTAGCTACAATTCTGGCTCCTCTATTCAAAAGAGAGTTAAAACTTGAGGGAAGAGAAGAACTGGCACATTGACTACCAGAATGGGAAGCCTTTCTTACAAAGGGGTTGATGAGAGGCAGGGAGGAAAAGAGAGACAAGGAAAAACTTGTTTGCTGTGAGGGTGCTGCAGCCCTGGAGCAGGCTGCCCAGAGAGGTTGTGGAGTCTCCTTCTCTGGAGACTTTCCAAACCCGCCTGGATGTTGTGATCCTGGGCAAGCTGCTCTGGGTGACCCTGATTTAGCAGGAGGGTTGGGATGATCCCCAGAGTCCTTTCCAACCCTGAGCAGGCTGGGATTCTGGGATGTACTGAAGTGTAATGGGTAACTGGTAGAGACAGACATGAAACCCATGATGCTAGTCTACCACAAACAACTACATGGTGGAGAAAGAGGAAACTAAGGTGAGTGGCCTCAGCTCACATTCTTCTTCCTGGCACCGAGAAGAAAATATCAAATTTATAATATGGGTTTTGTCATGCAGCTACACAAAACAGAAGAATTGTCCTACCATTTGGAAGAATTGTAGGTTCCCAGATTTTCAAAAGTTTTGTAAGTTCAATCATAAACCTGGAATAGGGCTCGGTAAAAATGTTATCTATTCTACCATTCTCAAACAGGTACTACAAGAGAAAAAAACAAAGAGGAAGACATACAGTTTGTGATTATAAAACATTGCAGAGAAGATACAGGACATCAGATTCTTTTCCATTCTTATGGTCCAAAACCACTTTTTGTTGGAATCTTCAGTTAAGATATCAAATGTTCTGCAGGGACTGGGATGTCCCCAGTATGAAACGAGAGATTTAGTGTTGCTGGGTATATTCCAAGCTCTAGAGCTGTTTTCTCAACACTCATCATCCTCTAAGTGTTAAACAGTCTTGAAAAAGGTCTGCCTATAAAAAGCAGAAGAGTTATTGAGTGTTTTTCTGTTGTAAAGGAATTTTTAATACCTCCTGACAACAGACACAGGCCAAGCACTAAGCTCAGTTTCCAGCACCAGGGTTAAAGTCCCTTCAACCTCTTGCCAAGCAGCACTTGAGAGAAGTTTTCTACAAGCCAGAAGCATGCATCAGTAAATAGTACAGAACTGGGATGTGCAAAAAAATTGCTGCTTCCCAATGACACTTGGAATTTTAACTCTACATTTTCCCAAGCATTGATAAGAAAAAGAAACCAACAAACCCACACAAACCAAATCAATTAAGGTAATTCCACACCAGAAGGAGCTTTTGATTCCCTATCTCTAAATGATTTGTTGAAGGGAAGGAACAAGCTGACTAGTCTGAAAATGAAAAGCCCCTGACAGAAATATATGAAACACTGAGTTTTTAACTGAGTTTAATATTCTCCTAGGTTTGTATTGCAGCTGTCTCAGAGCAGGTAGCAAGGGCTTAGTACATTACCCTTAGTATTTACTACTGACAATCCTACAATTCCCACTCTATTTTCTCCCTAAATATTGCCAACACCACAGGCCCTGGTTAGCTACTGAAGGAGCTCAGCCTTTGCTGGGCAACCTCTTCCATGTAAACTTGTCTGTTAGAAGAGCATTGTGCAACTACTTTAGGTCTAAACCATTCCATCATAAAGCTAATAACAGAATATTCTATTAGAATATCCCAATATTTCTAACAGTCTGAGGAACAAACCTTTCTTAGAGATGAAAAAGGATCAAAAAGGTACCAAATCCAAAGATCTGTGTCTAGGTAGAAGCCCCTAAGCCCTGAATGACACTTTCCTCCTCCCATTATAAAGAAGCCTGTTCTCTCTCACCATAAAAAGACAGAGGTCATTAAAAGGTCCAAACCAATGGGTCAAATATGGGGATTGAGACAAAGAATAAAGCACCAAAATGCTGCATTCTTGTCTCCTCTCCAAAGCCCAAGCAGCTACATGGGACAACAGCTGTAAAGCACAAATGATCAGGGCAAGCCTGGTACACTGTCAGCAGTATTCTGATTCTTCAGTTACCTGCTGAATTCCAAGGCACAAGTATAAGATGCTGTCAGGATCATATTTTTCTCCATTTGGTCTCCGCACCTCTTGAATAAACTGGCACAAGCCAAAGCTCAGCTCAGCAAAAGTGCATGAGAGGATGTCCTCCTTGAGCTTCACAGGACGAACTGTGGCCAAGAAAATGATTGGAAAAGATTCAGCTCATTCAACAGATTGGAATCTCCTCACATTCCTTATTATTTCACCCAGGCAGAGCTATCAGATGTTACAGAATCACTCAACTGTTTTGCTTGGCAGAGACCTTCAAGCTCATCAAGTCCAACCCTCAACTCAACACCACTAAACCATGTCCCAGAGTGCCATGGTCACAGGTTTCTTGAACACCTTCAGGAGTGGGGACTCCACCACCTCCATGCAATGCCTGATCACTCTTGAAGTCAAGATGTTGTTTCTAGTATACAACCTGTGTTAACTACAGATGGAAGAGATGTGGCCAAGTTGGTGCTGCCAGCTTAGAGTTATGGTCTGCTAAGGGCTTGGTGAAGGCCCTGCAGATGCAGAAAGCATCTCACACAGAATCACAGAATGTCAGGGGCTGGAAGGGACCTCCAAAGCTCATCTAGTCCAACCTCCTTGCCAGAGCAGGATCACCTGTACCAGATCACACAAGAACACATCCAGGCAGGCTTTGAATATCTCGAGAGAAGGAGACTCCAGAACCCCTCTGGGCAGCCTGTTCCAGTGTTCTGTCATCCTCACAGGGAAAAAATTCCTCCTCATGTTTACATGAAACTTCATCTCCACTACAAATGAGGAACTACTGCATCCAAATGAACACAAAGGGGAGGTTAAACCCCAACATTTCTAATGTCTAAAGGAAATCTGGCATTTTAGTGCCTCTTTTGATAGTGGAGGTTGGACTTGATCTCCAGAGATCCCTTCCAACCCCTAATGTCCTACGAACAGATCCATATGGAGGTGTCCCTGCTGACTGCAGGGAGCTTAGACAAGATGACCTTTGAGGGCCAATGCAGTCTGTGAATCTGTATTAAAGAATGAAAATGTTTTTTTCAGTTTTAAAAGCAGGATAATACCCAAGATAGTGTGCCAGCAAATCTTTGCTCAGGGCTATTTTAAACTCAGTTTTTAAACTGCATCAAGAGAACTGTGGCCAGCAGGGCAAGGGATGTGATTCCCCCCCCCTTTACTCTGCTCTCCTCAGACCACACCTGGAGTACTGTGTACAGTTCTGGAGCTCCCAACACAAGAAGGATATGGAACTGTTGGAGCCAGTCCAGATGAGGCCATGAAGATGCTCAGAGGGCTGCAGCAGCTCTGCTATGAGGACAGGCTACAAGTGTTGGGGCTCTGCAGCCTGGAGAAGAGAAGGCTTTGAGGAGACCTTGGAGTGGGCTTCCAGGATCTGAAGGAGGCTACAAGAGGGCTGAGGAGTGACTATTGACAAGGTCTTGTAATGACAGGAGGAGGAGGAATAATGGATTTAAACTAGTAAAGAGGAGATTTAAACTGGATGTTAGGAAGAAGTTCTTCACAGTGAGGGTGGTGAGACACTGGCACAGGTTGCCCAGGGAGGTTGTGGATGCTTCCTCCCTGGAGGTGTTTAAGGCCAGGCTGGATGAGGCCTTGAGCAGCCTGCTCTAGTGGGAGGTGTCCCTGCCTATGGCAGGACGTTGGAACTGGATGAGCTTTGAGGTCCCTTCCAACCTAAACCATTCTATGATTTTATGACTCTTAATATCTGATCCTGATTTTCAGTCGAACAACATCACACCAAACGACCTTTCATTAAGTCTTCCACTCAGAGAGAAAAGATTACCTGAAAACTTCAGGTCCCCTTGTTCCTCCTGTGCATTTTTCCATTGGACCCAGTTTTTCCAGGCATTTACCCCATACATATACTTCAGGGTCATCCCAGAAACAGAGCAGCCTGGGTAGGAGCCCTGCATCAGGTTGCGAGGCTCTACAGGAACCACAGACTTCTTCCTGCCCTACAGGTAAAGAAAGAAAGCAAAACAAATGTTAGTCCAATCTTCATCTCTGGATGCTTGCCTTGACCTCACAGCAAAAGGCCATGAAGCTCTGTGGCAACAAAATTCTGCTCTCATGACAGAGATATAGGTATTTTTAATGGATAAATATGTCATTTTTTAATGGATATATAGTGGATAAGTATGGATTCTTTAACAGATACATAGCAGACAAACAGGGCTGCTTTTATGGATATACAGTGGATAAAAATGCACTTCATATGGATATAATGTATTTATCCAATATAATGGATAAATATTTTGCTTTTTAAATATATATGCACTTTTAAAATGGCTATAGAGTGGATAAATATGCACTTTATTAAGGGATATAGAGTGGATAAATATGCACTTTATTAATGGATATAGAGTGGATAAATATGCACTTTATTAATGGATATAGAGTGGATAAATATGCACTTTATGAATGGATATAGAGTGGATAAATATGCACTTTATGAATGGATATAGAGTGGATAAATATGCACTTTATTAATGGATATACAGTGGATAAATATGCACTTTATGAATGGATATAGAGTGGATAAATATGCACTTTATTAATGGATATACAGTGGATAAATATGCACTTTTTTATGCATATACAGTGGATAAATATGCACTCTATTAATGGCTATAGAGTGGATAAATATGCACTTTATTAAGGGCTGTATAGTGGATAAATATGCACTTTATTAAGGGCTATATAGTGGATAAATATGCACTTTTTAAATGTATATATAGGGGATGAATATACACTTTACTAATGGATATATGGTGGATGAATATGCACTTTTAAAATGGATACATGGTGGATAAATATGCACTTTTTATGGATATATAGTGGATAAATATGCACTTGATTAATGGATATATAGTGGATAAATATGCACTATATTAAGGATACATAGTGGATAAATATGCACTTTTAAAATGGATATAGAGTGGATAAATATGCACTTTTTAAACAGTTATATAGTGGATAAATAAGGGCTTATCTATGGCTATATAGTGGATAAATAAGGGCTTATTTATGGCTATATAGTGGATAAATATGCACTTTTTAATAGACATAGTGGATAAATAAGTGTTTTTTTATGGCTATATAGTGGATAAATATGGACTTTTAATAGATATATAGTGGCTAAATATATATATATTAATGGCTATATTTCTTGATGGATCTGTATCTATTTTAATGGAATTTTTACAATGATGATATAGTGGATATATGTATTTTTTCATTAATATACAGACATGCATTTTTTAATGGACTTTTACATTTTCAATGGACATACAGTGGATATCTCTGGTTTTTTAATGGCTATAGAGTGGATACCTATGTGTTTTTTAATGGCTATAGAGTGGATATCTGTATTTTTTAAATGGCTATATAATTAATGGATATAGATATGCTTTTTAATGGCTATACAGTTGGCATGTGTCTTTTTAACATGTGGACAAATATGAATGTTTGAAAGAAAAGCTGCAATAAAAGACAATTAGTTCTCACTGTGATAAATCTGCACAGCAGGACATCGTTTCCTGTGTGTTCTGGCACTCCTTAAAGACCTCTCTTTAGGAGAGTTTAGAAATGACACATATTTAAGAGCCACTCTCCCCTAAACAGAGCATTTATTCTAGCTAAAAATCTTATCTGCTGCAGAAGAAAACAGACAGCATGGTTGAAGTGAATTCTCACTTCTACCCTGAAGCAGTAATTTTCTTTTTCAGCCTGGAGCAGTTAATTTCTGAGAATAAGAACACACAGAATGCCATGACTTGAAATGCAAAGGACCTTATACTCCACAAGTCCTTCTTACCCTTCTCTTTGGCTGTGGGAAGCCATCTCTATGTCTCCGTCTTGCTCGTGAACGTGAATGCAAACCCAGTCCTTTGCTGAGAGGGTCAAATGAGTCTGAAGTCAAATCAACACCATTAAGAGTTTAATTATATGATTTAACAGCCCAGGCAGAAATGTCACTTAGATCCTAAGGGAGACCTTACATTTGGCAATCACATCTGGATACTCAAATAATGCTTTGCCTTTGAAAGATTAATAATTTCAATAATTGAAGGCTTTGAGCAACCTGCTCTAGAGGGAGGTGTCCATGTACATGGCAGAGGAGCTGGAACTGGATGATCCTTAAGGTCCCTTCCAACCCAACCCACTCTAAGAATCTCTGAATTTAGCAATTATGTCATTTCTGTATAAGGAGAGTCAGGTATCAGAAGAGGAAAAAAAAAAGCCCTCCCCAGCAGGGTGTCTGCTTATTCAGCCACACTTCTGCACCACTTACATAGATTCTACCTAGGGACACAGAAGTGATAAATTCAAAAGCCAATGAGGCTACCTGCTACTCCTGCCACAGGTTCTGCAGAATCATAGAACAGTTGAGGTTGGAACAGACCTTTGAGACCAAGGGCTTGTAGTGATAGGATGAGAAGGAGTGGATGAAAGCTTGAGGAAGGCAGATTTAGATTGGAGATCATAGAATCATAGAATGGTTTAGGTTGGAAGGGACCTCAAGGATCATCCAGCTCCAACCCCCTGCCATAGGCAGGGACACCTCCCACTAGAGCAGCTTGCTCAAGGCCTCATCCAGCCTGACCTTAAACACCTCCAGGGAGGAAGCATCCACAACCTCCCTGGGCAACCCGTTTCAGTGCCTTACCACCCTCACTGTAAAGAACTTCCTCCTAACATCCAGTCTAAATCTCCCCTCTTCCAGCTTTAACCCATTCCCCCTCGTCCTAACATTACCAGACCTTGTCAATAGTCCCTCCCCAGCTTTCCTGTAGGCTCCCTTCAAATACTGGAAGGCCACTATAAGGTCTCCTCGAAGCCTTCTCCTCTCCAGGCTGAAGAGCCCCAACTCTCTCAGCCTGTCCTCATAGCAGAGGTGCTCCAGCCCCCTGATCATCTTCGTGGCTCTCCTTTGGACCCGCTCCAGCAGTTCCATGTCCTAGATCAGGAAGAAATTCTTCACAGTGAGGGTGGCGAGACACTGGCACAGGTTGCCTAGGGAGGTTGTGGCTGCTTCCTCCCTGGAGATGTTCAAGACTAGGCTGGATGAGGCCTTGAGTAACCTGATTTAGTGGGAGGTGTCCATACCCACGGCAGGGGGTTGGAAATGGATGATCTTTAAGGTCCCTTCCAACCCAAACCATTCCATGAATCTATGAGTCAAGTCCAACCACTCATCCAGAGCTCACAATCCCACCGCTGCCAAACCACCACCACATAACCACATCCCTCAGCATTATATCCACGTGCCCTTTAACCACCTCCAGAGCTGGTGACTCTGGTACCACAGAATGCTGTCTTTTAACACCAGCTAGTAGTTTAAAACCAGGACTTTTAAGCAGAGCTGATCTGTTACTGCAGTTTTAAATGCTCTGTTTTACCATTTGAAAACCCTTCATAAGCAGGCTGCTGCTACAATGCTTGCTCAGAAAACTGTCTGCATTTGTACACCACAATGCATTTTAACTCCCATGATACTGACCTGATGGAAAATCTGCCTCCAAGTCCTGTTCCACATCACCTTTGGAGAACTGCTTCAGCTCTGGATCTGGTTCTGGCAGTGCATTTGATCGTAGGGTGTAGTGGTTTAACTCCTCTTCCCAGCTGTGAGGAGTGGACACTGCTTCTGACTCCAGATCACCACTGTAAGTGCTACCTTGGTCTGTAAAAAGAATGAGCAGGTACAGCACATGATACAGGGAAGGGCAGGCAGAGAGGACTGTGCAGAGCAGGATCAAAATCCATTTGTACAAATAAATCTAACCAACCTTTCTCAAATAGCTTGGGGTCCAGGAAGAGTTCATGCTCAGATGTTTGAGATCCTTTAAAAAGAGAAGGAGAATTTAATCTACAAATGGCTGACAGCTCACATGACTAGCACAAAATACTCTGACCACCAAAAATCTATGCATTAGGTCATGATACTGAAACATTTCATGCATCCTTTCCTCCAACTAGACCTTTCCTAACAGCCTTCTACCCTGTTATGGGAGAAACAGAAATACAGAACTAACCCAGCTTTGCTTTTCCAATCATTTCCATCCCTCTGTGTCTGTTATTTGAGTCACAAGTAAGCTCTTTGGTATTTGTTCATTTCTTTTATCACATGGGACGGTCACTATCCAACACATTCCAATATGCAGCACCCTCCACAAATAAAAAGTCTGACAGGATAGTGTTTTTGTAAAGCAGCTGCTCTGTCTTCTTGATTTGGACTCCTCCTGCTAAAGCAGGAGGTACTGATCTGGAGATTTCTACCTCTAGTAATTTGTTACTGTCAACAAAAGTCAAATCAGCACTTAGGATCAGGGAAAGGGAAAGCAAAGACCTCTAAACCACTATCAGTGCTCAGCATCAGAGGTGGGATCTATGCTAAGAACAGCTCTGCTGAACGTTGACACTGTGAAATTACAAAAGCCTCAGAAAGGAGTAACTACAGCCAGCATCTGAGATGGGATCTATGGAGGAAGAGAAAATTAATCTTCCAAGGAAATGTGTTTTCAAAACACAGAACAGAATATTGCACGCAGAGGCAAAATGATCTCCAAACACACAGCTCAGCTGAATTCCCCAAAGGTCTCCTCATTTTAAAAGAGTAAGTAATCAAAGTTGCTAAGCCATGGCACAAGCATTACAGTCCTGTCTGGGCTGGCACTTTACCTGCACAAACGTTTTTAAAGAGGAAAATAAATGTTGGTAAGACAACAGGACCATTTCCCTTGGTGTGCATACTTTGGAAGCAGCAAACCCAAGCCCTGTATCTACTTCTGTTTTCCATGGTCAGAGGATCTCTACTCCACTGCCTTCAGTTTCTTTTTTAGGAACACCACATACCACCATGAGAGTGTGTTTTTTCTTTCTCCTCATCTTCTGCAATCATTTCTGCCATCTGAAGGAGATCAGCTTCAAATGGACTTGTGGGAACCTCCTCCTTGATATCCTGACTACTTTCCATGGCCTTATCGGCATTTTCCAGGGAAGCTGGGAAGAGCATGGGAACTGGTACCTATGGAACATGTGGAAACATTAGAAATCCTAGAATCATGGAAGCAACCAGGTTGGAAGAGACCTCCAAGATCATCCAGTCCAACCTCGCACCCAGCCCTAGCCAATCAACCAGAGTACAACTTACAGGTACTGGCATCCCAAGTGGAACTGGTGTGTACTGAGTGTAGAGGTGAAGGGGCACTGGCACAAACACTGGAACAGGAACAGGTACCACAATGACCTTGGGTGGAACTTCCTCTTCTTCTTCTGTTATATGAAAAAAACACAGGACAAACCAAAAAAATCAATCTACCCATCTGACTCTCCAGCACACTCCAGAGTGTCCATGACTTCTGTTTGTTGCACAGGTGCTGCACCTTGGCTCACAGACATCTTTCACATATATTACTACTCTGGTGAAGAAACAACCCTGTGGCTGTATGACTAATTCTGGGAGGAAAGAGAGTGGAAATAAGCATTAAAGATTAAGGTCTGCAGCCAAGTAAATGCTGCAATTATCTCACAACTGACCACAAGACCATAAGATGATACCACTGAAAAACTCTGTTGCAGTCTTTCCACTTAACTTTAGCTTCCTCACTGAGAGGTTTACACCAAGGTTAGATACTCCAAGCTCCTGTATTAACAAAAGCACTCTTCCATGCCACATTGGACTATGAAATATCCTTCCAAGGTGTTTCAGTTTCCTCCCAGCCTTGCCACAGAGGGAGCTCAAAGCAAATACGAATCTAATGAAATGATCTTAGAAATAAGAATTTAATTTTTGGAGGTTCTTTGTATCTGTATAGAATCATAGAAGCAAGCAAGTTGGAAGAGATCTCCAAGCTCATCCAGTCCAACCTAGCAACCTTGTTCTGTTGCTGAGTCCAACCCCATCTGGCTACAGCCTCCCTTCAGGTAGTTGTAGACATCAATGAGGTCATTCCTGAATTTCCTCTTCTCCAGGCCGAACAACCCCAGCTCCCTCAGCCTCTCCTCACAGGGTTTGTCTAACAACTTGTATCTAACAACTAAAGGAGAGTGAGAATGAAAATCATGAACTTTATTAAAATGAGTCTGCTCTTGTGGCTTGTGAGAGAATACAACTCAACTTTTCAGGAAAACAAGCTCCCTCCACAGCCTCCTGCATGTCACCTAAACATTGCACTTCACTCCCCACAGCTAAGACGACTGCAGAAAGCTGAGTTAAAGCAAATCTCATGATTCACCACACTCAAATCTGTAACGATGCTAAAGAACAGATATTTTACCTCTCTAAGGCAAAATTCTACTTGGAAAATACCACACAACAGTCTGAAAACTACTGAAGGTTTTAAAATGTATTAACCTCCCTTTCCCCCATCCTCTAGGCTATAAATCACGCAGAGCTCTCTGAAGTACAACACAGGCAGAGGGGCAGGGGATTAGCTACGTACCTGTCTGGCATTCTTTGTTTTGTGTGTGAGGTTTGCAGGACGTGGCCTTAGTCTGTGTGATTGGCTTGCAGAGCAATGCTTTATTTTTTAGAAGCCTGGGTGGTTGTGATGATGGAAGCTTTAGGGCATCTGTCTGTGTGCTAGCCTGTTTGGAGAAACACAAACGAGGCAGGGTCAGTACTGGTTTGAAGAGTGCTGTCAGATCAGTTCTCTAGTGCAGCAGGTTGAACACTTACAAATTCCCCTTGATGTTGAACATGATCATTTAAAAACTACTGCAAAAGCAGCTTGCTAAATGAGTTTGGTGCTTTCTGCTCTCCCCCTCTTATTTTCATCCTTTTAATTTATCTCTTTTTGTTAACAAATGTGCAAGTACATTTGGTTTTTATAGTCAAATCACCTCTACAAACTTCTGGCCTTGGAAACTTTCTGATGCCAAAGCCAAGAAGAGTTAAATATTGAGACACTTTTGATGACTACAAGTCTGGCTGATCCAGATACCCAAAACCATCAATAAACTGCTGTGAAAGCATTGAAAAGAAGTAAAAAATGAACACAAATGCTGGCAGTGTCAGCATCACTTACTGATTACACACAGCCTGACTATTTGTGCCTCTACTGACTTCATGTCCTAACTGTCCTGCAGTCAAATCCCTGTTTCCTTAGGGAGAATTCATACCCTAATCCGTAAGTAACACTTCAGCTAAAAGGCTGTCACTCTCCAGAACCTGAGAGTTACCTAATCAAATCTTCATGTTGTTAGAGTTGCAAGCTCTGTATCACACTTCAAGGAGCTGAGGAATAAGGACTCCAGGAGTTGTTCACAGGTAAGCAACGACAATGGCTCCCCACAGCTCCACCATCACACTACCAGTGAGTGGAGAGGGCAAGATAAGCTGCAAGAGCTTGGTCCAGTTACTCTCAGCAGCCCACACTGGTCCACTTCCTCCCATGCTGCGCCTTCTCTAACATCACTTCTGGGCACAAAGGATAGCCTCCAGTACAGAAAGTACACATGAACTGCTTGAGAACTACAACCATCTCAAGAGCTTAAAGCAAGCTGTGCCTTCAAACATCTAATCCACCTGTCAGTGGACACAAAAAGCTTCTGCATCTCACTGAACCGTTGCTTTTCATGCCCTAGAGTTAAGATGACTGCAGAACGCTGAGATGGTTTTTCTCTACCATACAAATTCTACCCATTTCAAACAAGCATCTGTCATAACTGGATGAGTTTGAAAAGCAGTTACAAAATGACTGGAAAATTCTTGGATACTTTACTTGTTACTGATACAATCTGGGCCAAAGTGAGTAAAAGAGTCTCTCGTAAAACTTACATCTCCTATTATTTTTGCTGTCACAGTAGGGACTGCACCTGTGAAGGAAAAAAAAACAACCCACATACAGTAACCTGTGTGCTTATCAGCAAGGACTATAACCCACATCTGCCAAGGTCAAGGAAAAGAATTCCCACTGAACCTCATTGCCTGGTATGGGTACATAAATTTAAGTCATTATTTATACCCAAGGGAAGGAAGGACAGAACTGTCTGTGCTGAAGTGAAGCATAAGGATCTGTTTTTATTTTCAGTGGAAAAGAGTCCTGAGCATATCTAAATTCAGACACTCATAGAATGGTTTGGGTTGGAAGAGAACTCAGTTCCAACTCCCTTCCATGGGCAGCGACACCTCCCACTAGCCCAGGGTGCTCAAGGCCTCATCCAACTTGGTCTTGAACACCCATAAAGAAGGGGCATCCACGACCAACCTGTGCGACCTGTTCCAGTGTCTCAACACCCTCCTCATAAAGAATTTCTTCCTAATCTCTAGTCTCAATCTCCCTTCTTCTAGATCAAAGCCATTGTCTCTCATCCTCTCACCACAAACCTTTGTAGTAAGTCCCTTCCCAACCCTCCTGTAGCCCCCTTCAGGTACTGCAAGGCTGCTCTAAGGTCTCTCTGGAGCCTTCTCCAGGCTGAACAGCCCCAACTCTCTCAGCCTGTCCTCACACAGGAGGTTCCCCAGCCCTCTGATCATCTTTGTGGCTTCCTCTGGACCTGCTCCAGTACTTCCATGTCCCTCTTATGCTGGGGGCATCAGAAATGTTCAAGGACAGTGATTTAAAAATTGAAGGCATCCTACTGATCTTACCCTGTAAAACATTGTTGGAGTTAACTGTGGGCTGGGCAGCAGGAGTGCTTGCAAGGGACACCACATTTGCTATGACAGGGGTTGAGTCCTTTCTTGAAGAAGGAGGGCCTGAGGAGGAAGCTGGTGCTGCAGAAAGGTTTGCTGGACAAAGTGAACAGAAGAAAACTAAAATAAGCCAGATGGTTACAAAACCAGCACTTCTGAAACATCAACCACCCTCCAGACTGCTGTCCACATGAAAAAGTCTGCTACATGAGAAGAACATGGAGGTGGCAAACCGCAGTGCTTCAGCTTCAACAGGAGCTGCTCCACAAGCAAATTTAAGCTGTGTTCCAGTCACTGACACATTTCAGGAGTTCACCAGAGTATGAAAGCAGCTTTCATCTTGTAACAGATGTGTATTTCAGTAGCACTCAGGAGACAAGAGGGTTGGAAGCCTCCCCACACTCAGTATCAAACACACACAGCATGGGAGAAAGTTGAGATCCCAACAAATAACGAATGAAGGGAATTTTATGAGGCTCTCACAGTCCTTAGGTTTGCACCACTTGTCTCCACATGACCAGGAATTACCACACTTCATCAAAAAACACTGTGCTGACAGCCCTCAACTCAGGGATCTGCCTGCTGTTCAGTTTTGTGAAGGTCTTGTGCTTGCCTCAGCTGAAGCTGCAGCCAGGCTGCTGGAGAAGCAGATCCACCTTATATTGTACTGCCCTTCCTCACAGTCAGATCTACTGGCAAGACCAGGAATGTCACATGGTATAGCGGCCTGAAAGTATAAAGTTACTTAGATACTACTCTTAACAAGGGAAACCAGCTCCCACCAGTGTGAGCAGCAGATGTGCAGGAAGCTGAAGAGCTGAACCTTGGTGCATTTTCAGTCAATACTCCTTGTTGGGTACCTCTCTGTTGCAGCCAGCATCAGTCAGTGATCAGACTCTGCCTGTCTTTAGCATCAGAGCTATTTCTGCCCTTTGTTTTGCTTCCTTCTCCTGTCTTATGTGAACCTTTCCTCTTTTTGCATTTCATCCCCACAGAAACTCATCAGTTCTACCTCCTGTGGGCTTCATTCCTACCCTCCTTCCCATTCCATCTGCTGATGTAATAAGCAAGGAAACAGCCACAGCACACATCATCAACCTTGGCACTGAGACTGAAGAATCATCATTTAATGACAGAGAAATGGTTAACTTCTTAATATGCCTACAGACTGCACAGAAGTGGCTCTTTTTAAGTGCATATATGGAAGTCTGTGCATATATTAAAGTGTATCAATTTCACCACTTGCTTTCTTCTGTTAAATGAAGAGTAACATTCTCCCCTACCTGGCTATGTGCTAGCAAGTGCAGGAGACAAGCTGGTATCTCACAGGTCTTCAACAGATATCAGTACAGCTTACCCCACCAAAATGTGGGGAGGGTTATTTTAGGAAAGAGACTGAAAAGCAGCAAGAGCTTTTTTGTTTCATCTTCTTTAAAATCCCAATTTAGGTTTGGTATATGAAGCAACCTCATTTCATACCTGCAGAAGTTTGAAATTGTCTGAAGTAAGAGAGAGATCTAAGACTGAGCCCATGCAGGGGCAGTGGGCAAGCCTCCCAGTAGAAGGTAGAGTAAAAAATGTAGAATGCTTTAGGTTGGAAGGGACCTTTAAAGGTTATCCAGGCCAACCTCCCCGCAGGGAGCAGCTACCAAAGTCTCCTCCCACACCCAGGTCATAGAATTATAGAATGGTTTGGTTTGGAAGGGACCTTTAAAGGTCATCTAGTCCAGCCCCTCTGCAGGGACATCTTCAACTACAGCAGGTTGCTCAGAGCCCCAAACAACCTGACCTGGGAATGGTTCCAGGGATGAGGCACCTACTACCTCTGTGGGCAACCTGGGCCAGGGTCTCACCACCCTCAGCATAAGAAATCTCCTCCTTGTATGTAGTCTGTGTATCTCCCTCTTCAGTTCAAACTGTCACCTCTTGTCCTGTCACAACAGGCCCTGCACAAAGATCTGTCCACAGCTTTCTGCTCAGCTTCTTTAAGCACTGAAAGGCCACCAGAAGGTCTCCCTGGAGCCTTCTCTTTTCCAGGCAGAACAAGCCCAACTCTCTCAGCTTAGCTTCACAACATCATTGCTGTAGCAAACTCTGGCCCTGCTCCAACAGCTCCATGTCCTTGTCATGCTGAGAGCTCCAGAGCTAGACACAGTACTCCAGCTGAGGTCTCACCAGAGCAGAGTTCACTGAACTCTGCTCTGAGTTCACTGAATCAAGTTTCCAAATAAATGCTCACATCCATCATCAGGCACACCAAAAGGCAAGGCTATTCCCTATTGTTTTACCTGTGTTGTTTGGGGGTGGAGGGTCAGGAGCATTTTGCTGATTACAATACAACAGAATACAAAGCAGATTGCAAAAATGTTTGATCTCCCCTTGCCATTTCATGGACTCACTGAGTTTACCTTGCCTCTTACAACCATCACACTTTGCCATCTAGGAAAAGAGAGGGAAGCAGAAATTTAACACACTTGTAAACAACAACAAAGAGTTATGTGCATAAAGCCCTCTCCACACCCCGCTGAGCAAACACAGTGGGAAGAAATCTTTCTGGGTGCATGGATTTGTACCACAAAGCAGCAGAACATTCAGTGTCTGTCTTCCCACAGCCCATATTAGCTTTTCTCTGTAGAGAAAACTGCTACTCAAAAGCTAAGAAGGATTTACTCATCTCTCACAATATGTTCTATAGACGCAGAAGTGACCTACAGGCAGCTCGCTTAGCTCCTGATGTACAAAAGGGCCTTTTGCTGATGCATTCATATTCTAGAGGATGCTGTGTGAGAATACTACTTACCTGGTAATACAAAACTGTGAATTTAGACATGCAGTCCTCTGAGCAAAACTCCTCCATTCTCCCCCCAAAGTGATGCTGGATCACCCTGGGGGAAGCCTGTAAACAGTAACTGCACATTTTACAGTGGGCTCCCCAGCGCTTAGCCAAGTCATGTTTATAGAGCAGTTTACAACCTAAAAGAGAAGAAAAAAAACAAAAACGTCCTTCAACATCAAAATGCCACTTGCTTGGCACTTGTAGTTCTTGTATTTAGTTCTGCTTGTAGCCATCTGTTGAAACACACCATTAAAATGTAAAGGGAGGACAAAGTTTTGTGCTTCTAAACTTAACCCCCCCCCAGTTTTAAACCTAAACCAATCAGGTTAGCACCACCAATAATTACAAGGCAAAGCTCTTTTGCCTTGATATGTCTGAACCACAGCCTTGCCCTTTCTTACCTTCACTACAGAATGTTTTATCTACACCTGAGAATCTCACAGTCTCCTTGATGATCTTCTCAATTTTGCAGTATTCACACATTGCCATCACGCTGCTCCTCTTCTTATATTCATCACAGCAGTTCTTCCCACAGAACTGTAACATCTTACCCTGCAACACAGCCAGAATGTTTTGGTCCCCATCTCTCACATGCCAGGTTGTTAATTGTTAACAAAACTTGTATTTATGACCCTAGAATTCAATGACAGACAGCACTAGCAAGTCTTCTCATTTAGCTTAGTAACAGCACAAGATTCTGCAGCAAGTCTTCACCAGTGTGCTTTGTCCTGGAGTTAAAAGGATCATCTTTAGGACCAAGAAGCAGGAATGTGGTTAACTAGCCAGGCAAGGACAAGGTTTGGGGCTTTTTATTTCTACTGTTACAATCAGTATCAATTGTCATAATGCTTAGATGATGCTAAAAGGAGGAACGTCTTTAAGGGTGAGGGAGCACTGGGACAGGCGGCACAGAGCGGTGGTGTAGTCTCCACCTCTGAAGGCATTCCAAACCTGCCTCAATGTGTTCCCTGTGTGACCTTCTCTAGGTGAACCTGCATTGTCAGGGGGGGTTGGACTTGATGAACTCCAGAAGTCCCTTCCAACCCCTACCATACTGTGAAAATCAGTTCTAAATTCACAGACTCATAGAACGGTTTGGGCTGGAAGGAACCTTGAGTTATTCCAGAGTAGGTAACAGCAAGCAACAGAGCAATATTGACAGACCATTAAATATATGCTACCACCTCTGGACTTGATGATCTCTAAAGGCCCCATCCAAACCCTAACATTCTATGATTCTTGGGTTTCTGTTAGAAAACAAGAGCTTGAGAAGCTCTGCTCTCCATTACCTTGTAGTCCAGCAGCTCTGGTTTGGTCGCAAACAATCTGTTACAGTGCTGACACTTGAGTTTTACAACAGGACGGCCAAAAGAGACTTGCTGGGACTGGGCAGCCAGCCTCTGTAAACCAGCTGCAGCTGAACTGCTGCTCATGGAGCTGGGGGACACAGTCGAGGTGGTGACACTGGTTGAAACCGTTGACACCGAAGGAACGCTTACAATGACTTGACCTTGTGACAGAGGTACCACCGAGGAGTTCATTCCTGTAGGCTTGTTGAACAAATTCTGCAGGAAAGCAAATTGAAGGCAGAGACTTCACTTTATAGCCTTTTACCTGACATCTCAGATATTTCCACCATCCATTTAATATTCAGCTAAGAAGAAAACCAAAAAAAATCTTAGATGTCACACCTGAAAAGCTACTACGCAATTGTAGCTGCAGAAGTTGCGTATGCTCCCATCTGACATGGCCAAGTGATACTGAGGGCTGGATGAAGTTCTGCAGCTGTTGCACTGAACTTGGATACCTGAGGGTGAAACAAAAAAGAATTTAAAAAAAAAAGTGATTTATGCAAAATCCAAGTGGTGGTGCAGGTCATTTTCCACTGTGCACACTAACATAGACCAACACCAGAGCAGCTGAATGACAAGGCAAGGGGCACACAGCAGCCCAAGATGCTCAGAAGCAGACAACTGTAGCTGCAGTGCCTGTTGCTTGCCAGATCCTTGAATTCATCTCCCAGTGTCCCTAGGATGACAGTAAGCAAGTTTCTCTTTTACAAGAAAAAGAGCTGAGAATGTTTGCCTTGCTGAATGCAACATGAGGGAGAGGTAACTAAGTTAACCTCCTCGGAGGAGAAGGAGTAGCAAAGTCACAGCAGTTGCAGGGCAAATGGCAACTGAGGTGGGAAGTCCAGCAGCTGCACTTGTAAGAGCACAAAATAGATGCTAAGGTTTACTATCATGTTTAAGCTCTCTAAAATTCAAGCTGAACTGACTGTACACTGTGATACTGTGACTATGCTTTAAACTCCTTATGTTCATAGATCCAGAGAATGGTTTGGGTTGGAAGTGACCTCAAAGATCATCCAGCTCCACCCCTCTGCCATGGGCAGGGAAATCTTCCACTAGAGCAGGCTGCTCAAGGCTTCAGCCAGACAGCTCTCGAACTCCTCCAGGGAGGAAGCATCCACAACCTCCCTGAGCAATCTGTTCCAGTGTCTCACCACTCCCACTCTAAAGAATTTCTTCCTAATCTCCAGTCTAAGTCTTCCCTCTTCAAGCTTCAGTCATTCCCTCTCGTCCCATCAACACAAACCCTTGTACGAAGTCCCTCCCCAGCTTTCTTATTCCCATCTTAGCATCTCCATTTTAAGAAACAAGCCACTTCCCACCCTCCCAAAAAGAAGTATCAGCCTTAGCTTTCAAGACTAAGTAAGTCTCAATACAAGCAATGAGAAATTATGCTTTTAAAGAAGTAAAAAATATAAACTTACCTGAAGAAGTAACCATTTTTACTTTATGTGCTGACAGGCAGTTAACAGAGCAAAAGAGTTCAGTTTTTCCAAAGTTATTTGTGCTCTCTACCATCTCAGCTGAAGATCTCAAAGATTTACACAGTGCACAAGGTGTAATTTTAGCAGACTTCTGTGGAAACATGCAAGTTTCATTCATTTGAAACTTAGTATTTTTATTAACCTGAAAATTAATCGCATAAAAATGTGTTTAAAAGAGACTGAAAATGCAATTCAAACAATATTCATTTTACATTTGTATTATTTAGGATGTAAATATGCTCATGTGGGGTCCACCATTCCCCTCTCTGACCACCTGAGGCTTAGAGGTTCTTTCTCATTTCACTAAGTGTGACCTTTGCAGGTTAGTTCAAACAGTGCCCAGGCTGTCAGGGCAAAGGCTTCTGAGTCCAACCTCCACTATGTGTTGTAAGAGCAGATATTGAGCACTTTCCATCAGGCAGCTTGAACATTTCTGCTAAGAGCAACGTTTCCTGCTGATCTTTTGATGGCTCAGTGATGAATGTAAGCAATATTATCACATAACAGATGAGACAACAAGACCCAGAGCAGGAGGTTCCCTGGAGATGTGTCTAGTAGCAAAATGGGGATGAGATGCAGCTCCTAGTCATGATCACAGCTGTCAATCTATGGCCTACAGACTACTTTTAAAAGACACAAAAAGCAGCCTACCTTTCTTAGCCACATTTTCTGTGTTCACAACAGTGAAGGGTTTTTAAGGTCTTTTAAGTTTGGAAGAAACCCTGAGAACTAGTGCACAGCATCATTTTATTCTGACAAGTCTTAAAAATGCACTTTGTTCTGCCAACAGCTCTTCCAGATCTTCACAGAAGGACAGAATAGATGGTTTTAAGGATTTTATAACACCCACAAACCCCCAGAAACTATCAGAATGCATCTGACAACCGAGCTGAATGCTGTTTGAAAATCAAGAACAAATAGATGAGACTTAACCTTCCAAGCTTTGAGCATACTGTGTGTTCAGGAAGACACAGCTTAGATGGGAAAGGACATCAGAGATCATCTACTCCAATCTCCCTGCCATGAGCAGGGACTCCTCTCAACTAGACTTTCTTGCTCAAAGCCTCATCCAGCCTGGCCTTGATCACCTTCAGGGAGGAGGCATCCACAACTCCCTGGGCAACCTATCTCAGAGCTTCATCACCCTCCCAGTGAAGAACTTCGTCCTAAGATCCAGTCTAACTCTATTCTCCCTCAGCTTCAAACTATTCCCCCTTGTCCTGTCTCTAGACACCCTCAGCAGCCTTCCTGTAGGATCCCTTTGGCTATTGGCAGGCAGCTCTTAAGGTCCTGTTAGGAGTCTTCTCTTCTCCAGGCTGCACTACCCCAGCTTCCTCAGCCTCATAGCAGAGGTGCTCCAGCCCTTGGGATTATCTTTGTGGCCTCCTCTGGACTTGCTCTAACAGTTTTGTGTCCTTCTGATGCTGGGGACACCAAAACTGGATGCAGCATTGGAGGTGAGATCTCACAAGACATAGCTGAGCTTTGGATGTGAGATGCAAAAGCAGCATGAAATCCCTTTCCCCTTTCCAGTTTATTTCATTTGATTTCCAGGTTTGTTTCAGAGGACAGCTAATGCTGCAGGTAATTTTCTGGATGAAATCCTTCCACCAGACTCTTTACAATTCATTAGGGCCTCTCCTGGCCTAAGTGGTTTGAATAATGGAGCACCAGAGTCAAGCCACAAAATGAAGTTCCACTGTTTTCTCAGAGGGCAATTTTTCCCTCAAGTAATTGCATTAAAATAAGTCAGGCAAAAATAACTGAGCTATTATAATAAATTAAGGGTCTCTCAGCTCGACTCTTTTAGAAGCAAAATGAAAACATTAAAAGTTTAAAAATTAAAAGCAAAATGATTACCTAATTATTACTTTTCCTCTCCACTTAATTCAAATGCTACAAGTCTAGTTAAGAGATGTCCCTCCTCATGGCAGGGAGGTTGGAGCAGATGATCTCTAAGGTCCCTTCCCATCTAAGCCATTCTATGATTAATTTAATGGAGAATTCTCAAAGAGGAGGCCTCTCAAAGGCTAAAGTAAGTCCCAGAGGGCTGCTGCTGAGGAGGAGACCAAATAATGTCTCCTCCCTCACTGGAATATTCTAGTAGTTGGTTTGGTGGGAAGGGAAACACAACAGGGTGCGTGGGAACAGATGAAGCAGAAGACCAAAGGAGTTATCTTAGACCAAGAAAGTAAGAGAAACAATCAACTAATTAATTGGGTGCTTCTATAAACACTCCAAACCTAATCAAAGACCAACTTTTACTGTTGTCAAAACACACCTGCTTGTATGCTGTCAAACATGACGAGCTGCAGAACTTTTTTGACTGTCCCTCTATCTGAAGCATGTGGCACTGGCCAGAGCCACTGTAGCAGTAGCCTCCACAATTCTCACAGCAGTTCATGGTCAGGTTGTTAGCTGAGCGGAACTTGGAGAAGCAGGCATCACTGCAGAGCTTGTGCACCACGTTCTGGTAATTCACTTCGTGCCTGATCTGAAGGAGAGGAAGAATATGTACCAAGGGTTGTCCTACTGGCCACACTGCCCCTCAGACAGCCTCCCCCTTCTGGCCTGGCAGACGCCCTTAAAACACTTCTGCACTGCCTTTATGGCAACGGTCACAGCCCATCCTAGGGAGCTTTTCACTTCCACACGTTTTTGCAAGGTTAAAGATTAGCAGCTGCATTTCACAGATGTGGAATGTGAGATGTGAGATGCTCCTAGGCCAGCATCTATCCTGCTTCTAACTATTGTGGGCTATGTTGGATGGGAAATGGCTTCACTTTTCCCTCATTAAAGGTGCTCAGAAGTGGAGTCCCAGCTGAGTATCAAAGCATCCTCCCAAAAATGGGGTTCCCCAGAACAGGGCTCACTTCATCACCCATGGGGGATCTCAGATGTGGCCTTCTGCCTGTGAAGGAGGTGCAGCTGCCTACTTCAAGCTTCATTCCTTAACTTCCAGCCAGCTGAGTCTAGTCTCAGTGATTTCATAAGAGTGGTGGGAGCAGGTAACTCCCAAGCCATCACAGCTGACCACACTTTTGATGCAGCCTAGGATGCCATTGGCTTTCTGGGCTGGAAGTGCCCATGGCTGGCTCACCCACCAGCAGCCCTATGTCCTGTATGTTCATCTCAGAGCCAGCAAGCTGGCCTGAGCTAAAGAAGCCTGAATAAAAGAAGTCTGTAATTACCACTGCATTCTTCTGGCACATGCTGCATTTGGTTGAAATGCTGTTGGTGTGAATGGTGACAACAGGTTTCCTTTTCAGTTCATATGTAGAAAGACAAGACTGGCTGCAGAAATCCTTACTGGAGCTTGTGTTGTCAAACTGGGCAGTGATTACATCCTTTGGATTGAGAATGTCTCTGTGGCAAAAGGCAAAACAAAGAAATAATTAAGGTTGGTTTCATGTCAACCTGCTGTCCCATCTTCTTATTTTTGCAGACTGAATATTCTCTAGAAGAGATTTTCATTTAATTTAAATTCATTTCATGTAAAGCTTTTCTTTTTGCTCATCTAAGTACCTGATTTCCTTTTGTTGCTGTTTTTATTTTCCTACTAGGAAAAAGGAGTCTAATTCTCAAGTAGACCTTTTGTGAACATTTTGCACCTGGATTTAGGAGTGGCCTATAGACACATCAAGCTGTAACATTAAATCTTTCAAAAGGAACTGGGGAAAGAGAAATGTTTTGTAGTCTGTTGAAAAAAAAAATATATATATATATGTGAAACTAGGAATTGGGATGTGAGGAATATTTCTCTTTAGCACATGAAAACAGCAATTATAATGTGGTAAGGCAAAAACAAAAGTGACCATTTCTGAGCACCAGAGAGTTCAGTTCAAAACAGTCTCACTAGAATCATAGAATGGGTTGGGCTGGAGACCACCTCAAAGATCATGCAGTTCCAACCCCCTGCCATGGGCAGGGACACCTCCCACTAGCCCAGGCTGCTCAAGGCCTTGTCCAGCCTGGATTTGAACACCTACAGTGAGAAGGCATCCACAACTTCACTGGGAAATCCATTAGAGTTTCACCACCTTCATACTGAAGAGAATGTCTTCCTCAGCTCCAGTCTAACCCTGCTCTCCAGCTTCAAACCATTCCCCCATGAGCTGTCTCTAGATACCCTCAGGAAAAGTCCCTCTGCAGCTTTCTTGTAGGACTCCTTCAGGTACTGGAAGGCAGTTGGAGTCCTCTCCTCTACAGCCTGAACATTCCCAGCTCCCTCAGCCTACTGTCACAGCAGAGGTGGTCTGGCTCTTGCATCATCTTTGTGGCCTCCTCTGGACTGGCTCCAACAGGTTTATGTCCTTCTTATGACAGGGACACCAGAACTGGATGCAGTAGAGGAGGTGGGGCCACACAAGAGCAATATCAATTACCACTAGAAGAGCCTTTGGCTCATCTTTGTGGCCTACTCTGACTCATTCCAACAGCTCTGTGTCCTTATGCTGGGGACACCAGAACCAAATGCAGTATTCGAGGTGGGACCTCACAAGAGCAGAGTCAGCCATAACTTTCCATCTCTTTATCTCCCATCTGCAGCCCTTTGTAGCTATGTTACTTATAGTTATTTATTGCTGGATGTAACAAAGTGACATTTCTCCTTATTCCCTCTTTTCAAACAGCCATTCACAAGAAAATTTCAAAGCTCCTTAAGTTAAAAAGGGGGGAATAAAAAAGGAAAAATAGGAGAAAATATTTATAGAATTGTCATGGTTGGAAGGATGCTTCCTTCTCACTTGTCAGAGGTAAACCATTTTTCAACAGAACAAATACAACTTACAGCCAAGACTGTTAAATTTTGTCACAAGGCCTCCTCACACTGTGACAGCAAGTGGAAAGAATAATTAATTGAAGTCTCAAGTTGAAGTTCAGTTGACCTTGTAGAACTGAAAGCAATAAATCTGTTGCTGAAGAAATGATGAACAAAGCAGCATTCCTTTGGCAAAGTAACTTTCTGAGCATAAAAATCCTACACATGAATAATTTTCCTCTCTAAACAGACTGTGGCACAATCAGTCTGCAAAGTTATTTATTTGCCCTCAGGTTACTTATTTGCCTCAAGTTATTGATTTGCCTTAAGGAATGTCATCTTGAAAAAGGCAGCCACAAAGGTCTCCTTTTGCTAATTTAGACATAATAGTAGAAATTAATACAAAATGGTAATAATTAAAATGAGGTTTAAAGCTGAAGGTTCAGGCCTGTGTTTATAATCAGGACCTGGACCTCCCCAAGTGGCTGAACAAGAGGCAACTTCACCTTCACCTAAGTAGAAAGTAAACTGATTTATTTAAGTGGTGAAACCCCAACTGCCTCAAAAAAAAAAAAAATCAATTCTTACAAAATTTAATCCCTCCACATCTCCCAAAAGCAGCAGTGATGTCTTTTGAAGACTTTAGACCTCACAGAATTGATTACTTTGCAGAGCTGGACCTTTCTTGGGGTTCATGTCCTTCCTTGGAGGGGAAGATCCTTGGGGTCACTTCCAATCCGGCATTCTGTGATTCAGAATGGAGCCACCCTAGAAAGCCTGTGGGGTTTACAGAATCTGAGGAAATATCCTTCCTCAAATATCTTCATTTGCCTATGTTCCATTGCATTTTAGGGATTCAGCAAATCTATTTTCAAGGCCAGGTTAGATGAGGCCTTGAGCAATCAAGTCTAGTTGAGAGGTGTCCCTGCCTATGGCAGGGGGTTAGAGTAGATGATATCTGAGGTCCCTTCCAACCTGAGCCAGTCTAAGAGTTTCATCTAGAAGAAATAATACACAAAAGAACTTTTCAAAAGTACTCCTGTGAGTGGTTTTGAGGCCACTTTCAAATGGCACCAAAATGTTGCATCTTGTGAAACAGTTTTTTCTGTCCATACTTCACCTCCTTCTTTACTGTGAGGGAGCACTGGAGCAGGCTGCCCAGAAAGGTGGAGGAGTCCCCTTTCTCTGGAGACTTTCAAGACCCATCTGGATGCATTCTTCTGTGACCTGGATGACCTTGCTTTGGCAGGGAGGTTGGACTGGATGATCTCCAGAGGTCCCTTCCAACTCCTACCATTCTATGCTTCTACTCTGTATCTGGCTCATTTAAATCAAACAAAGACAAGACACTCACTTGACAACAGAGGCTTTTGAATCTCTGTGTATGTAAAATCCAATTAAGGAAATGGAGCTGAAAGTGGACAGCCTCATTATCAAGTAACAGCATCAGCTATGATGCTTGGAAGAGAAGCCTAACAGCAGCAGTTGTTAGAGAAACAGAGTGTTGTGTAAAACCAGAATTCATTGATTCATAGAATGGTTTGGCTTGAGAAGTGACCTTGAAGATCAACCAGTTCCAATCATGGGCAGGGACACCTCCCACTAGCCCAGGTTGCTCAAGGCCTCATCCAATCCAGCCCTGAACACCTCCATGGAGGGAGCATCCACAGCCTCCCTGGGCAGCCAATTCCAGAGTTTCACCATGCCTGCACTGAAAACCTTCCCCCTAAGATCCAGTCTAACCCTGCTCTCCCTCAGCTTCAAATCATTCACCCTTGTCCTGTCTCTAGACACCCTCAGGAATAGTCCCTCTGCAACCTTTCTGTAGGATCCTTTCTATTGGAAGGCAGCTCTAAGGTCATCCTGGAGCCTTCTCTTCTCCAGGCTGCACAACCCCCAGTTCCCTCAGCCTATTCTCATAGCAGAGGTGCTCCAGCCCTTACATCTTTGTGACCTCCTCAGGACTCACTCAAACAGTTTTATGTCCTTCTCATGACAGGGACACCAGAACTGGATGCAGTGGAGCAATATCAATTACCACTAGAACAAATTAAAAGGCTGTCCTACTTCGAGCAGCTTGAGCAGGTTTTCTTGGTAGAAGCTGGTGGGCGAGAGACTGGAACAGTGTATCCAGTGAGGCACAGTGTGGAGCAGAAGAGCTGGGTAGAGCCTTTCCTCTGGTAGGCTGTTTGCCCCTTCTGCAGGATCTTTTTACAGCCAGAACAGGAAACCCGAACAGCTGTGTTTGGAACTGAAGGAAGCATTTTACTCATGCCAGCGGATGCCACAGCAGGCTGGAAACCTGATGACAGTTGTGGAGCTAAAAAAAAAAACCACACCAACAAAACCAAACCAACAACACACAGAGAGACAGAGAGAAAGAACAGAGTGAGTGTAACATATGTGCTGCACACAGTTCACTTCTGCACAGGGGGCAAGCACTAAGTGTATGACTTCCTTTGGGTTGTCAGGGGGCTAAGGAAGAATTAAAAGGCAGATGAATGTGCCACAAATAAAGACCCTGGGCTGGTTTGCTGCATAAGAGTAGCTGAAACTACTCTTGCACTTTTTCCTCTCTCCCTCTCATTGCCTCTCTCCCTTTCTCCCTCTCACTGCCTCTCTCTCTTCCTCCCTCTCACTGCCTCTCTCTCTTCCTCCCTCTCACTGCCTCTCTCTCTTCCTCCCTCTCACTGCCTCTCTCTCTTCCTCCCTCTCACTGCCTCTCTCTCTTCCTCCCTCTCACTGCCTCTCTCTCTTCCTCCCTCTCGGGGTCAGAAATAGGAAAGGAAATGCAGAACAAATTGTAAAACAAAAGGTGACACATATGCCAGATTTCAAATGAAGTTAACTGATTTTGTCTGTTCCTTACCAAGAGGACTGCCACTGACTGAAAATACAGCACTGATTTTCAGCTCCCCTTCCTGAGTTTTTGGCTGTTGGCCGTACTCCTAAAACAAAAGGAGAGGAAAAGGAGAACACACACATGTGATAACAGGTTACATGACTGCCAGTCTTTCATAAAGCTGTACTGACCCTCGAGGAAGAGCAAGTCTCCTAAGCCTGCTCCAGAGGCCAGGTTTAGAGATGTTGCTCTGTGAGCACCACACACACAACCTACTCAGAGGTTGCAAGCAAACTATGACCAAGGCTGTCATATAGAAGGGGCAAAGTGTGGCTGCCTGCTGTGTTCCCCTTTTCAGCTGTGCTCCAGGACTCCTCAGAATTCAGCCAAACCTGAAAAGAAACCTCTGCTTTCCTCTCACACAGACTTGCCATCCAGAAGTGCTTTGCAGCCCTTCGCCCTACTCCATGAACAAGCTTTATTGTCACATCCAAATGATAACAATGAAACAGGAGGAGAGGAAATGGCCTGAAATTGTGCCAGGGGAGGTTTAGGTTGGAGATTAGGAACTACTTATTTGCTGTAAGAGTGGCCAGGGATTGGAACAGGCTACCCAGGGAGCTGGTGGAGTCACCATCCCTGGAGGTGTTGAAGAAACCTGTGGCCAAGGCACTTTGGGACATGGTTTAGTGGCCACGGTGGTGTTGGGTTGATGGTTGGACTGGATGATCTTAGAGGGCTTTGCCACCTGAAACAATTCCATGATTCTATGAAACAGGGTCTGGGTCCTAGATGGTGAGAAGCATTCTGTACTTAACCAGGAGTTAGACACCTTGTAGGAGCCTAAGGGGAAGCTCTGCAGCAGATCAAAGCTGGCATCACTAGAGCCCGGCCAGCACATGCCTTGCTCAGACTGGCTTTGGTGAGGGGGGGACTAACCTCATGCTTTCTAGAGGACAAGCAAATCCCTCCAGACAGTTGCTGCTGGAATAGCTGCCATACTATAAATTACCAGCTTACTCCACAGCAGCTATTCATCCTCTGACACCATATTTCTGCTTGTGCTCTCCAGAGAAATCTGAACCTTAAAGCAGCTTGTAACACTCTACATGTAAATCTTAATAGGCTGAAAAGCATAATCTCCTGGAACCAGAGAGATGGCAAGATTTAACCTACTTAGAGTCATTTGAGAGGAGTGAGGGCATGATGTCATGTTATGACTGAGCTAAATTCAGGGCTGCTGTCTGCCTACAAGGTAAAGCCAATTCAGAAAAAAAAAAAAAAAAAAAATCACTAAGCAAAATTAAGCTTCCACTTCCCAGCAGCAGCAAACTGCTCCCTATGCTTGAGGCAGCTCCTAAAATCACAAACTAACAGCCACACCTGCTTACACCTCACAGTTCTCTTACTCCTGTAGGGAAACTGTGAGTTTCTATACTGAGACAATCAAACTTTCTCAACAGGTTTCCCAGGACAGCAGGCAAATGTAATCTGGTCATCATGTGAACCATCAGACTGAAACACCCAAGTAAGAGAAGCTGATTCACAGAATGGTTTGGGTTGGAAGGACCTTAAAGATCATCCAGTTCCAACCTCCTTTGCATAGGCAGGGACACTTTCCACTAGCCCAGGTTGCTCCAGGCCTCATGCAACCTGGCCAGGAACACATCCAGGTAAAGGGCATCCACAACCTCCCTGGGCAACCTGTGCCAGTGTCTCCACACCCTCACTGTCAAGAATTTCTCCTGAATCTCCAGTCTCAATCTCCCCTCTTCCATCTCAAAATCAGGGCCCTTCATCCCATCACTAGAGGCCACTGTAAAAGCTTCTTTCCCAGCTTTCTTGTAGATTTCCTTTAGGTACTGGAAGGTTACTCTAAGGTCTCCCTGGAGCCTTCTCTTCTCTGGGCTGAACAGCCCCAGCTCCCTCAGCCTGTTCCCACAGGGGAGCTTCTCCAGCCCTCTGATCATCTTCATGTCCTCCTCTGGACCCGCTCCAGCAGCTCCATGTCCCTGTTAGGCTGGGGGCACCAGAACTGGATGCAGTACTCCTGGTGGGGTCTCACAAGAGCAGGGCAGAGGGGCAGAAGCACCTCCCTGCCCCTGCTGGTCCCACAGGTCACGATGCTAGGTTTGAGAGCACGACGGGTTTTTTAATACCACAAACTAAACTCAACATTGTTTGCAGAAATAGAGTTTTAAAAGCATTTTAAGCGCAGCTTTATCCTTAAGTCAAGAGTACTAAGAGAAATGGAAGCAAATCCTGACATCAACTGTGCATGACCAAGCATCACAGCAGTGCTGAAAGCCAAGAACCTTTAGCTCCAACTATTGGTTACAGCACGAAATAGCTCTTGGCTTTCACAATGAATGGAAGAAAAAACAACCAACCCCAAACCCCACGTTAATTCCCATCTAAAACAAAACAAAATGAACCTTCATCACTTCTCATATTCTTCTAGCATCAGGCAGAGTTGATAATTACAGGATTTGACTCCAGGAAATAACATTTTGAAGGCAACAATATTTGCTATTGAAATTCTTCAAGGCTTCACTTTTAGTGATTAATAAGATCTCTGATAACCACAGACGTCTCGCATTGCATTCCACACCAATCCCCACAGCAGATGCCATCTTGAGAAGACAAAAGACCAGACAGATTTAGCTAATCTACATGTGGCTTGACATTCTGTACACTACAGGAAAAAAACAAACCCAAAACAGCCTCACAGACACTGAACAAATTGCAAGGGCGGTGAAATCTGAACAGTTTCAAACACTTAGGTGTTACTTCTGTGTTTTACTAAGCTCAGATTATGTTAAGAGGAAGGAAAGGGGAAAAATAAAATGTTGGGAAGCCAGGCCCAGAGAGAAGAGAAGATATAGCAGCAGTACACAGAATGGTGCTAGAAAATCTAATGCCTGCACAAGAACAACCAGCACTCTGCTGTGGATGCAAGTGGGAGGAATCACCTTGGGAAGCTTTTCAAGACCTTTAACTGTGTGTATAGTCTGGCACAGAACCCAAATATTAGCAAGGAGGGGATAGGAATGGTCACACAGATAATTTCCCTGGCAAACCAGGGACAAAGAGACTGCTCAGAGGACAGCAATCCTTGCCCCTGCACTGCTCAATCCATAGATCAGACCTTCTCCATTTTGCACTTACTGTACTGTCATCAAAATGTCAAGTCTCAAATGAGAGAGTCACTTCAAGACATGCTTCAGCTGGCCTGGCTGGTGTCTACATTGCAGTATTTGGCTAAGGTTAAGACCTCTAAGTGTTAATTTACACCAAGAACAAAACAAAGAAGCCCTGTGCTTATAAAGATAACCAGGAAGAGAGGGAAGCAGCGGAAACAGCATCATCTCAGCTCTACCTAGGACTGCTCACCAAGCATTCAGTAAATCAGTTTACATCTTACTCCCTAGCTGACACCAAGTGTCTGCGTAATACCTTTCATAGGGGGAGTTTTAAAGCATTTTTTGCTTTGTCTGGAACCAGAAATAAATTTGAAAAGGCAAAACATTCTCAGTCACATGGTAACATGACACCAAAAAGTTGGGAGGGTTTCATGGCAGTGTAAAGAGAGGGAAAATCCTTCTACTAAACTACGATCTTCGGTCCCCAAACCAAAGGAACTGCTGGATTTATGGCCATCTTATGGGGTCAGCTGTCAGACCAAAATGAGAAATGCAATGGGAAACTTACCTCAGAATTATCAGGTTCATCTTTAATTTTGTCTAATAGTCCCTGCTGTGGGGCCATAGCTTTATCATATTCGTCATCCAAAGGCTCCTCCTTAATTCTAATATGTGGTGCAAAGGAATTCCCCAGCTCTTGTCCAATAGATTCCTTACTAGAAAATAGGTAGCTAGACTCCTGAAACAATAATATGAAAAAGAATTCACCCTCCTGCATCTGCCATGAGGAGTTGGGCTGCTGCCAAGGGGAGTTTCTGTTGCAGACCAAAGAGAAATGGGTCCTGCCACTGGATGGTGGGAGAAACGCTGGGCAGCAGCTGCTGCCTCTACCTCCTTGTGACACCCTCTGCCATCCCACCCCCACTCCTTTCCACTCCTGTGGACAAAGCAGAAGCCACCCAGCTCTCTAAGCTGACTGTCAGTAGGAGCCACTCAGCTGTTGGGGCAGTGTCTCCTGTGGATAGAGCTGTTCCCTGCCTCATCTGGAAAAAAAAGGCAGCAGGTCAGATGGATGCATCCAGGCCTAGCTTCGACTCACCAGTCAGACCATGCTGAACATGAAAAGTGGCTACACCAAAGGAATCCTCAATCCAAAGAGAGGGTCAGCAAAAGTTTACAAAATTATATGCACTCTTTTAAGTAGCAAAGATGTCTAAGAGTCAGAAGATCAGTTTTCTTGACACTCAAATTTACACTCTAACACCAAAAGAAAAGAAAAAAAATAAAGAAAGAAAGAACAAAAAAAAAAGAGAAAAAGTATTTTGAATTATTCCAGTATATTGCTGCACTTGCAAAAGTGTTTGAAAGATCTATAGCTTACCCTGAAGTTAGTTTCTGGAGTTTGTGGCGCTAACTGCGTCCGTAATGTTTCTTCTACTTGATTATGAACTGAGGAAAACATATACATTAAATATAAATGAATACAGTTTCCAAGGCATTTCCCTTCTACAACTACCTAGAGTCTCACGCTGAGCCCCAACCCCACAGTCTGGCAGCACCTCAGAAGGGTTAAACTCCTCCCTTTCTCCTCCCTGCAGACAAGATGCTAAGCCCTAAAGAGAAGTGATGCTTTTTTGCGGGGCATTATCGGCTCGTTATTTTCCCATTCCAGTACAACTGGTTGTAAAATTCGGAGGTGGATTGCTCAGAGAGAATTTTCTACAGCCCAGTGGGATCTGAAGTCTCCTGTGTTTTGACATGTAAAAGGACAAAATATTTGGCAGAGCAACAACTTTGATCCTCTTCTTTGTCGTTCTGGTCTTTTGCCTTTCCTCCTCAGCAAATAGTTGCTCCTGCTTTTTTGAGCATTCCTCTTTAAAACATTCAGGATTTTCCCAGATATTGGATGCTGCCTATTGCTGTCTGAACCCCACAGCACCCTACCCGAGGCTGCACAGCTTTCAGTAACAATCTTACAGCAGCAGGTAGCCACAATGTTCCTCAGCACAGAAATCTTATTCACTTCATTTCTACCCGAAGGTAAAAGGAGACATTTCAAACGATCTGTTTTGCTTCTCCATCATATGTGCACAACTCGGAAGAACTGACTTTAAGATGCTGTTACTAAACAAAGTTTGAACATCAGAATTGAGAGCTGTGAATCTGCACAAGTAGCCAGGAGGCTCTCACTTGTTGGCCCAAGTCTCTCTCCAGCTGAATAAAATTCAGCCACAGTTGCAACCTGGTTACTCTTAACTCCTTCCTTCACTGATCTGCTGTAACTTGCAGAGCTTGGAAGTCAAAACCAAGTGTGTGAGCAGCAAGACAACTGCTGACTATCAGGCTCCCTCAAATGAGAAATGGATTACAGGTATCTTCTCCCCGTGTTGGAAGGACAAAGTCCAAGACACAAGTAATCTGAGCAAGAAGAAGAGCAGACTTCCAGTAAATGCAGATCTCAGGTTATTCCCTGACTTCCTGCAGCACTAGAAACATTCTAGCAAGCCTTTTGGTGATGCTACTATCAAATGCTTTACATATTCATTAGTGAAGAACTGCTACTTGGCCCAAAAAACATCTTTCCTGGCCATCAACTTCAGTTAAACCTCATAATATTTTTTTAAATGGAGTTCCAAGGTCTATAAAAACCAGCAAGAATAAAACAACCAAGGAGAACAAACAGAAGGAAGCTTAAATTGCCACCCAGCTGGGTTTAGTTTTATCACTACGACAAAGGATATGGTGAAGATCTGAAGCAAGCTGCAGAGGATGAGAAGCCCCCATCCCAGTGCTGCCAGGCCCTTCTGCAAATCCCAGTCCCCACACAGAGCTCGTTGTGCCCCAGGGTAGGTTGGAAGCTCCCCTACATGCAGCTAGGCATGTTCTCTTCCACGGGATGGGAATTTTGCACAACTAGTCCTGCTGCTAATTTCTGTCTAGTCCTTTCTTCCTCTTTGCTGGGTAGCCAAGCCTACGAAGTCAACAGTTACCTGCTTTGTCAAGAAAACTGCTTTTCAATCTAGAATCCATATCTTTAGGGATTTTTTCCAACCGTTTTTCATGCTCTTGGAAATGTCCTTCTCTACTCTTGTCCTTTGCTGAGAAAGTCTCTTTGCCATTATCTCTCGTTATGCTAAAATCTTTTCGAAGCGATTTAAATACAGGGCCCTGCTCAAAGGGTGAAGTGAGATCCTTCTGGATTGCATTCTGAATCTGAATTTCTTTTTCACTGTCCAACTCGTGCTCTGTAACCCTCTTGCCCTCCTCCAGATGGTCTTCGACATGAATTGCCGTAGAAAGAGTGACTTTTGGAGAGTAACTGTGATCATCTTCGTTGTCACTCCCAACAACAGGTATGCCTGCAAGGTCCTCAGAGTTCAGGAAGTAATCATCATCTTCATCCAGCAGCGAGCTTTCAGATCCTGTTCGGGTCTGGATTCCGTAAGAGATGCTGCCCAGGCCGGGTGCTAAGTTGCGGTCACCGTCCTCAGCCATTTCTGCATCCACAATTTCCTCATCTAGGGAGAAAAAAACAACCCAACATAAACAATCATAAAAAGCACCAACTTTATGTGTGACAAATAACAAAGTGCAAGTGTCCTTTGCTAATCTGCCTGATGGTGCAATTCATTCAACATTTTAAGCCTTCTTGACCCAACATGGCTAAGAACCAGTTTTGCCCCACTCACTGCAGCATGAAGCAGAAGCTGAAATGAGTAAAACTACACAAAGAAAGGCAAAAAAAAAAAAACCATGAACAGTTCATCTCACTTCTAACACTGGTGGAGAAGGCAGTGCAGGGAGGGAAGGAGCAAGGGAAAAGGGCAGTGCTCAGTAGCAGTGCTACTTGTAAGTGCTACTTGCTATTGGAATGGGCTGCCCAGGGGAGGCAGTGGAGTTGCCGTGCCTGGAGGTGTTCAAGAACAGACTGGATGAAGCACTTAGTGCCATGGTCTGGTTGACTGGATACAGCTGGGTACTAGGTTGGACTGGATGAGCTTGGAGCTCTCTTTCAACCTGGCTGATTCTATGATTCTAGAAATGTTTTGTGAAATGATGGCCTTATATAAAGAAACAAAGATACTTACATTGTTCTGTAATATCAAATACCGCATCAGATTTATCTTCAAACTGCAAAAAGGAAAGCACTAGATCATTATCTTGGTCAGCTGCCATGTACTTTGCTAAAAAGCATCTGATCAAAACCAACACCAAGGATCTCCTTCCTTTCTTGCCCCAAGCAAAGTCCTATGAACTCAAACTGTTACAGGACTGCGAAGTCACGTTCACCCTGAAGGGTTCAGAGGTTCAGACAGAAAAGCACACAGTGGAAGCTTAGAATTAATGCTGACTGAGAAGAGAGGGGAGGGAATGGCAGAACTTTCATTTCTACATGAGGTGCCTGGACCAGGGGAAGATCATAGATTCTGCTCTCTTTGATAGTCTTCATTTGCTTTGAAGATTAGGAATTGAAAACAGGCAGCACATACAGCTCCCACTGATGCAGGCTGCACAGACCCCAAGCTCTCCTCTCTCCTACAGGGAACGTTCCTTTTCCAGGAGCGGCAAAATGCAATCCTTAATTTTCTAACAGTAACCAGACAACAAGTGCCAGTAGGAGCATAACCAAAGAAGCAGCAGATGACTCTAAACATCTGTTTACATTAAACATTCCCCAACAGACTAAAGTTGATGGCACGCTTGAATGCTGTCTGAAGAAGTGCACACGCTCAGCATAACTGAAGTTTCCTTCAGAATGTCCAAGTCATCTGCATCCTTGCCTGAAAAACAGCAGCAACTCCCTTCAGTCATCTCTCCTTTCACCCTGTCTCCAGCCCTGCACTCTCTTTTCTGCTAGCTCCTGCTCACACTTCAATTCTTAAGCCATCTTAAGGAAAGTAATGGGATTTGATAGCAAAGGGATGATCTCTAATTTCATTTAAGGCAAGTCATTTAGTTGATAAATCCAATATTCAACAGGACTGTGATGGAAACGAGCAGTTTGCTAGCTAAAAAAAACCAAAAATTGGCCAGCAGTCTCTTTCCAGGTCTACAAAGACCATTTAGCTCCTTCAGTTTAATCTGACACATGTGGAATAGTGAGAACCTGTCCAGCATCTTGAATATCGAGGCAACTTGACATTAGAATTCCCCAGCTTCTCTGAGCAGATAATTGAGGCTGGAAACAAGAGAATCAACAGAAAACTCTAAAGTTATGCTTCTCCACAAGGCTGAGGCAAATCTATTCACTGTAGTTGTCTAAAGGATAAAAAGACTAAGTGAAGACCTTCCAGCAAGGTTTGCAAGGCCTGAGTCCTGTCCCTGCTACAGTGATTGCAGGAGAGCATCCAAGGATGCAAGTTTAATGCTGGTCTAGAAGTTCACTTGTAGTTAACTAAGTTCACATCAGTTTAAAATTAATCCCCATAAAATTTGATCTACTTCACGCTAATACCAGGTGCTGAGAAGAACAGAGCTGCTGTACTGTTTTTACACAACAAAGAACCCAACTTGTTGCTATCAACAGCCTATATCCTTTCCTCTCTGCTGATCTTCCTTGAGTCTTTTCTTGCTTCCTGTCAATAATTCTCTTTATTCTCCAAAAGAGTCTCAGACAATTTGCTGGCTGAGTGAGAATTTCCAGTTGAGGTAAAGCATTTGATCATCCTTTTTCTCCAGGCAGTTTTGGTATCAAAGCAGTTCTTGCACACTTTTGAGATCCAGAGTGCCTGTAGGGAAGTATTCTAGGTTCTGCCACCACCCTGGTTAACTCACATCTCCAAACCCCAGGCATTCCTCCTCCTCCTCTGGTGATAACAAGGCTTTTAATAATAGGTGATCAAAGCAGAAATGCTATTATTATTAGGAAAAGAATACCTGTGGCAGTCTGGGTCTCTCTAACTCTTTCATTCAAAGAAATGACAACATGCACATCAGCACCAGGGGCCACCTGCAAAAGTGCATTAGGGACTACCATAAATATTTTGGACAGGTTGGAAAACATTTACAATCTATCTGGAAGGAATCCAAGACACTTCCCCAGCACAAGGTAAACCTCAGAAGCCAAACCAAAGCAGAGACTCTTTTGTTTCTTTTCTCTTTCTTTTGTGAAGATACCAAAAGAAGAGATCCTCTGGGGCTGGACTACATGATCTTTAAAGGTCCCTTCTGACCCCTATCATTCTGTGATCTTGAATATATTTTCTTCCTTTAGAAAGTTTTTAGAGTTGAGGAGAAGATCTGTGTCTGTGTTCTAAAGCTTCCACAGGAAGAGCAGCTGATAAAAATCGAAAGTCTCATCTAATTCACCATCGAATTGCTGATGGACAGCACCAGAACTCCCACATGGTGTAAATCCAAAGAAAGGAAACTAGGGAGAAGTGTTTGCATGCTTGTGTGTGGCTATACAGACACGTATGTAGCTACATACACGTAAAGGTACATAGAGAGATATAGATATCTCTCTCTATATATATAACAAATACATTACTCATTCCATAACAGTCTATAACCTGAGTGTACCCTGAAATGAGGACTCATACATTTCTTTTTCCAATCTCAATTATAAATACTTCTACCCCTCTCCTGAATTCTCTTCCTATCTTTAATGCTATCTCAGGAGGAAACAAGGCTCTGAGCAACCTGGTCCAGCGGAAGGTGTCCCTGCCCATGGCAGGGGGGTTGGAACTAAATGATCTGTGATGTCTCTTCCAACCTAATCATCTATGAATCTATAAATTAGTAGGATTTCTGAGAGACAAACATGGAAGTGATTCACCAGCTGGGATTTGCTATGGGCCTTCTCTGACAAATCTCAGAAGAGGCACCTCAATACTTCAGATTAGTTCCCAGGCAACTACAGAATGGAAAGTAGCAGGACCAGAAAGTTTTCTGTTCAAACAACTCTGGGCTTCAACTCCTCCAACTCAGTCCTCAAAACACAACCCAAAACTCCAGAATATCATGTTTTAAAACACTTTCCTTCAATCACTTTGCCAGAGAAAAACTTAACGATGCACTAAAAACAAATGAAGTTCTTTGAAGCAGGTCAGCATTTCCTAAGAGCTTAGGACAGAACTGTTTTAAGCTTGGTATCAGCAAAATTAAATGTTGAATTTCCTAAAAGTTTAGGACAGAACAGTTTTAGATTGATATCAGCAAAATTAAATGTTTTATATTAATCTTTCTTAGGGACTCTACTTCGTTATCCACCACTGTACACAAAGCCATGCTTTGCCTGCTCAGATTGGAATAAGCAAATGAAAGAGTAATATAGAAATAGTGATAAAAAAAAACAGGAATCCCTGGAAGAAATGTGGTTTGATTCAAATTAACTTCTCCTTACAGACAGACAGTACTGCTTTTATTAAATAAAAATACTTCCACTAGGTATGCCACTATCTTTTACAGTTGCATATTGGACCCTTGGCAAGTGGTGTCACATCCTCAGCACCTGGAGCAGCGACAGAAGGGCACTATTTACACTTTAATACAACATGCTCATCTGAAACAACTAAAAACCCCATTCAAATACTTTAATGGCATTTAAAGTTGCCATAGCATCCACAAATCAAATAGTTAATAGATTACTTTTGTGCAGTATCAAGAGAGAAGCTGCCTGAAGGCTACAACCTTGTTTTTTTATGCAAAATAGAGAATTTATGTTAAAGAAACCCCAAACAACAGCCTTACATACACAGGCACATGGCTTTCTAGCAAGCCTTCTGAAGTTGGATCCTAGGTTTTACTGCATCCACGAGCAAACTCTGGAAAAGAAGCAGATATTAAGAAAGCTGCAATTCAAAGCAGTGAGAGATGATTCTCAGTTTCTTGTGTGTAGTTTCCTTATCCCTCCAGACACAATCTAACCCTCCCCACTTGCACTGATATGGAAGACATCATTAAAAAAAAAAAAACAAAACAAAACAAACAAAACCCAAAAGAATCGTTTAAATTGCAATTGCTATTTTTGAAGCAGGTGTGCAGTGCTCAGGAAGCATCCCCTGACCTTTTTCCACATGACATCCCTGGGAGAGATGCCAGGCAGGCAGCCAGCCGCGCTGCACCTCCGCCACGGCAAAACTCCGCCGTACGAGCAGGATTCGGCAGCGCAGCAATCCCAAGGCTGCTTTTTACCCCTTTTCTTTCCCCCTCCCATCAAAACCCAGACAAGAGCTACGGATTCATACCTTTGGAGCACCTAGGGAGGGAAGAGCAGAGGGTAACAAAGAGACAGGCTGCTGCAGATACCTGCTACAGGAAAAGAACCGCTGCGGCAGGAAGAGAACCCGGCGGGGTCAAGCGAGCCATAGAGCTGGGCGTGCGGCGCTGGGCCTGCAGAGCCCCCTAGCCGCCCCGGCTCCAGGCTGGACCTCCACGGTAGATGAGCAGACAGACAACCAGACAGACAACCAGACAGCCAGCCACGAGCCTGGCACCCCGACAGTCCCCACAGCCTGCTGGCAGGGGGGTGACAAGTCACTCTTGATGGGGAGCAGGGCTGTGTGGGGGGCACAGCGTGAGCTTGGCAGCTCCTGCAAGCTGCGTCCTGGAGGGCGTCAGAGCCACGCTCAAGACTCTGCAAGATTCATTCTGACCTAGGGGAGGGGTAATTAAATGGGTGCTGTAAAGGCCAGTCCCAAACGATCCTCTGTACATGGACAAAGGCAGGCATTTATCAGTCTTTCAAGGCTTTCTGCTCAAGAAAAGCTTTTCCCTTGCACCTCATTCAAGCAGCTTTGACTTTTAAGTTTCGGGGAAGCAGCTCCGGGCCCATGCTGCTGCCCTTTCCCTTTGTGCGGTCTGAGAATCCTGAACGATTCACCAGAAATCCTGGGGAGCAGTTCTTTCCCCTTTCTCTCACACTCTGACATTCCTGATTTTTCTGACCATTCCCAGGCTAATTCCACACACAGCCCCTGTCCACCTCACGGTTTCCATACCCACCCAACACACCCAAGCCGCACGCTCCGTGGGGCCATGGAGATGAGTCTGTTTAACACGCAGAAAGTTAGAGCACACCTCACTTTTTTTCTGAATGACTGCTGGTTTGAATCCATCCCTACAAACACCAGAGTGGGATCAGAGTTCTCCTCCCACCCGCCCACAATTACGAGGGTTTGAGAAGGAAGCAGCCCCACAGGGGAAGGAAAACCTTGCAATGGTTTTTTGCAGAGACACCAGAGTTTGATCTGCTGATCTGAAGCCTGCCAGACGTGTGGGCTTTGCAAATTAGCAAAACACACACAGACACAAAGCACACCTGAAGCACAGACAAACCCAGACATCCACAAGAAAGGCTTTTTTTTGTTGTTTTTAATCCAGCTTCTCCCCTCAAACCCTCACCCCTGGCTACACACTGAACTTTCCGATTGCTGATTAAGACACCGCAAGCAGCCGCTGGGATTTTGGTTACGCTTCCGGGAGCTGAAACTAGGAAAATTTCTGGTTTCATAGATTCATAGAATGGTTTAGGTTGGAAGGGACCTTAAAGGTCGTCTAGTTCCAACCCCCTGCCATGGGCAGGCACATCTTCCACTAGAGCTCAAAGCCCCAGCCAGCCTGGCCAACCTCCAGGGACGGAGCATCCACAACCTCCCTGCGCAACCTGCTCCAGGGTCTCACCACCCTCACTGGAAAGAACTTCTTTGTAATCTCCAGTCTGAATCTCCCCTCTTCCAACTCCAATCCATTCCTTCTCACTCTATCACTACAAGACTTTGTAAAATGTCCCTCCCCAAGCTTTCTTGTAGGTCCCCTGCAAGTACTGAAGTTACATGGATATAAAAAAGAAAATCACTAAAATCAGAGCAGGATCCATGACCATAAAGATGTTAAGTTTCTGCTGTGATACTCAGCAAGTCATTATTTCCAACCAAATATTTTCAGTTCAGGTACACATCTCAGCACCTCACAAGAAGACAGCATTTTTCAGAGGACAAAACACATACTTTTGGCCAAAGCTTTCAAAAGTGTAGCTATTTAGAGATTCTGTTCTGCAAAGCACACAATCCCCTTAATTCCACTTAATTCAGAAGCTGAGTAGCTCATTAACAGAGCAACCCCTCGCCATGCCTTTTAAGGGGATGCCAGTTAGTATTACACAACCATGAAGCAAGGAGGGTAACATTTTGGTATGGAGGACCAGTACCACAACCTTGGAGAGATCCTTGTACCCAATGTCTCCCGCAAAAGGATAATTAACCATGTTAGTAATTGCTTGCTGCTAATTATGATACCAACAGGAAAAAAAAAAAACAAACCAAAACCCAAACCACCCACCTCTATACATTAATTTCTACAGAAAGTCAAAGATGTAGAAAACCTGTTGTCTGCTCCTGATTTGGCCTCAAATAAGAAGTCTACAAGATGGCTTTGCATGCAAATGAGGAGAATTTACAACTGTAGCACCTTCTGCTTGTTGATAAACACAGCAGGGCTGATCAGCCCTCCCTCACAGAATGGTTTATACGTTACTGGGCCCACACTTAGTGAATCATCTTAGGTACTGCAAGTCTTTTCCCTTCCTTTAAGAGTTCAGTGCCAGTAACAATCAGCGGTGAAGGCTGGGGAGCCTGTCTGTACATTCACTTCTTTCTATTACACTATTCCTGCCCTTAAAGATAGTCAAGCAATCAGTGATCTACTTTATTCTTCAAAGTACCTTCCTAGCTCAGGCTTCTGTTTTGCCTGTTCCACTTCTCTTCCACGTCCCCGTACACTTCTATGATTTTCTTCTCTCCTGCTCTCCCAAAAACTTCCTCTTTCAGATGGCTACAATTCCAGTCCCATTTGTAGCTGTTGCCCTGGTTGGCTTCCACCTTTTCCTATAGGAAGTGGTTGTTACAAGAGGCAGCTTGGTTGGGTGTTCCACCTTCTTTGCAGACATTGCTATAAGTTTCCAAGGCTCTTCAGAACAAAGTGCCTGAACACCTGGAAAAACAGGCAGAAAAACCCTGCTAGTGATGTGATCAAAGCCCCTCAAAAAACTCCTGTGATTCCTTCACCACGTGTTTAAGAGCTGCCTTGTTAGGGGAACAAACAGGACATGTCTCCAAGGATACCCCCAACTACCACAGCAAGCCACTGAAAACACTGGTCCAGGTCTGCTTGATTCTTCTGTCTGCAAATAATTGACGGAGCTCAAGTTTGCCTTATCCAGACATCCTCAGGCTTTCTTAAAATGTGTTTAATCAACCCATTTGAGACAGAAATTTTAGACAGAAACCATAACAAAGTTGTGTTAAGTGCCCTATGAAAAAATACACATCCTAAGCAGGCAATATTAAACATCAAAAAGACTTAGTAATAGCCTGCCTTAACTAAAGTCTGTTTCATAAAAGCCTTCTTGGAGCAAATAGCATTAATAAAGAGGAGATCTTCCCATTCACTTTTTAGACTGTCTGAACAACCACCAAGACTGAAAAAAAAACAAACCACCAAACACAAAACTCAACCTAAACAAGTCACTCAAAATAAGAAATTTTCTCCTGTAGGACCTAACTCTGTACAATTGCTCTAATTCTGACTCACGTTCTTCTCACCCAAATGTAGACAACTAAACATTAGTTTATTAGGTTAGTGACTCAGGTTTCCTCTCTTTGCAGTGGAAATTAAAAGATTCCTGCAGCAGCAATTCCTCCTTGGGGTTGTTTTTGTGGCCAAAGTGCAGAAACCTGCATTTGGCCTTGTTAAATCTCATCCCATTGGCCTCTGCCCATCCATCCAGCAGCCCTGCAGGCTGGGGACAGAGTGGCTGAGAGCAGCCAGGAAGAAAGGGAGCTGGGGGTACTGGTAGATAGTAGCTGAACATGAGCCAGCAGTGTGCCCAGGTGGCCAAGAGAGCCACTGGCATCCTTGCCTGTATCAGGAACAGTGCGGCCAGTAGGACAAGGGAGGTTATTCTGCTCCTGTACTCAACACTGGTCAGGCCACACCTTGAGTGCTGTGTCCAGTTCTGGGGCCTTCAATTCAAGAGATGCTGAGGTGCTGGAGGGTGTCCAGAGAAAGGTGACAAAGCTGGTGAAAGGCCTGGAACACAAACCCTATGAGGAGACGCTGAGGGAGCTGGGGTTGTTCAGCCTGTAGAAGAGGAGGCTCAGGGGTGACCTCATTGCTGTCTACAACTACCTGAAGGGAGGTTGTAGCCAGGTGGAGGTTGGACTCTTCTCCCAGGCAACCAGCAATAGAACAGGGGAACACAGCCTCAAGCTGTGCCAGTGGAGGTCTAGGCTGGATGTTAGGAGGAAGTTGTTGGCAAAGAGAGTGATTGGCATTGGAATGGGCTGCCCAGGGAGGTGGTGAAGTCGCTGTCTCCAGAGGCGTTGAAGAAAAAACTGGATGAGGCACTTAGTGCCATGGTCTGGTTGACTGGATAGGGCTGGGTGCTAGGTTGGACTGGATGATCTTGGAAATCTCTTCCAACCTGGTTGATTCTATGATTCACCTGCCCTGGGACTCGGCAAATGGTCTTTCAGAGATTCTCATCTCTTAGATGGCAGAAAGTGTCCAGAGATCAAAGTGTCCTTTTCTATAACTATAGCTTCCAGTGTAAAGACTAGACTCAAGCTGTACCAGGAGAGGTTTAAGTTGGACATCAGAAGAAACTTCTTTACTGAAAGGGTCCTCAAACATTTCAACAGGCTGCCCAGGGAGGTGGTGAAATCCTCATCACTGGAGGTGGTTAAAAGATGCAAGAATGTGGTTCTGAGGGCCATGGTTTAGCACCAGCCTTGGCAGAGTTAGGAGAATGGTTGGACTGGATGATCTTAAAGGGCTTTTCAAACTGAAACGATTCTATGACTGCAAACAGGAAACATTCATTTCTACACTCTCCTCTACACTGGAAAGTAAAGCAAACAATCTCCTACTCCAACTCTTTGTCCTGTATTCCTCATCTATAGCACAACACAGCCTGCACAGACTGCTTCAGCCCAGGCTGACCCACAGAGGAAACTCTGCAGAAGAGTCCGAGACTCCTGCACCTCGCTGGTGCTCTCCTATACCACTCTCAGGAAAGTTGGGCTTTCTGACCACCAGTGTGGGCAGCAAAATCCAAACCACAAAGATTGAGTCTTCAATAACTGCTAAGTCTGATGGCACTCAGATTCAAGTACTGAGCTAACTCAGGATCAAAAACTCAAAATTTTTGAGGCTCTCCAAGCTCTTAGAGAGCTTTAAATATTTCTCTGAATCTGGAGCAGCTATCAAAAGGGAAAGAGACCAAATGGAATATTTAAGGTTTGGTTCAATTACCAAAACTCTGATGTAATCAACTTTGGTTAGAATAACTGATTATTATACCTTTTTTTACTAAAATCTTTAAGGGTGTGAGAGAGAAAAAAAAAAACACTTGAAAATTATCTAATATACATGTAAGCCCTGTAATAATAGTTCAAGCTACTTTTCATATTAAACAGATATATCCAAAGCAGACAGCAAATGTGGCAACCAAAACTAAAGACATTAAACTAAAGACATTACCAGTATCTACAGTAAGAATATATCTTGTAGGTTTTGGATCAGTATCAGCTGTGGAAAGCAAAGTTATCGTATTTTAAAAGTTTTATTTCCCTTGAAAGTTCTCAGCAGCACTTCCAGAGAGTCAAAAGAAAAGAATATGGCAACAGAAGTGACCTGTCCTAGGTCATGAGGTTAGCACCAGTACGACACTCAAATTGGTCTCCCTTTTCCTTTCAAGAGCAGCTGGTGACAGCAGATTTCCATCTCTTTCCAACTCAGCTGCCATGTGGTTTTTGCTTCAGCCTGGTAGGAGCTTCTAGAAATAGAGAAAATGCTCCTGGGATCAGCAACATGCAAGGATTAGCTCATCACCACTTCACTTCTACAGCACTCATGAAACACTCTACTAGACCTTTCCAACAATAGAGCTCATTTTAACCTCAAGTTATTTTCCCAGATTGACTCTTGCTCACTCTTTTTTATGTTTCCACTGGACAACCAATTAAAACCCCCAACCTTGCAGGTGTACTCTGCACAACTCCCTCTTCTGCCCCTGGGGAAACACTATTTCTTTTTGAAAAGAGGGAAGGCAGAACACAGACAGACATGGAGAGCACAAACAATTCCAGTAGCGTGCCTTTGATGAGGTATTTTCTGCTGGAGAAGCCTTAATTGAAGAGCTTAGATGATTGTAGAATAAATGTTAGGAGTGAAAGCAGGAGTGAAGTACAGGAGCACTGCTTTTATGCTGTTACAACACTTGAGAGACAGAGGATGGAAATCATCTGAACAGTCATTGACAGAGAACCCTGAAGAACATTCATGACATTAAACTTGCTACAAGACTTATTCAGGGAAAAGCCATGGTGAATTGGAACGTCTGGGAGGAATTATGGGATCCAGCAACCATTTAATGAGAGAAAACTAGAGCTAACCTCTTCAAGAATATCTGGAGTGATTTCAGAATTCACTTCCGCTATGCTCATCATTTTTCCCTAGGGCCAGGGTCAGGCACACTACAAAGGCATGGACAGGACATGGGGTAATGGCTTCAAACTGGAAGAAGCTGGATTTAGATGAGGCATTAGGAAGAAATCCTTCCCCAGGAGGGTGGTGAGGCACTACAACAGGTTGCCCAAAGGAACTGTACAGGCTCAAAGCTTGCAAGTGTTCAAAGTCAGCCCTGAACAACCTGATCTAGCAGGAGGTGTTCCTGTTCACGGCAAGCGGATTAGAAGTAGATGATCTTTGAAGTCTCTTCCAACTAAAACCATTTGATGATTCTATGATTTTGAAGCCCATCATCATGACTTCCCACAGAACAGGAAATGAAGCTCTATAGGAGAGAAAAGTGGGATATGAAGGTCTTCCAGGACCTTGTTAATTAAGGCTTTAATGGAAGACACCCAAGTGTGCTGTATTTACGGTACATTAATCGCATTCTTCACAGGTCCCATTCAAGCAGCCAGGAAGGATTCACTGCTTCCCACGTTCCTCAAGAACATTTTGGTGCATAAACTAGTTTTGGGTTGGGGAAGGAGATGAGAAAATTCACCTCCCAGACATTGAAGATGACAGACTGATAGAATGCAGTGCACTGGTGCTAACTATTTTTAAATCTCACAGGAACCTTCCCGGCAGAACCAAGATTAACCTCCCTGTCAGGCTTGGGACCGGGAAGGTATTTTCCTTCAAGCTAGACTGGCAAGCTATGTTTCCTTTTTCCTTACTAACTTTCCTGGATCACCCCTAACATTTTACTTAAGAAGTTCTCTGCTTCTGCAGGAGTGAACAATGCTGTCCGTGCCACCAGCCATAACGTAAAGGGTCATGTGGAGCAGTAACTGATAAAGACTGACCTCCAGCCCAGGGGATAAATTGGCCAATGCATTGAGAAATGTTTTTTTCTGAAGATCAGTGAAGGTGACACTAACTTGATGATACTTTTTTTTGTTGTCCCTCAACAGATAACTGGGAAGCTTGAGAAAAGAAAAAGGCAATGTTCGTTTCTTCCACTGGTAATAGCAAGTAACTCGATGGATAAATTGAGCACGCCAAGGCAACGAGCATGAAGAGACCACTAGGCACAAGGACAGAGACCATACAACATCTTCGAGCAACCTGTTCCAATGCTTGACTGTCCTCAGGGTGTAAAAGACTTTCCATATATCCACTACCATTTCAGTGACTGAGAATGAAGTTTAACTTTAGATTATGAGCTACTGTCCTACATGCAGCCACTTAGCTTCTAACTTCTTGCAGACAGCCAATATTTTGAACTACCAAAGACTTATGCTTCTACGTAGCATCTAGGAGAAATTCCACAAATTCTTTGGGTTTGCTCATAAATAGGTGCAAAAGTGAAGACATGGCTCTAAAACAGCTTGCTGGTGATGCTCATGCCCACAACTGCCCAGCAGTCAAGCAACATCTGCATAACTCCCCCGGTTATATGCTGGGAGGTCAACTGCTCTATTTAGCAACAGTTAGCATCACTACAATCACAAGTTTCATGTACCCTGAAATAGATTCAGCAAATTAAACTTCTCTTGCATAGAGGAATGGGAAACTTGAGCTCACGTTCTTGTTTTTCTCAGTGGTGGAGAATGGGAAAACTTCTTCATCTCTGGGAAAAGAGAACCAGATGGCTCAGTCCCGACGTGGACAATGGAGCCTTCCACACAACTACAAATGCGATTTAACCACGTCCCTATCAGAAAGCTTCTCTTCAGAAATTGCATACATGCAGGAAAGAGGACATGAATTGTTCTAAGATTATCTTGAACACTGCTTAAAAAGTTGTTCTCCTCCAGGGCCCACAAGATGTGGGCCACAAAGAACCTTCCATTTGTTTAAATGAAGCATTTCTTCAAGTAGATGAGTACATTCAACATACTTACAGACCAAGCTGTGACAATGACGAGCCAAGCTGCAAGATTAAGGTGGCTAATGGCACTGCCACAATGGTTACAGCTTGAGTACCTAAGGCTGGATAAAACTGCCACCTTGACTGATTATGGTTAGAGGTGGACAATTGAAATTAACTAAAGAAGCAGCCAGAATACTGTGTTTTAAACAAGGAGACAGGCAGTGATGATAGATCCTAGTGAGAGGTTAGTTTATTATTGAAGTGATGTCAAGATGCTTACAAAAACGATGCCTGGGCACAGAGCTTAAGGAGAACTAAGAACAAAATAAAGAAACCATGAGAGGCAGCGTGGCCAGGAGGCCAGCGGGGACAGCACTGCTCGCCGGCCTACAGTGAGGGGGCAGCAGCGGCCGGGGGCCGCTTATCCCCAGACTGGAGGGGAATCTCGCACACCGGCTCTGGCCGCCGGCCCCCCCTGCCCAACGGGACTGCCCATCAGGGCCCTAGACAGCGGCGGGAGCCGCCGGGCCTCGAACGCCGCATCCCCGCGGCCGCCCCGGCCCTGGCCTCGGCCCCCTCCCACCCTGAGCCCGCCCCTTGACCCCTCCCCTCTGACCTCCCCTCACGCCCCCCACTCACCCTGCCGCGGGGGCCGGGCCCCTCCTCCTTGGCCTCCGCCATGTTGCGCCCCCCCCTCAGCTGTCCCAGCCCGGGCCGAGGGGCCGCGGGGGTCACTCCCTCTCAGCCTTCCCCCCCCCTCCTTGGGGGGCGCCGCGGGGAGGGTCCGCGGGGTGCCGGGGCCGACCCCGCGCCGTGCTGCGGAAGGAGGGGGCTGGCGCGGGGAGGGAGGGGGGGGTCCGCCGGCTCCCTCGGGGCGGCGGGGGGAGGGGGGGGCAGTCGGACCCGCCAGGCCGCGAACCCTCTTAAAGCTGCAACGACAAGCCCAGCGCGGGGCTTCAGCGCGCATGCGCCAGGCGGCTGCGCACGGCTGCGCGGCCCCGCCCCCCGTGCGGCCCCGCGCAGGCGCAGTGCGGCCCCTTAGGGGCCAGGCCGAGTGCGTGCCCCCAAGTGCTGAGGGCAAAGCGGGGGCAGGGGGTTGGAGGTGGTCAAGAGAGGGCACCCTTGGGGTGGACTTGAGGCAGGAGATGTGAGGCGCGACCTAGAATGTGTGGCGACCTGGTGGGCCTCGAGTAGCAGTATGGTGGCTGCAAAGCCTGTGACCTCATGGCATGGCTGCTAGGCCTGCTATGTGGTGGGGACTGATGGTGGTCAACTGCTGTAGTTCTGTGGGCAGGCTGTGCCTCACCCCACGCTCCTTTGGGCCGTGATGCAGTGATCTCACCTCTGCCACGAGGATACAGCACCTAGCTCATGGCATGACATTGCCCTGGTACCATGTTTGCCCCATGGTCCCCAGCATCCTGCTCGCCCCTGGGCATTCAGCCCTGTGATGAGACTGCCTCAGAGGATGGATCCAGTGGTGTAGCCCAGAAGTCGATGCATTGGACTTGCGGCCTTCCTGTTGGAGAGGGTATGTATTTATTCAAGACAATGATCAACACAGCAAAAGCCACAATTCAACAGAGTGATTATGTTCCAAACCCAAAGCAATAAAAGATTTTAACACACCTTTCAGCCCACTTTTCATTTTATACTATAAAGATTTTAAGCTCTTTCTTCTTGTGCTGAATCTACCACACAGTGGTTTAGAAAACAGCATGGAGTATGTGCAGGACATTAAGTTTGTTCCCTTCATTGGAATCAGCCTGATGAGTATATTCCTATTTGGTTTTTATTTGCTGTGCCTTTGCATTGCTACTCACGAATGAGCCATTATGGAATTAATTTTTGTTTCATTAATTTAATGTTTGTTGCTACAACAGTAAACCAGCCATCTTTTTAATGCTGGAGTGGATGGTTTATATTTGTCCACCTTTTTCCTCATCTGATGTTGATCAAAAGTTCATACATGAGATTGTTTCTGCAGATGCTAAAAACTTAATCCAGTGAAGATTTGCATATCTGAGAGGTCACATTTTGACCTTTCAGGTTAAAACCTAAATACTTAAAGCTTTATAAAGTTGCTTGTCATTTTCCTGCTTTCTAGTAATTAAGACTCTCTCAAAAATTAGCAGAGTATTGGCCTAGTAGGAGAAAAAAAATGTGAAACTGTGTGTAAGATACAGATTGTTGCCTTTTTTATTGTGAACAATGTCATATATTAGCAAGACCCCCAAGTGGTTCATAAGCCCTATGAGGAGAGGCTGAAGGAGCTGGGGTTGTTCAGCCTGGAGAAATGGAGATTCAGGGCAGACCTCACTGCTGTCTACAACTACCTGAAAGGAGGTTGTAGCCAGGTAGGGGTTGGGCTCTTCTGCCAGGCAACCAGCAATAGAACAAGGGGACACAGCCTCAAGTTGTGCCAGGGTATAGGCTGGATGTTAGGAGGAAGTTCTTGCAAGAGAGAGTGATTGGCATTGGAATGGGCTGCCCAGGGAGGTGGTGGAGTTGTTGTTCCTGGAGGTGTTGAAGCCAAGGCTGGCTGGGGCACTTAGTGCCCAGGTCTGGTTGATTGGAGAGGGCTGGGTGCTAGGTTGGACTGGATGATCCCAACCTGCTTGATTCTACAATTCTATGATTCTAAGAACAATGTGTTCCCTTCTATTTACTACTTAAATAATATGACTGCTAATTAAAACTTTGTCTTAAAGAGAAATTGATGCTTCCTAACTTTATCTGGTTTGCATAATTAGAGGAGGCACTGGGCAGCAGCTACACTTCAGTGGTGATCAAAGCAATCTGCCCTTCACAGAATCACCATGGTTGGAAAACACCTCTTAAGATCATCAAGTCCAATCATTATCTAACTCAACCAGGGCAAGAAATCATCTGGCCTGAAACATAAGAACCATTTAGGAGACACTCTGTTGAGTCTCTCATTGGAGGTTGACTGTATTCCACTGACACAATTACTGTCATAATTCAATCATTTAGGAATAATGCTTTGCACTTCCACATTGCTCCTCATCCCTGGGTATATAACCAGTCTTGCTAGTGAGTTATTTTGTGGAATTTCATGAAGAATTTGGGATTTTCTTTTAATGACAAAAGATGTTAGATGTAAGCTGTGGGCTTGGTGTGAAATGTCATAATGACTCCAAAAGTGCTTTGATCCTTAGATAGCTACAGAAGAGAAGAGCAAATACTCTGACGTTTTTAATGGGCACAGCATAGAGTAATAATGAAAGATGTTACCATGACTTGATATTTATATTACTGTAGTGGTTTAAATAGCTAAAAATTCTAATTAAAGTAAACTGAGGGCTGCCACATGTCAGGGTTCCCTCAGCCACAGTCAGTGGTGCCGTGAGGAGATGGCAGGACACATGGCTGTGGTTCATAAAGGGCCCTTGGTCAGGCAGAGATCTCCCACAAGCTCGTGGTAGAAACACAGATGTGCTGCACATGTGCACATCATCTGAACACTGAAAACATACATTTCTTTGACTGGGATTTTCTAGGAAGGCAGAAATTAGGGGAAAAGAAGGCAATAGCCCTCTTACAATAGAACTGTTTGTTACCAATGAGAAATCTAAGCATTCAGAAGTCAGGAGAAAGACCTTAAAAGACCAGGTTGGTTTATGAGTTAAGATTTTAAGGATACAAATTTGCTTTTTCTTCTTGCCCCCTGATTTCTGGGTCATTAGAGTGCTCTGCCTTCACAGTCTCAGCCTGAAGTTTAGAAAGTCTGTGTGTGGGGGAGAGTTGTTTGTTTTCTTGGTTTAATTAAGCCTGTATTTTCCTATAATCACAGCTCCAAATGCTGAGGATAACCTCAAATACCACCAGAATAACCTCAAATACTTCCACTAATGTCCTGAGACTTGACTAAATTGCTACAACTTCTTGGGGCTGCATTGTGAATTTCCACAGTTTTCTGAAATGCCAGCTGTGTATAACTTGTTCAAGCCTGCCGAGGGGAACCAACATCTTTATTTCATTCCATGGTTGTCACAAATAAATTAGGGAGTGGATGGAAACGTTTGAACTTTGAACATGCAACTGAAAATGCTTTCAGACCACTAAGCTAAATATTTTGTCAGAAATAGATCCTGTCATTAAAACAGATGATAGTAAGCCATATGCTGTCGAAATCTGTGCCTGGTGGAAGGTTTGCTGTGGGCAGATGAGAGGGTGATAGTAAGTGTGGACCATTTGATTCTTTAATTATAGAGACAATTCTCCTAGAATCATTAAGGTTAGAAAAGGCCTCTTAATATTATCAAATCCTGCAAAGAATTGGATAAACTTAAGTCAAAGCACAGTAGGTGTGGCTTATATATTATTAAGCATGGGAGTCAATGATTTCACTTCTTTTGGGTACAATGAAGCATCTGCTAGAGTTTGTGGTGGTCTGGTTTTGGTGGGGCAGGAGCTGCTTTTTGTTGTTTTGTTTTGGTTTTGTTTTTTTTTAATAGAAAAACACCATTTTGATGAAAATGTGTTGTCTCAAATCTGAAAGCAGTGGTGGACAGATAAATAGGCAGATAGTCATGGATTTAAGCTTGAAGAGGGTAGAATTAGACTGGACACTAGAAAGAAATTCTTTACGGCATACTTGATGTGACACTGGAATGGGTTGCCCAAGGAAGTCATGAATGCCCTCTCCCTGGAGGTGTTCAAGGCCAGGTTGGATGAGACCTTGAGCAACCTGGTCTAGTGGGAGATGTCCCTGCCCATGGCAGGGGACTGAAACTGAATGATCATAGAATGGTTTAGGTTGGAAGGGACCTCAAGGATCATCCAGTTCCAACCCTCTGCCATAGCAGGGACACCTCCCACTAGAACAGATTGCTCAAGGCCTCATCCAACCTGGCTTTAAACACTTCCAGGGAGGGAGCAGCCACAACCTTCCTGGGCAACCTATTCCAATGTCTCACCACTCTCACTTTAAAGAACCTTTTACTAACATCTAGTTTAAATCTTCTATCTTCTAGTTTAAACCCACTACTCCTCCTTCTGTCATTACATGACCTCATAAATCGTCCCTCTCCAGCCTTCCTATAACCCTCTTCAGATACTGGAAGGCCACTAAAAGGTCTCCTTGAAGTCTTCTCAAGAGCCCCAACTCTTGTAGCCTGTCCTCAGAGCAGAGCTGCTGCAGCACTCTGAGCATCTTGGTGGTCTCCTCTGGACTGGCTCCAACACTTCCATGTGTTGTGGGCTCCAGAACTACACACAGTGCCCCAGGTGTGGTCTGAGGATAGCAGAGCCAAGGGTTAGAATCCCCTCCCTTGCCCTGCTGCCCACACTGCTCTTGCTGCAGCTCAGCACAGGGTTGCTGTCTGGGCTGCACTCACACTGCAGGCTCATGTTGAGCTTTTCATCGCCCCAGACCCCCAGCTTCTTTTCCTCAGGGCTGCTCTCAGCCACTCCCCACCCAGCCTGGAGCTGTGCTTGGGATTGCACCGACCCAGGTGCAGGACCTTAAATCTTTAAGGTCTCTTCCAACCCAACCTGTTCTGTGATTTAACATTGGATCAGATCTTCTGTGCTCTGTAGGCATCCCTCAACCCATTCTCTGAACTAGAGCACGATGCTTTTCATCTTGTTCAGACCTGACTGACTTTGGACTCAAAATGAACTGTAAATGCACTTAAGTGGCTAAAAAAGACAGTGTATAGCATGTAGATGATGTGGTGACTGCTGCAGAACACCCCTAGACAAATGCCTGGATGAGGCAGGGATAAGATAAGATTGTTCCACAGTATTGTTTTTTAATTGCTCTTTACCCCTAGAGTGCCCATACTATAACCTGCTGCACGATTCTGCATGAGATTCCTGGTCCATAAAGCAGTGACATTTAAAAGAAGAAACTATGTAACTCCTTTCAGATGCAGACTGCAGTTCACTGAGCTGGATGAATGATCTTTCCACATCCCCAGGGGCGTGCACAGCTGAATATAGATCACCCAGAAAACCTGCCAGCCCTATCAGCAGAGATCCAGGCACTCCTTTCTCTCTTCCAGCACAGTCTCTGCAGAGAATTGCAGTTGCAGGTGCTTACAGTGTTGCTGCCTGGTTTGGAGGCCAAATACAAATGAACAGCAATGAATAATCTTGATTTCAGTGAGCTCAGCATCCAGACAGGACAGGCTTTGTAAGGTGAGCTGTTGTGTATGCTGGGATGAGAGGAAATGGCCTCAAGTTGCACCAGGGGAGGATTAGGTTGGATCTTAGAAGTTTCTTCACTTAAAGGGTTCTCAAACACTGAAATGGACTCCCCAGGGAGGTGGTTGAATCCTCATCCCTGGAGGTGCTTAAAAGATAGAGATGTGGTTCTGAGAGCCATGGTTTAGCATCAGCCTTGGTAGAGTTAGAGAATGGTTGGACTGGGTGTTTTTAAAGGGTTTTTCCAACCAAACCAGTTCTGAGACTCTATGTTATACCCACGTTGAGTCTGGTCTGGGCAAACCAAAGCCTGGCAGCTTTATTTCCTATACTTGCTACTTGTCCCTTGTAAACAGAGGCTGTGAAGCAGTAGTGACAGCTCTGCCACAGCCCTTTCTGTCCCAGGGATGGGCAGAACTGCTGAAACCTCTTTGTTTTAGGTGGCTCTGAACTGCAAACGCTTCCAAGGCAAGGCTGTAATGGCCTAAACAAAACCAGTGACTATTTCAGTATAAAAACAATTGCTAGTGGAGTCTCCTCTTGGGGGCTGAGCAGACTGGGAGGAGAGGCAGTCCTGGGGCCAGCAGTGAGGTGGGTTTGTCTCCAAGCTCTGGAACTGCTCTGGCTTTGTATGCCCAGAACATGGGGCCGGCTCTGCAGGCAGGATTTGCATTTCGCTGGCGCTGGTGATGTCAGGGGCCGGCATCTGCGAGGTCCCCGGGGCTGCGAGGACGAAGGGGAACAGGAGGCTGGGAAACAACAAAGATGAAGGAAAGAGAAAAGCCAAGTTTCAAACAGCAGCGCGTTCAGCCTGCTTAGTCATAGATAGACAAACGCAGGAGGGCTGGCAGAGGCCTATTTTCATCCTGAAACTCCTCCTCACGTCCTAGACTTGCTGGGCTGTGTTTGCTGTTGAGATAATATCCCCCTTCCCCCACCACTCACAGCTTGCTGAAGGAGCAGCCGTTGCAAAAGGAAGAAGGAAAAAAAAGAGGCAGTAGTTGCCTTGCTCTGCCTGCAGGAGAAATGTCAGGAAGTGTCTGGTGGTGGGTGGGATGAAAGGAGGAAGCTGAACTCTAAAGAGAATATTCTAGCTCTGCTCGTGCAGACAAATGCCCCTCTGTGTTTTACTTGCTAAGAACATCCAGGAGCAGGACTTCCTGCGTGCAGGCAGGATGAGAGTGGAGCAGGCACTCATGTCTCCGGGATTTATCTGGATGTGCTGCGCTATCCACATGAACTGGAGGGTGAAAAGCTGTAAACAGCTAGGGAGGAAGACAGGCATCATCAATAATTAATGGTGTCTTTTTGAAATGGGAATGAGCCAATATTAACTCTGAAGTTAATTTCTAGTTGGATGGATTTGTGGGTGTGTATGAATTTTGGACCAGGATTTAAGTTCAGAGCAATCATGCTTTTATTCTAAATTATAATAATTGGAAATCTCTTCTCTACATCTTCCTTTTCAATCTAAACAACACAGGCTTTTGTTTCCAAACATGCCAGGCATCAGGGTTGGTCGTTGGGGTTTTTTTTTGCACACCAAATATGGCAGTTTTCAGATCCCCAAACTTAATCTGGTTATAAATACAAAGGAAATTGTTTTCATTCATTTGTCACTGTGCAACCCTTTGGAAATAGGGAAGTAAGCCCAGAACATAGATAATGGTAGGTCCACTGAGTGTATAAAGTCAGAGTCAACAGTGATGAAGGGACTTAATTGCAGACATCATGAAATATTTAAACAGAGTAACCAGCATGGCCAAATGTGGTACTCAGACTTACTCACCTAATCCTGTCCTGCAGATGGCTGATGCCATCCACCTTCAGTGACTCACCATCTATCTTTTTTAACTCTTAAAAATGGTCACTATGGCATTTTCAAGCCTCTGATTCTTGCAGCGTTTTTGCAGCTTGTTTTTTGGACTATGTGATCTATTGTGCAATAGTCTATTGTAGGAGCACCAAACTCGGAGGGAGATGAGAATTTGGTTTCTTATTTAACCTATAGACATCTTTGAGATGTGGATCACAGTCTCACAGTATCACCAAGGTTGGAAGAGACCTCATAGATCATCAAATCCAACCTGTTACCACAGAGCTCAAGGCTAGACCATGGCACCAAGTGCCACATCCAATCCTGCCTTGAACAGCTCCAGGGACGGCGACTCCACCACCTCCCTGGGCAGCCCATTCCAGTAGCCAACGACTCTCTCAGTGAAGAACTTTCTCCTCACCTCAAGCCTAAATTTCCCCTGGCGTAGCTTGAGGCTGTGTCCTCTTGTTCTGGTGCTGGCTGCCTGAGAGAAGAGAGCAACCTCCCCCTGGCTACAACCACCCCTCAGGCAGTTGTATATATTGGATATATTGTGCAATAGTCTATTGTAGGAGCACCAAACTCAGATGAGAATTTGGTTTCTTATGTAACTTATAGACGTCTTTGAGATGTGGATGGGTCTGATCCGCAGCAGAGCGGAGCTTAGCACAGTCAGCAAGCAGAAGACTCATCTTTGTGCAGCAAGTATATTTATGTGGCCAGTAACTATTTTCCAGCTGTGTTTACACCTCACCTGTGCTACCAGTAAAGATTTAGAGGCAAGCTTTTTAGTGTATAACAAGTTTAGTTTCTAATAACAAGTCCAAGGCTTATAGCAGGTTCTTGTCTCGAAGCAGAAGAGAGAAAATATCAATTTTCTCTTTGCTTTTGTGTTTTTTGGGTTTTTTTTTCATCTCCTCTACTTTCTTTCCTGAAAATCTAATCTCCCACCTAACATCCTTCCAGCAACCTAACCCTGAGCTTTGGTCAGCAATGGCAGAGATGGGGTTGGCAGCAAGCTGACAGGATTAAGACAGGCACACAGGGTGAAGTGGGTAAGACCTCAGTGAGATGTTTTCATGCTGCTGGCATTGTGCTGCCAGGGATGTTTAGAGCATTACTTGACATCATAAGATACCAAAGCAAATCTTTGAAAAAGTGAACTGTTATTTTTTTTTTGGTAAAATATGAGGGTGCTCAAGACCACAACTTCTGCCTAGGGTAGATGTCAGCATGTCAGACCTCTGGGAAGTGTGTTCACCTGCCTGATCCTAAAGCAATATTCATTTTGTGTCTGTCTTCTGAACGTTACTGAAAGATGGCATGAACAATCTCAGGAGCTGTTTGGCCACTTCTTTTATTTGGAGACCTCCACTTGATCTTCTGTTGTACATCACACAGAAGTGCCCAGTGACAAACTCTGGTTACTGCTTTTTACCATCAGCCTGAATTTCAGGCTGTCACTAGATCACTTTTTCCAAACGAAGAATAAAACTCTTCACTCAAATACTTCATTGCATAGAATGGTTTGGGTTGGATGGGACCTCCAAAGGTCATCCAGTCCAACCCCACGGCAGTGAGTGGGAACATCCTCCATTAGATCAGGTTGCCCAGAGCCTTGTTGAGTCTGACCTTGAATATCTCCAGGGATGGGCCTCAAGTATCTCCCTGGGCAACCTGTTCCAGTCTTCCACCACACTCATGGTAAAAAACTTCTTCATGTTATGGGGAAAAAAAAGGTTTTCTAATTTTCTTATAGTTATCTCCTGGATGCTTCCAACATTTCCTCTTGGGGGTGCTGGTGGATGAGAAGCTCAATATGAGCTGTTAGTGTGCTCTGGCAACCCAGAGAGCAACCAGAGCCTGGGCTGCAGCAAGAGAAGTGTGGGCAGCAGGGTGAGAGAAGTGATCCTCCCTCTCCACTCCACACTGATGAGACTTCACCTAGAGTATTGTGTCCAGTTCTGGAGCCACTGTTGCAAGAAGGTTGTGGAGGTGCTGGAAGGTGTCCAGAGAAGGGCCATGAGGATGATCAGAGGGCTGGAGCTGCTCTGCTGTGAGGAGAGACTGAGGGAGTTGGAGCTGTTCAGTCTGGAGAGGAGAAGGCTCTAAGGTGACCTTATTGTGACCTTTCAGTATTTGAAGGGGGCTACAAGAAAGCTGGGGAGGGACCTTTTAGGCTGTCAGGGAGTGATAGGACTGGGGGGAATGGAACAAAGCTAGAAACAGGTAGATTCAAACTGGATGTTAGGAAGAAGTTCTTCAGCATGAGGATGGTGAGAGCCTGGAATGGGATGCCCAGAGGGGTGGTGGAAGCCTCATGCCTGGAGGTGTTTACGGCCAGGCTGGATGAGGCTGTGGGCAGCCTGCTCTAGTGTGAGGTGTCCCTGCCCGTGGCAGGGGGCTGGAACTGGCTGATCGTTGTGGTCCCTTCCGACTCTGACTGATTCTATGATTCTCTCCTGGATGCTTCCAATGTTTCTTCTTCTCTCTGAGTTTATGTTTCAGAAATGACAGTGGATCAAAACAAAGTACATCAGGAAGACATTGCCAATTTTCAGATGTTTAAGCAGCCTGATGAAATACAGCCTTGTGAGGCTACTCACTCTTTCTGCCCCACTTACATTCTTCATGTAGCCAAACATTAACCAGAACTGGAGTCAGAACTGTTGGTGTTTTCACAGAGCCGAAGCTTTCTGTTGAGCACTTACCTGTAAGAACAAAGAAAGGATTCTCTTGAGCAGCTCCTACCTTCCATTCTTGTCACATATTGTCAGGAACAACATTTGAAATTCTCTTTCACAGCAGAAATGGAAGCTGTTAACTGCAGGGCAGCAGGATAAAGTTTAGTTATGCATCTCTTGGTTCTCTCCACAGCTCAAAGGAATGTACAGATTGATGGCTTTGTTGTGAGAGCTGTGCTGTAAGCATCCTTAACTCCAATTGACTCCACTGGAAGCAGAGGGCTCTTGGAGCCTCTTGGCAGCCAGACTCAACGTGCTCAAGTGTGTCTTTAGCAGACACAAATGGTGTATACAAGCATCTCTGCCCACTGGCAGAACACAGCTTCTGCTGAGAGGAGAAAGCTGGCTGCCAGGGGAGGGAAAGCCCAGCTGTTCCAGAGCTCAAGACACCAGATTCCTCTTCTCTGCTTTCTCTGGATTGTGTGGTCTGGGACAAGTCACTGGACTTCCCAATCTCAGAGTTTATTTTTAAGCCAGGCTATGAAGTAAAACATGTTAAAGGAAATGAGATGGTCAGCTACAATGGCAGTGGGAACTGAGTGAGTATGAATGATAGAGTTGCACTTCTCAGGTTGTAGTAGCAGTCTATAACATTTCCTCCTTGGTTTCAACCACTTCAACAATTCTTTTTTCAGGCCCAGCACTTTTCCAACCCATCCTGTCTCACCAACCAAGCTCTCCTTCACACTGCAACACAAAGCAGTGTGAGTAAAAGCACTGAGGAGTAAAGCAGTGCTCTTGGATCTGCTGAGCAGTGCAAAGTAATTGTAGACAGGCTAGGGATTCCCACTGTGACCTTCCTTGCCCATCATGGGAAGGGTGGGGAGAAGAGGGAAAAGGAAAAGAGGAGAGATAGGTGCTGGAAAGTTTCCTGTTACATTTCCTCTCTTATATACTGAATGTTTCTTTCAAAGGAAGAAATCTCTTTTATGACTTTGCTGCTAGTTTGGGTGCTAGCAGATGCTACTGCTACCTGAGACATTTCAGTAACTTCAGAGAAATCAGAGATGGAAAATCCTGACCTTTACAACTCCACAGTTCTGCTGGAGACTGTGTTGTCAGTAGTGTTCAGATTGCAGACTTCCCTGCATGTCCAGCATTATCTTTGTTGCAGATTCTTAAGCCTGATTTGGATCTCTTTTATTCCACTAAGAATCAAGATTCTATCTGCTGAAATCAGTGATGTTACTGTGCAAAGACAATCAACCCCTCTGCATGTGCTTGACTATTGCTGCAATCTCTTATCTGTCCCCTTCGTCATTTCCACTCAGCTGGGTTAAAAAATGGCCTGCAGGCATATTTGTCATGATATACAGGAAAAACCTCTTGGAGAGCAGATTTAATCCTCTATGCTCAAGGAGGGAGTAAAAATAGTGCAGGAGGGAGAAGAAAACTCTCATCAAGTGCCACAAGAAAGTTGTTGAGAGCTCTGCTGTGCGTTACAGCAGCTATCAGCCACTCCTTTCAGCCTGCCTCTCGGCTTTATGTACCAGATGTTGCTGTAGGCATTTGGCTTTTTTATTCCATAAAAGGTGACATTGTTATTCATGAAACCATGTTGAGCTCTAGAACTATGAAACCATTTGACAGCATTCCCTGCAGTTGGGCTGTACCTCCTGGCTGCCTCGCTGCTCTCATCTCCCTGTCCACTCCTTTTGCTTTCCTGATTTTTTGGATGTTTTTCAAATTCCAGAGCATCTCTTCTTCTGTGACATACTTGAATTTGTACAAACAGCCATTAAACCGTTTCCCTCTAGGTCAAAACAGCCCAGGGGATGGCCAGGGAATGCAGACACATCACCTCCTCACAACATTTAATTGCTCCTTTAGCGGTGGAGCACATTACTGTGATTCATCCGATTTTACTGTTTGTACACGGGACACTTAGAGAACCTCATGGGGTAATTATTCTTAATTAGCAAGTTGGACGCATGCCGTTCTTTCCTCCTGCAATCTGCAATTAATATTATAGAGATAATGCAGATTTCTTCTTGCCAGGCTTTTATTTATGTTTAGAGGAGGAGGGAAGGGTTTAGGGAAAAACGATGGAAATCAGCCACCTGCTGAGATCTGCGCCTCCGGCACCTTAAGACCATACCCTGCAGCAGAGACAGCTTCAAACACCTCAGTGTCAACTGCATTCCCTCTTTCAAATACTCCTCCAAGGCCTGCTACAGAGGATCACAGGATGTTAAGGGCTGGAATGGACCTCTGGAAATCTTTGAGTCCAGCCCCCCTGCCAGAGCAGGATCATAGAATCACACAGGAATACCTCTAGACAGGTCTTGAAAGTCCGCAGAGAAGGAGACTCTCTGGGAAGCCTGTTCCAGTGCTCTGTGACCCTTACAGTAGAGAAATTCTTCCTCATGTTGAGCTGGAACTTCCCATGATGTAGTTTACATCCGTTGCCCCTTGTCACATCCATTGCCATTTCCACAGGGTCCAAGTGAGAAGAAGCTGTCCCTGTCCCTTCCCTCCTGACACCCAGCCCCCAGATATTGATACACATTTATTAGATCTCCTCTCAGTCTTCTCCTCTCTGGACTAAAACAGGCCCAGGTCTCAGCCTTTCCTCACAGGGCAGTGCTCCAGGCCTTTAATCGTCCTTGTAGCCCTCTGTTGGACTCTCTCAAGTAGGTCCCTGTCCCTCCTGAACTGGGGAGCCCCAGAGCTGGATGCAGCATTCTAGGTAGGACTCTTTCCTTTTTTTTTGCTTCTCTCAGGAGCCTTCATTAAACTAAGCTAACATACCTCAAGTTGTGCCATGGGAGGTTTTGGTAGGACATTAGGAATGATTTCTTCCCCAAAACAGAAAAGCCTGGGACCAGGCTGCCCACTGCAGAGTCCCCATCCCGGGAGGGGTTTCTGAGCTGTGTAGGTGTGGTGTTGAGGGACATGGTTTAGTAGTGAACTTCATAGCATTGGGTTAATGGTTAGACTTGGATGATCTTAAAAGTTCTTTGATTTTTTTTCCCCAGCCTAAAGGATTCTCTGATTCTATGTAGGCACTGATCATCCCCAAAACTGGATCAGGGTGATGTATGGAGAAATATTTCAGAGCAGTTTTGAATGTTACAGCTGCCGTGAGGAGTTTCCACTCTGGGGCACAATGTTTGTTTACAGTGGGACATAACCCAGAGAGAACCTCTCAAACTTTCTTCCTTGGGGTTTGTTTTTGTAGGAGAGCAACAACTGCCTAGTGTGAGTGTTTACAAAACAGGTCATGGTTACCAGAGGTCGTTTTGATTTCAAGTCCTCATAGCCACATGGATGTTTGTTTGATTTCAAGCCCAGAATAAATGCTCATCTTGCAGTCACAAAACACATCATCATATCCCAGCCTCTGCTAAGAAAACATGGAAATTCAAAGCTGCTTTGTGGACTACAGATAATGGTAGAGATTTTTGCAGAACTGGGAGCAGAATCTCTTGATTTATCATGAAGTATGCTAAAAATTAACAGCTGCCTAAAATACAGCTCAGTTACAGTTAGAATACACCAAAGGCGAACTCAACCCTTTTACACTCAGTATTTTGTGTTGTTTCCTCAACAGACACAACCGGCAGTGAAGGAAGCAGCAGCAGCTTGTTTGTGTGCACTGAAAGCCAGTCCCAAATTTCTCCTTCCAGAGCTTTAACCTCTGAGACACCTCGTGGTAGAAACATTTACTGCTGGCAAGAGAGGGGCTGGAATCTCGGAGAGAATCCATTTTAAAACAACTTGGGTCTTCCATTCTGCCGCACTTGGAAGTGGTCGATGGAAGTCACGCAGCCAGTGCCACATTGAGTCGGCCTTTAGGGCAGATTTTTAGTTTAAAACGTAACGCTACAGAGAGATTCGTTTCGTTACTAACAAAGTCACCGTCGACTGCCTAGGGCTTCGAGAATATCGATGGGATTCGCTGGGTAATACTTTCTGACAACGGCAGGGTTACAGTTTCTGTGCAAAATAAAGCAAACACGTGGCTCTCGCTTGGGTTTCGCTTGGGGTTTGGTTCTTCAGACTTGAAAGTGAATGTGAAACTTCAGTCGGTGCCATGGATGGAAACTCTCATGGAATGGAAGTGTAAAAATGCCGCGTGGTTGTCATGGCAGCACGGCACAGCGCAACGCCGCTGGAACCAGGGATGTTAAATGGATGGGAAGTACTTTTAGATGCCTAACATTGTGGAATGCAGTAACCGCAACCACTGTGAGGGTTTTGGGGTGTTGTTGTTGTTGCAGCTGCTTTATTTTTGAGCTAAGAATGATTGGTTTACATTGGAGGGGTTCGACATCCACTTTCTTGTCAGAAGAGATGAGCTCAGAGCCGATTGTGGGTCGGTGCTCAAGGGGTTCATGTTGGCTGTTCCCTGTGCAGCAGAGTGGAAGAAAAGTGACCCGCTCATGCTGGAGCCGGCTTTCAGCTGCTATCCTTGGATCAATATTAGATCAGATTTGCTTTCAAAGTAGAAGCGAAGGCTGCCGGCCGTGCTAAAGCAGCCAACTGTATTTATTGGGAAATAGATTTAGTTGACATTTTTCCAGCTGAGGGCTGTGGCTGCTGGGCGGAAGCGCCACGAGGCCCCGCAGCTCGGTTCCTTTTGCGTCCGAGCGGTCTCCCGATGCTGGCGCCCGGTCGGAGCCACCTGCTCTGGCCGGGGCCTCGGTCGCGACCGGGACTTCGGCCCGCGCAGCGCGGAGTCAACTTGGGCGGGCCGGCCGGCAGCCTCCCATCCGACTGACGTCCCGGGCAGCCAATCGCAAGCCGACACTCTCTCGTGACTTCGCCTCCCGCCGATCAAATTGTCCAATCAGCACACGGGACGTTAACGGATCGACTCGCGCTAACGTCGGTGGTCAAGTGAGCCAATCGTCAGAGTGCAGGCTCCTTCCCAATGAGATCAAAGAGTTAGTGGAATAGGGACGTGTTATTGGTGGCTCCGCCTATCGGTCATTGCCGATGAGGCCGCTGGTTGGTTAGCGGGGTGGAGAAAGTGGTTTCCGGGGGCGGGGAAACTATATTAGGGACGGACAAAGGCGGCGGCGAGGCCGACCAGCTCGCCGCCATTTTAAGCAGTGGGCTCTGAGGAGCAGCACTCGCGCCGGAGCAGCTTTTTTCTTCCTCTTCCCTCCGCCACCACCATGTCGCGGGATCGGTTCCGTAGCCGTGGCGGCGGTGGAGGAGGCTTCCACCGGCGTGGGGGCGGCGGTGGCCGTGGCGGCCCCAACCACGATTTCCGTTCTCCGCCGCCCGGCATGGGCATGGGCCAGAATCGCGGCCCTATGGGAGGCGGCCCGCAGGGCCCGGGCGGCCCACCGGGCGGGGGTCCGAAGCCTGAGCCTCCGAAGCCACCTGTGTCAACCTCTGCTCCACCTTCTTCGTCTTCTTCATCCGCCTCCACCACGGCGGGAACTGCTAGCAGCCAGGCAGGTCCAGGAGCGCCTTCGCCGTCCACACTGCCCGCGGGGCAGCAACAGCAGCAGCAGACGACCCCGGTCTCGACGCCCTCTTCTACTCCTTCCGGCCCCGGAGGGCAGCCGCAGCCTAAACCGAGCCCCAGCCCCACCCCCGCTGGCGGTCCTAAGAAAGGACAAGGACAATCTCCCGGTGGCGGGCCCAAGGGACCGGGCGGCCCCCAACAGGGACCCGGTGGGCCGCACAAGGGCGGGCCGGGGCACCGCGGCGGGCCAGGGGGCGAGCCACGGGGCCGCGGGCAGCAGCAGCACCAGGGACAGCAGAGCCTCTCCTCGCAGCAAGGCTCGGCCGGTGGCGGCAGCGGCGGCGAGAAACTCTCGGACGAGGTGAGTCATGACCCCCTCCCCCCTCCCCGAGCCACAAGATGGCGGCGGCTGCGGCCCGGCCCGGCGGCTCCGCGCGCCCTGCTGCCATCTTGAGGGGAGGAGCGCGGGGGCGGGGGGAGCCTGGGAGAGGCCGAGCCGAGAGCGGCGGTGGCGGGCAGCGGAACCGGCCTCGGCGGCACCTAAACGTGATATGCGTGTTTCCTAGGTGTGCAGGCAGCTCCCGACTGCAGCCTGAGGGGTCTGTGGCAGTGTGGGTTTGTATTCGCTGGAGGTGGTGCTTCGGGCTTCCTGGCGGGAGAAGGCCGCGGCTTGGCGGGGCAGGCGGCGGGGCTTGCGCGTAGTGATGGCTCCAACTGGTCTGCTTCTTTGTAGGGATTTAAAGCAAACCTCTCCCTTCTGAGGCGACCCGGGGAGAAGACCTATACTCAGCGTTGCCGCTTGTTTGTTGGGAATTTGCCTGCTGATATAACAGACGAAGACTTTAAAAGACTGTTCGCCAAATATGGGGAGCCAGGAGAGGTTTTTATCAACAAGGGGAAAGGCTTTGGATTCATTAAATTGGTAGGCTTTTTACTGTACGTCCCTCCGTTTAATTCCTACGAAGTAGTTGTTTAAGCTTGGTTTTCTAAAACTGGATCTTGAACTTTCCCCAGGAATCTAGGGCCCTTGCAGAAATTGCGAAGGCAGAACTGGACGATACCCCCATGAGGGGCAGACAGCTTCGTGTTCGGTTTGCCACACACGCTGCTGCTCTTTCCGTGCGTAATCTTTCACCTTATGTGTCCAACGAGTTATTGGAGGAGGCCTTTTCTCAGTTCGGTCCAGTGGAAAGAGCTGTTGTGATTGTAGATGATCGAGGTAGATCAACGGGAAAAGGCATTGTTGAGTTTGCATCAAAGCCAGCTGCAAGAAAAGCGTTTGAACGGTGTACTGAAGGAGTGTTTTTGTTGACAACGTAAGTATCTTGGTGCTTAGGAGTTAGTTTTAAGCTGAACTGAATTGTTGGCTTTTAGTTTATCAGAATGGAACTTCTGATACAAGAGTAAAACGAGCACTTTCTTTGTTCAGCACTCCTAGGCCAGTTATTGTGGAACCTTTGGAACAATTGGATGATGAAGATGGTCTTCCAGAAAAACTTGCTCAGAAGAATCCGATGTATCAAAAGTAGGCACTTATCTTTCGGTGTACAAAATAATGAGATGTAGGTAGGGCTGTCCCAGGCTCTGAAGGAGGTGGAGTGATTTTTCAGAAACAGGCTTTGACTTTTGAGTAGTATTCTCTGTTCTTGGGGGTTTTGGTAGTAGTTTTGCTTTTAGGTAAAGCAACACTGATAAGTTTAATGTATTCGCTAAGCAGTTTCCTGCATTCTATCTCAAACAGCAAAGTCTAAATAGCAGCCTAATATCGTGGGGTTTGGTATGTGTAGAAGCCCTTGAAAATCAGGCTTCAAACGTTTGCTCATCTTGTTGAGAGTTATTGTCTTATTTTAGGTGCATCTTATGCTTATCTCATAAGGAATTTGCAGACTGAAGTTTATTCTATTAAATGATAAATAAGTAGCATTTTAACTCTGTGATGAATAAAAACTAGTTGCTTATGGATTTGCTTTACAAAGCTGACCGCTCTGCGGATAAGAATAGGTGAGAGAATGCAGGAGTCTTTTCCTCAGTAGCAGGTTTAGGTCAAGGTCTGTATATTAAACATGTCTGTAAAAATATTTTCTTAGATAAGGGAAAGAACTGCAGAAGTGATCCAAGCAGTCTTGTTTGTGTGAGAAAGTGTTCAAAATTACTTGCTTTGATCAAAAACCTTCAATATTGAGGAAGTGTCTCAAAACCCAGGTAGCTTAGTGGTCCTAAAATGTCGCAATACTTTACATTGCTAATGCATGAAAAGCCTTTGAACTTGCCTAGTTTTGTTCCGTTAGTTACTGAAGCTTAAACTCCAGTTTCTTTAGATGCCCCTTAGGCGTTTTGAAAAGTATTTAAAAACAAAGTGAAGATTATTCCTTGCCTGTGAAAGACAGTGCTTGGGGTAAGTCAGCACTGAAAAAATCCCACCTCTCCATTTGCTGTTGTTTTGAGCAGCTCGGGCAAAGGCCTGACAGTTGCCAGCAGTGGAGTGTCTTAAGGAAGAAGTTAAGAACAAGAAAATCATGCAGTAGAACTGTAAGTGAGAAGATTTGCTTGGATATTACAATGCAGGAGTCTCCATTTTTACTGCAGTACTTGTAGAATTGTTGTGTTTCAATGCTGCAATTTAAGCTTGTCAAATGCTGTGGTGTTACCAGCATCTGTCACAAGCAAATTCTCTCTCACATAGTTGTGAGGTGGTATCTTCAGGGCTCCATTGATGTTCCCTGATAGTTCTGCTTTTCTGCTTGTGTGATCTTCTATTGACCTTCAGTTTCCCCAGCCTGAAAGCCTCTTCCTTCTTGCAGGGAAAGAGAGACTCCTCCTCGTTTTGCTCAGCCTGGCAGTTTTGAATTTGAATATTCCCAGAGGTGGAAATCTCTAGATGAAATGGAAAAGCAGCAGAGAGAGCAAGTAGCAAAAAACATGAAAGATGCCAAGGACAAACTTGAAAGTGAGATGGAAGATGCTTATCATGAACATCAGGCAAACCTCCTGCGTCAAGGTAATTGGCTTTGAGTTCTGTATCATCTTTTTGCTTTAGATGCAGTGTTGTTTAATGAATAAATTCATGCTTCCTACAGCCAGCTTGAGAATGTCAAGCTCAAAAAGAGCAACTGGTCGATTGCCAGGTTTTAATTAACTGCAGTAGTATTAAGAATATTAGCACTCTGAAGGCAGCTCTTTGCCAGAGTGCAGATGAGGTTGGTCTAACTCAAATCCGATGTTTGTGGAATAGCTGCTGACAAGTTTTGTTTCTGCAGATCTCATGAGGCGTCAGGAAGAGCTCAGACGCATGGAAGAGCTCCACAATCAAGAGATGCAGAAGCGCAAGGAAATCCAGCTGAGGTTAGTTTGGCTTTCACGGGGTAGGGGTTTCAATGTTCTTTGCTTTTTTTTAACGTGACTTACATATGAAAGTTTTTTATTTTTCAAGAAACACCACTGCTGCTTCAGCTTGTATTTGAGAAATTGAACTGCAGTGTAAGTTTTCTCTTGAGTATTTTGAGCATCATAGATTATACTCTGTGGGATTGGTTTTTTTTTTTTGGTTCAAGTGTAATTATTCAGTGCTTATGGGACTGATGTTGGTGGGAAGTGTTGGTTGTGCTGCACTGCTGAGGTTTGTCTGCTTTGGGATGATCAGGCAGGAGGAGGAGCGCCGCAGGCGGGAGGAGGAGATGATGATACGCCAGCGGGAGATGGAAGAACAGATGAGAAGACAGAGGGAAGAGAATTATAGTAGAATGGGTTACATGGATCCAGTAAGTGAAATCTTTAGTATTTTCATGGATGTGTGCCCGTGTTCAGGAATTCTCTGATGCATTTTCATGATTGAGATGTTGGTCTGTTTTCAACAAGAGGATGACCATGAAGATGAGCAGAGGGCTGGAGCACCTCTCCTGTGAGGACAGGCTGAGAGAGTTGGGATTATTCAGCCTGGAGAAGAGCAGGCTCTGGGGAGACCTTAGAGCAGCCTTCCAGTACTTAAAGTAAACTGCTGGAGAGGGACTTGTTACAAAGCTGTGTAGTGACAGGACAAGGGATGATGGATTCAAACTGCAAGAAGCTGGATTGAGATGAGACACTAGAAAACAGTTTGTCCCCACAAAGGCACTGAGGCACTGGAGGAGGTTGCCCACAAAAATTGAGGTGGCTCCAAGCCTGAAGGTGTTGAAAGCCAGATTGGATGAGGCCTTGATCAACCTGGACTAGTAGGAGGTGTCCCTGTCCGTGGCAGGGAATTTGAATTAGATGATCTTTGGAGTCCCTTCTGACCCAAATCATTCTTGCTGCTGCCATGTCTTTGTGTAGTTGCCATGGTGGTAGTTGGCTGAAGGTGTTCTTCTGTCTCCTGAAAGGATGGGTTTGAGTAGTTAATTATCTGCTCTAAAAGCCATTTCTTCTATGCAGAGGGAGAGAGACATGAGGATGGGTGGTGCCACCACAATGAACATGGGAGGTAAAGAATCTTTTACATAATTCCTTTATGTGGTTAACTCATAAACTGTCAGAAGATGATTATGTATTTCTCTTCCTTAGATCCTTATGCTTCTGCAGCCCAGAAATTTCCACCTCTGGGAGGTGGTGGCGGAATAGGTTATGAAGCCAATCCAGGAGTTGGCCAAGCAGCCATGAGTGGTTCTATGATGGGAAGTGACATGGTAACGTATCCTGTGGTGGCTTTAGTTTAGCACAAGAGAATTGTTGTGGTTGGGACTTGAGTTTCTCTGCCAGTGTTCGGATGGTTGTGTAAATGTCACTGTTAACTGCTGACTTTCTTGTCAGGTGTTTAACACACAGAGTAGCGTGGCAGTGCGTAGTGCTAGAGTAGTTGTTAACCATTATGGTAGCTTACACAGTTGGAAGTTGTTTGTAAGTGAATTCAAATGTGCTCCTCAGCATATTTGCAATTAACTCTGACTTTATTGGACTTGGGAAATTCTGCGTCACTGTTAGGCTTGGAAGGATTTTTTGAAAAATAAATTCTATGGAGAATATGCCAAATTCCATCATTTAAACACCTCCTGTAGTAGTTCTTCAATATTTGACGTTCTGTACTTGAGGACAAGAGAGATTTTTGTCCTCCTTTCTTGTGTAACATTGCCTTTATTTTGTCCCTTCCAAGCCTAGTTAGGATGGATGCATGTTGGGATGGGTATGCTGTTAATTCAACAATCTGCTCATGTCCTTTTAGCAGCAGATTAACTTAAGTAATGAATGGTGAACAGCATATCACTGATGTGTGCTGATGTTTGCCATAGAAGAGCAGAAATGCTGGTTTTTAGCTTTAGGCATGTTCCAGCCATCCTTGACTGTAGCCCTTTTGGGGCTCCTATCTTGCAAAGGAATGACAGCCTGTTGTTTTCCCTTGGTGGGCATGACTGTAGAGGTGGAGTTTGTTAAAGCCATGGCATATCTCATGTCCCGAGGTATGTTTTCAAACTGCACAATTTTTGGCACACTCTATGTGTGAAGGGGCTGCCAGCCCACGTGGTGTTAGCACACTTAATGCAGATTAAAGAAATGCTGAGTGGGTAGGGTGGAGATCTGTTGGCTTAGGTGGCGATACCAGTGTGCTTTCACCCTCCTGAAGGGGTGTATGCTCTGTAGCACAAGCTGAACTAATGATTTTTGGGTGGGTTTAGGCATCTGACTTGATGTGGTGAGCTTAAGTACCTTCTGTTTTTTGGGAACCATATCTTTGGAAATGATAATGTTGCAGGGCATCATTGATTCAGTAGACAGTGCCGCTGGCCTTAACGTATCCAGATAATTCACTGATACTGAAGCAGTTCCTAAGCTTCCTGTGAACAATCAGGCAGTCTGCGATGAGTTCTGTGTTCGTTTTTCTCCTGAAATTCATGGTACAGGTGCATGCTAAACTTGTGTAAGACTTGAGAAGGTGCTAATATGCAGAAGGTGTGACAGGAAGATGGTTTAACTGCCTCGAGTTTCATAGGATGGGGATCTCTGCCACACACTGCTGCCACAGTTACTGGGCTGAGAACTTCTAAGCAGACCTGGAGATTAAACTCAAGTTGCCATGAACTAGGCAGAAAGGACCTAGACAATCTTCCTGAAATTCCTTTCTTGGAAGGATTGACACTTTTCAGAAGTCCAGAACTTGAAGTGTGCATTTTTAGTTGCAGATAACCTTTTGTAACAACCAACTTACCACTGTTCCGTTACTCGGTAGTGGGAAACTTGCTTGAAGTGAAAGTTTAAGACTATCTCTGACTTTTACAATGGCAGTTCTGTAAATGGAATGCTGATCACACCTACTGGTACAGTAACTGAACAAAGCACATGCAACTAGAGGTACTAGTAAAAAGACCTAAAGCCTCTGCTTTACTGCAGGGTTGATTTAGCTTTTACATCTTGGTGTGAAACTTTTCAATGCTGTGAAGTTGTGAGTTTGCCAAGAGCTTGTGGTGAAGGTGGGGGGGTGGGAAGGGAGATACTGACTCGATGCACACAGCCCTCTGTGCATAGTTCCAACTGGAAAGGGAATAAATTGTAATTCTTGGAAGAGGTTTTGCATATTCTGCAGCAGCAGCAGCTCTGGGGTCCGTGGGATGTTAACAAATGCAAGTCTTTGGAGCGAGCAGTTGCGTTGGTTAGGTAAATCATTGGTCATTAGCTTTTTTTTTCACATATATATTTTTTTTCTTCTTGCAATCCAGTAGTGCTCACACTCAGTTTTGGTTACTGCCTAAGGCCTCTGCAGTTTAGTCAGCAGACCCTAGTCTCTTTAACCCATCTTGAAAAGCACAAGGTCTCTATTGCAGCACATGCCATTAACTGGTGAGTAGGCATTCTGTTTACCACGACATTTGATGAATGTCAGCTCATACTTGAGTGAACTGAAGAGTCATTCTTTGGCTAGGCTCGTGGAAATGACAGTGATGTAATCTCTAAGCTTTTCCTGCACTAAAGGTGAGAAGTTTGCAAGCTGTTTGCATTAACTTGGTTGAAAATTGCTAGAGCTCATGTGGAAAAGTTGTTTTTAATTCACATCTGCACTAATGCTTACATTTCTAGCACTGCAGGGAGGATCTGTTCTTTGTAACAGATGTATGAGAATGCATCAAGTGGGAACATACCTCAAGGCATGTATGACAATAAACTAATTTTTAAATTACCCTTTTTTCCTTTCTATGTTCCCGGTACCTGTGGATCGGCTCAATGGTGATTGTATCGACGAACCTTGACTACGGAACCTTCTAAAAATATATACTTAACACACATGGACATCAACTACCTATAATGAACTGTTAATTCTGTTCCAATAGCGTCCTGAACGCTTTGGGCAGGGAGGTGCGGGGCCCGTGGGTGGCCAGGGTCCTAGAGGTATGGGGCCTGGAACACCAACAGGATATGGTAGAGGGAGAGAAGAATATGAAGGCCCAAACAAAAAGCCCCGATTTTAGATGTGACCTGTAGTTTCATTCCAGTTTGTTTTTTGTCTGTCTTGTTTAGACACCAACTTTTTAATTCTTGCATTTTAGTAAGAAAGCTACGTTTTTATGGATGTTAGAAACTTACTGACCTAATATTTGTAAGTGGTCTGTTTGGGCGAGTACAATTTAATTATGTAATGCAGTGTTTCAAAACAAATTTAGCTGTTTTTTTGATGTATAACGTCCCTAACTTGATGGCAGTGTACCTTGTGCCACTGAATTCCCAAAGTGTACCAACTTTTTTTTACTGTGCTTCAAATAAATAGAAAACTAAATGTAGTAACTCTTCTTGCCATTCGTGGTTAAACAAATGAGGCTAAAGTACCACACCTACAGTAAGCCCTGAGTCCTGAACAGAGGTCAAACCAGACCAGGGTGTGGAACTGGAGTGAAGAGAGATCTCTTCCCATAATGCCTCTAGCCTAAGATTGGGCCAAACAGTAGCCAAACTTTCCAGTAAGGTGCAGGTTTTTTGAGCATTAATTGTGCTGCAATAAGGAAGTAAATTAAAAATCTTGCAAGTGCTGTAAGACAATAATTGAAGCTATGCTGCAAGCAGTGCAGTATGTAACATGTCCTCTTTTAGCTCTGGCTGATGGGTGGTGGGATGGTAGCACGTAACCACCTTGGCAGTTACTGCTTGGAATCTTTTAAAGACTTAAAGCAGAAGACTAGCACTGGTTACTTGAAAAAGACAAAACCATAGAATGACTTGTACTGGCTGACTTCAGAACTAAAGGATTGTTAATGTGATGTTTATATGCTCTTAAGCTCTCTGCGATTACAGGATCTGGCCTTGCTCCGTATTGTACGTGAAATTGCTTGGCAAAAAGACCAGACGTGTTACTGGAGTGATTTAAAGTTAACTTGCTTGTGTCCTCATGCTAATTGAGTGGACTAATTTGCCTAGTTCAGAATACAATCATTTGTATTACGAGGACTGCAGGAACTATTCTTAAATCGTGTAGCCGGTGGGCAAATTATGTAAACTACAGAAATTAGCTTGCTTGCATGATGGTTATCGCTCTTTTATTATTGATGTTTGGAGATAATGCTTCAAAAGTAGTATCTGAATCTGGAGTTTAATAGTTAATACTACACAGTGCAAATAAACTCCCTTTAAGGTTCTTTTGTAGAAGATTTGCTGAATTCGTTAGCTTGCTGTTCCTTTCATTAAGCCCCAGAAGAATCTCAGAGCATTCTGGACTCATTGCTAAGGTAGTTTCTTTGCTTATTTATTACACTGTACCAGATAAGCTGGGAACGTGACTTCCCAGCGTCAAATACCTTGGTGTTAACGCAGGATACTTCAACCTGCTTGGCACAAAGTAGGTAAAGTTATTTTGGCTGTACCTTCACACCATTCCCCAACTACCCAGCATTCTGTGAGTAGCTTTTTAATCTTCCAGAGGTCTCTTTTTTTTTTTCCCATTCCTTGTGCTAAGCATTGGCTAATTCTAAATTCTATGCCAAATATTTTTTCCTCTGTAGTTAAAACTTCATTATCAGATTTTTGCAGTATTTGAGAGTGCAGATGATTTGATCCCTCTTGAAGTGCTCACTGGAAGTGCTGTTACTCCTTACATGAAAAAATAGCATGTTGTGAGAAGCTGCTACCAGGTAACACAGAGGTGGGAGCATGAAGTGTGCTAAAGAGCAACTCTGCTCACTTGAACGCTTCTTATTCTCCCAGTAAGGTTTGGGGGTTGCTAACATGCTACAGTGATCAATTACTGTTCAGGAAATTCCCAATTGGTAGTTCCCAGAGTGTGGACCAAGCATTTGGGAGTACTCGTATTGGATACTTAGTTTGAAAATGCGCAGTTCCGATGCAATTTGCTTGATTGAAGTAGTGTTAATTAATGCATTTGTTCTCTGGAAGGGTGTTCATGGGACACCCGCAAAAGGTTGAAGGTGTCTTGAGATGGGGAATTCTGAACTTAAAACATTAAATTAATTTTTTTCAGTTTATTTTTCAGATTACATGTCATTCTTTATTAAAGAGATGCTGGTGCATATCCTAAAGTATGTTCTTTTATAGTTCTGTAACTTGGAAGAGTTGAAGGATGCTGATGTCCTTGTACCTTACAGAGGTTGTCTTTTGGTACCCCTGTTTTGTACGTAAGCTTCTGTTGCTAGATAACAAAAATAGCTGAGTTGCAAAACCATGCTGAGTACCCTGCAAGATTTGGCAGTTTTCAAAACATTAGAAAGTTGGGGTTAAATCTAGCTTTGTTGGGAGCTGCAGAAGCAAAACTTCTAAAACAAGTTCTGCTTTCAGTTGGATGTATTAAACAGGCATACAATTAACTAGCCAACTTCTTTCCAAGACCTTTTAAAGGCAGTGTCTTTAAAAGCTGGCAAACATGTCAACTTCAAAATATGCTTAAAGCTGCTAAATGTGGGAGGTGAGAAAGTTCTGTTCCTTTGCTCTGTTCCTATGAGGTTTTGGACTTTTTTCTTCTAAAATCAGATTGATATAATTGAAGCTTAAAAAAAAAAAATCAAAACCAAACATTTAGAGAAGTGCTTTGTTGATCAGACCTGGTTTTGGATGGTCTGAATCACATAGCCACATTTTTGTACTGGACTGGGAGGATATTTGCTGTTGCAATTTAGTTTGCTTTATCAAAATTGAGCCCATTTTGACACTGGGATCTCTTAAAAACTGCAGCCTGTAGAAATTGGTATCGTTACAGACGTGTCTTCATGCTTTTCTCAGGAATGAATGCAGAATAATCTTCTCTTCTGGTGTAGACACACTAATCATTTATACAGCTGATGAGAAACTGAAACTGCTTTTGAGATTTTGTGGTATTTTTGTGGTAGAAAAAAAAATCTTGGCTTCTCCTTGGCAACCATTTATTGAGGCAGCAAGTTTTTGCTGGAGTTTGAGACTGCAATTTACACTTAAAAAAAAAACAAACCCAAAAAAACTAGTGGCCTGCTACATAACTGCACTTAGCCAGCATTTCTGCAGTTCATAACTGTGAGGAACGTAGTCCCACAAATGGCAATGGACATTAGGACCCGGATGTAGTATTCCTGCTTGCTCCAAGATTCTCATTGCCGACTGCGTACAGGTAGGTAACAAGCAATATCATCTAACTTGGTGACTTTCTATGTAATCTTATACTTGTGGGTATTCTGACATCACACTTCTGACTGTGGAATTACAGTGCAGCACTCTCCATACCTGTATATGTTGAGCTTGCATCAAAGCCGCGTGGTTTTTAGTTTGAAGCTTTGTCTTGTTCAGAGGCAACAAGCAACTGTGGTTCTCAGACGAGCGTTTTCAGACCCGATTCCTTTGTGCATATCAACTCGGCTTCTGTGGCTTTCTTAGTTCTGATGTAACCAAGGTATTCTTAGAGGAGCTCTGTGGGGAAGAGGGAATGTGGTCTTAGACTTGATCAAGTAGTCACCTAGGTGCTGTCAATGCCTAGAAAAGGACTGTTCAAGCTCTCTGTAGTGACCCAATGGCCCATCCTCAGCACATCCCTTTGTAGGGTCCTGGCTCAGTAGGAAATGCATTAGAATCACTGCTCTGGCCTTCGTGTGTGCTCCCAGCCTGCTAATACAGACAGCTTGGAGACTGGTGGGGAATGTTTGGTTTTTTTTTTTTGAGGACAAACACATGAGTACTTGAATATCTCTGTAAGCAGTTTCATAGAGCTTATTGGACATTTCAGTTGTCTATTTTAATCCTTGACTGACAAGCATAATGCATTCCTCTGCCTTTAATTGACAGCAATGAGATTCTGTATTTCTGCCTCGTAGACTCATCTTGGTAGTGTAATGCTCAATTTCATTTTTCATCAGTCTTGGGGATGTAATTCTAAACTCTTCATTACTAGAAGCACTGAATGTAGTGTTTCAGGATTATTAACATGCTTTACATTTCCAGACATCCAGACATGCTGATCTGCAGATCTTTTGCATTAGCTCTTCAACCTGAATTTCCAGGTCCCTTGTTTTCAGCATATGATCTAGCTCTTGTCTGATGCTCAGTTTTTCAGAGGTGTTGTAATGTGTTTCCCTACTTGTTCTGCAAAGTTCTGCTTTGCATACTTCTGGTATTACTGTCAAGTGTGGACCCTTCTGTGTCATCTTCCAGGCAGGACTCTTGCTGGGGAACAGGGAATCTGCTGGACAGCCTTGTCCTCTGCTTTAGTTATCTTCTTATATTCCGTTGAAAGCCTGAAGTAGTAGCAGCTGCACCTTAAGATCGTAACAGCAGGTCTTGGGTTACACTACAGCGAGTGTAGCCAAACTCCAGCTAGTCAAGCAGTGACACCACTGTCGCAAGTCACTTTGGCTTCTCGCAGTGGCTTACCTGTGACTAGACTTAAGCAGCAAAACCAGTGGCAGCCTGCATGCTGTCACCTAGCAAAACTGCACTGGTGAACTCTAAACCAGCGTTCTGATCTGACTTAGTTATTCCAGTGTGTTCTGGAAACTTGGCCTGCAGGAGTGTTATGGAGGGGTTACTGGCACATCTGCCTGTTCTGCATACTTGAACTAGCAGGTTTTTGACACTCTTGGAGCAAGCAATTTGTGACTGAACCAGGGGTTTCATACCAGCTCTGACTGTCTGCAGTAATGAAACTTGGTGTGGTAGCTAACCATGTCTGCTCTAAGTCAGTCTGTAACAAGTGGGTACAAGTAATGACATTAAAGTGCTTGCATTGTGTTTCATCTTGGTTTTATACCTGTGTGAAAAACACTTTTTCTCAAAAGCTTACCTGAAGCTCAGAAGTGTGGTGTCAGAATACATTTGCGTACCTGCTAGGCCCTCAGATCAGGTACTGGTGCTGTCAGGAGAGCCCAGCACAGCGTGGATGGGGGCTTTACTGTAACATTAAGCATACACAGTGTTGATTTGCTTGCAGTTTTCCCCATAGCTAAACACTTGAGGCCTGTGAGTAGTTTAGGACTCGAGCAGTACTGGGGTTGCATGTCTCTGTTAATCATTGCCAGCTGCAGTGACAGGATCAGGAAGGCCAGTGGCTTGTTCCATTATGTTAAATGAGGCTAAGCATGTTGGAAAGGATACACTAAAAGTATGCTGCTCTGGGTTAATGACTTGCCTTCTTCCACTACTAGCAAGTTTGCAATCAGCTAATTAGCTTCAGATATATTTTTTTCTTCTCATACAAGCTAGTGGGGCTGTTAAATAGCTGCTTACTGGAAAAGGAAAAAAAGGGAGGATTGGCCTTTTCCCACCTCTGTCATTGCTGCTAGATAATGATTGACATGTTAGGACTTGGCTGTGCAATCCCGCAGTGGTCTGTGAATACCCCATCTCTATAAATGTTGCTTCTGAACACCAGTACTGAAGAGCTAACTGGGGAGGGCTGGGAGGAGTGTTGCTATAAGTGAATCTGGAGTGTTAAAAAGGATGCACAAAGATATAGTATCCCTTATGCATGGTGTTTGTTGCTATGGCATAGAAAACAAAACGTGCATACTTTACTGCTCCTGAGGGCCATGATAAAACCCAGGCGGTGGGTCTGAGACTAAACTTGAACTTGGCCCTGCCTGGTCAGATCACACTGTGACCATGGTGTGATTTGTCTCCCTCCCAGAGGTGTGCACAGAACCTAACAGTGCACCCCCAGCTGCTGCCCATTGCAGTTCACCCTTGACTTAGCTGCAGCAAAAGGGTGGGGTTGGGTCTTCAGAAGGGAAGAACCTTGCCAAGAACAAAAGCTGTGACTGACAGTGCTGACCTCCAGTGTCTTCCTTTGGCTTTTGAAGCTCTTGTAGGACTACAGGAGTCAGGGACACTTCACTCCTTCACGAAGGGGAGGAAAGGAGACAAGATAAGGGTAAAAAGAGTTGAAGTAGCTTGACAAAATTGTGAATGCCTTCACATAAGGGATAGTATACCTCTGGCTGCCATCAAACCTCACTGTACTCAGACTGGTGGTTACGGTTTGTGCTCAGACAAGGTGCAGTTCTGCAGTCAACTACCTGCATATTCTTTCATCTCTTCAGGAGTGCTCAGGCTAGCCTATTTCTGCCCCTTACTCTTCCACTTAGTATTTTGGAATAATCTGTAAATTTCTGCCCCCCATACCCACACCTCGTAACTAATCAGTCCATGTATCTTAAAACCTTGATTTTTAAGTTAGTTTTGAAATGGTCACAGTTTTCTGCATGTTACCTTAATAACATCAGTTGTTATCCTTTAGGTGAAGATGAAAGCTGAGTGAAACTGGAGTGCTCATCCATGGGAAGTAAGCATAACTTCTGATCTTGCTTGAAACAGGGGGGAAGTAACAAAGGCTTCTTGGATGCTTGATGTTCAGTCAGCTTTGGGTTGGTGACTTGAGAAATTGGTGTGAGTGAAAGAGTGAACTTGAACCTGCTGTGCACCCAGGCTCTGTCTTGGGTTTTGTGATACCTTGCCAGCAGTGGTTAAAAGTACCTTTGTAGTCAGGAGTTTGTACAAAAGATCTCAAAATCTGTGTGAGTTTGACTTGTGAATGTTTTTCCAGTTCAGGAGCCGAGCATGAGCACATCCAGCATGATGCCCAGTGGTGTATGGAGGGACCAGGACAACATGTGGACAAGTAAGTAGTTGGTGTCCTGACTGTTGCCTCTTACCCTCCGATGTATCGTGCAGCTCCTGCTTGAAATTTGCCCTCAAATCATCTCAATTTTATATAAACCAGCTGAATCTTTCTTTTGTAGAGCCAAGATAGAGCAATTGTTTGAAGCTTTTCAGCCCTGCAGCATCAAATAAACTGTCCTCTGAATGCTGTAGGTGGTCAAAGGAGAAATAACCATGAATGGGGTGGGTGATGGTCAGCAAGGAGAAGGGGAAACAATAGAGCAGCTGCCTCTCAAATGTTAATTCAACTGAAAGTTCTCACAAAACTGCTTTTCTGAAATACTTTTATGAACATTGAATTTTGAAAAGAACCTGAACTACAAAAAAGCACAGGCAAATAGGAATTTAGGGAAAAACGAATATGTGGAGCTGTAATTAATGCCATTTTCCCTCTAATTTACCATTAAAACTACAAGGGGGAACTGCAGATATTTAAAATCTTGTGAGGACCAACACCCAAAGTACCTAAACTGAGGAGCGATGAGGGGTAAGTAACGGCGTAGATCTGCCACAAATGAACCTGTGAGGGCAGTGAACTTGAGCTGGTGAACTCCGTTGCTAGGGTAGTAGAATGAAGTCATTTCAGACCTGACGTTGAAGTGGATGAAATGTGAATGCTGTTTGTTGAACCTTGAGTCGGACTCGAGAACTTAAGGTCCTAGAAAGCCTTGAGGTGCATGACCTGTTGTGCTGTGCTGACTCTCTCTGTGGATGTGGGTGGTGGCTGCTGGTGGTTTTACTCTTCCCTGCTAACAAGTGTGCTTTGTGCTTGCAGAGGATCATGGAGTCTGAATGCAGCGAAGAGGAGCCAGGAGCATCCAGCTTCTAAAATAAATAAACTATTTACTTTTTCCTACAAAGAACTGTCTCTGATTCCAGTGTGGACTTGGGGGGGGTAGGCCATCTGGTGTGGTGCAGAGGAGTTTGAGGAACACTGACAAGTAGGACAGTGCAGGGGTGAGAAGAGTTGTTGGATCGTGCTCTGCATTGTGACAAGCAGAGGAGCACTCATGACCAGTACAAACCTGATGTGCACAGAACTGCCCTTTTGTTTCTTGGCTGAGACTGTGCTGTAGGTTTCCTCTTGTGGTTCAGGTGATAAGTTCTGAGTGTACCTGCTAAGTGATGACCTTAAGGGTTTTTTTTAAGGGACAGTGATTTGGAACTACAGCCAGGCAGATATAGATTATGTTAGAAGACATTTACTACGAGGGTGGTGGAGGTCACATCCCTGAAGGCATTCAAGGTCAGGCTTGACTGGGCTCTGAGCAACCTCCTGAGCTGTCCCTGCTGCCTGCAGTGAGGTTTTGACCTAGGTGACTTCTGGAGGTCCCACCTCAGTGCATTCGAAGATACTCTTAAGCTGCACTTCTTCCACCTAAGGCTCTTTGTTTCCCCTGCCTGCACTCTTCTTCTGTGGTTTAGATCATGGAACTATCTGTGCATGCTCTGGGGCTTGCAGAGAGGCTTCAGAAGAGCTTGGTGCTGCCTGGAAGGCTGCTGAGTGCTAAGCTTCCCTTGTTCGTGCAATCAGGTGCTTGGGTGCAGGGTAACTGAGATATTTCACTCTTGATTTCACTGCTTTCTGGTATTGGCCAGACTCTGAAAAGGCTCCAGCAAGGAGATTTTGTGGTTCCTCAACAGTCATGCTGTGGGGGTTGTCTCCATGCCATCTGCAGACTTATGCAGGGCTTTTTTTATCTCAAATCCTATTACTTTCCACTAATGTCCCAGTGTCCAGCTTCATGTGTGGCCCTTCCACCCTGAAGGTGAGTCTGCTGTTCGACAGGCTGAGCTTCACCTCCACCTTGTAAATCAAACCCTAGTTTGCTTCTGCATGGAGCCAAGCTGCTGGGATGGTTGGGAGAAAGGCAAAAAGCCTTGAGGTGGGGGGGTCAGGGGCCAGCCTTGGCCTTAGTCTGCTGAAGGCAAACAAAACTCACTCTTCATTTGCCCAAACCTCCAACCTCTGTCCTGGCCCGCAGCTCTGCAGTGGGGGTGAAACCTGCTGTGGGTGAAAGAACACGCTTTAAAAGCTGAAACCCGACAATTTCTAAGCTGAAGGATGAGGATTGTGGGTGGGTTCTCCTTGGAACAACAAACCCAGGAGTGGTGATGAGCTGCGGTGCCACCAGCACACCGAAGCTGTGACCCTGTGCTGTGGGTGTGAGGGAGCTGAGCTGCTGCCATCCATTGTGCAAGATTTGGCTGGGTTTGAATCCTCTTGTAACCCCCAAGGGTTTTCCTGAGACAAGAACGGCTGCAGCCCGCCCTGGCCTGTTGCTGTTCATCATCCAAATCGCAGCAAGCAGCAACTCAGCTGCAGCTCTCCCAGCACAGCCGGGGAACGATGAGCTGCCAGGGGTAAAAATAGCGCCAGTGCTGCACCCCCGTGACGCTGCACGGCTCTGCTGGGCTCGCCGCTGATCCGGACTGGGACACGGTTCCTGCTCCATCTTTTATTGGCATTAACAAAAATCTTTCCACTTGGCTTGACGTTCCCGTCAGTGCCGCCACGGCTCCCCTGGGCCCTGCCTCTCGCCAGCCCCGTTCCGGCGCCTGGCCGTGTGCCGGAGGCCGAGGCAGGCGCTGGCGCAGATGGTGACGCAGGCCCGGGGAGGGCGGCAGCCGCCTCCGCCGCCCCAAACCAGCCTCCCCGGTGCCGGCAGAGAAGCTGTGCTGCAGCTGCCAGATCCCGAGGAGCTGATGGCATCCGTGCCCGCAGCCCTGCCCGCGACAGGGTCTTGGCAGTCCTTCGCCCTGTGGCTGCCCGGATCCGGTGACCCTTCGTGGGTGCTGGCACGGGGCTTGACCCGCTCATGAAGCCCCAGCAGCGGAGGTTGGGATTTTTGGCTGTTTTTTTCGCGTTTTCTGCCCCCAGCTCTCGTGTGGTGCTGGGACGGCGCTGGCCAGGTCAGGGGATCGCAGCCTTGGGGTATGGGGAGGTGAAGCTGCAGATCTAAGCACCTCCCGCCCCAGCAGCGCCCCATGGCTGTGGGGTGCCGGTGTCCCTGCCCCTGCTTCTGCAGCGGGGACCGGGACCGGGGCCAAGGCCAGGGCCAGGGCCCGGATCCGAGCCGAGCCCTGCTGAACCGACCCGCCCCCGGCCCCGCCCGCTCGTCCCCACCATGGCGGCGGCGTTCAGGGTCCTGCGCGTCCTGCTCGGGCTCTTCTTCCTGCTGACCGGCGCCGTCAAGCTCACGGAGCAGCTCTCAGCCGACCTGTACCAGCACATGGTGAGCTCGGCTGCGGGGCGGGCGGCACCGAGCCCCGGAACTGCGGGGCTAAGCCCATGGGTGGAGAGGAGAGGATTGGGGTGCTGGGGTGGGCACTTCGGGCTGTTGAGGTGCAAGGCCAAGCCCTGGGGTTGAGGGGGCGAGCAGATTGGGGGTGCCGGCTTGAGCCCCTTGGGGTGCAGGGGTGAGCAAGCCTGAGCCCTTTGGGGTGTAGAACTGAGCCCCTCTGGGGTGAGCAATGGCTGAGCCCATTGAGGCAGAGGGCGAAGTCTCTTGGGGTGCAGGGCAAAGCAGAGCAGACCCCAGCAGAGGAGCTGTGCCAGCCAGCCCTGGACTCAGAGCCGCTCCGCTCCCCTCCTTCCCTTCCAGCAGTCGCAGTTTGTGCGCTACGCCGAGGTCTTTCCCCTGAAGGATTTGGGGTTCACGCCGGAGCCAGGCCAGTACCTGGCCGTGGTGGGCTGGGTGGAGGTGGTGGCTGGGCTGCTGCTGGCATTCGGGCCCCAGCTCCTGCAGGAGATCAGCAACTTCATCCTCAGCGTCGTCATGATCGGTGAGAGCAAGCGAGCGCCCACCCCCCTGTATGGAGTCTGGGGGGGACTTGTGGGCAGGGACCACCATTCCCACGCTCTTCTCCTCGCCCAGGTGCCATCTACACGCTGCTGGTGCTGCGGGAACCCCTGGCCATGTGTGCCCCTGCCACCCTCTGCCTTGGCCTCCTGCTGCTCCTCAACATCCGCGGGTACGGGCCCCCTGCGAAGCCCAAGTTCGAGTGACAGGAGGCAGGGTGGATGGCTCGGGTGGATGGCTCGGGTGGATGGGTGGCAGGACGGGTGGCAGCACAGAGGTGTCAGCCATCAGGAGGAGGTGCCCTGGCAGAATTTCCGAGGACAGCATCGTATCCTGTGAGGTAACCTGGGACTGGGGCATGGTGTGTCCTCTCCTGCCACTGCCAGAGATCCCCATGCTGTGTGACCCAGGCTGGTGCTGTGAGCCTGGGGCTGCTGCACCACCCTGGCACTTCCACCACTCTGGCAGCTCTGTTGCTAAACCTGCACAAGGTGAGCAGCTGTTCTGGGTGTTTGGCTGGGCTGGGCTGGCTCTGCTCTCCTGGTGGCTTTTGTATTTTGGAATAAAGCCTCTTGTTTTTCACCTTTTGCTTCCCCTGTTTATTTTTGCCTCCCCAGTGCTGAGCCAAGGGGACTGAGGGGATGCCCTGGGTTTGGAGACCCTGGGCACAAAGATTGAGGACAGGCAGAAACTGGCAGCAGCTGATGTGGAGGCAGACAGCTGGTGGGGAGAGCCCACATAGGAGTGGGAGCTATCCAGAGCTCTTCAGCGATGTGTCAGGCCATTTGCAGCACAGCCAGGGGGGTAGCAGTGACAGCGTGACCCTTCCCCAAGCTTATGCCCAAGCAGGCACATGCTTTTGAGGGATCTTGCTCTAGTGAGAGCCTGGGCCCAGGGGCACCCCTCTGCCACCCTAATTGAGCACAGCCAATGTGATCCACTCAGGATGAACCTGAAGGTCACGTTTGAAGCCCCGTCTCCCATCATGGTGGCTGGGGTGGGTGAACAGAGTGGCTGTGACACCCCCTTACCCCAGCAGGACCTGAAGCCCCTTCCACCTAAGCAACATCCACAAATTTGAGGGCCATACAAAAGCAGAGTCAGATTTTCACAGAGTTTTGGGGGTGGCCCTGGGAAGCTGCTCCTCCTAAATCCAACTTTGAAGCCAACAAAAGCTCTAAGAGCTGAGAGGAGGCAGATTCCAGCTTTGATCCCTTTCAGGGCACCCCCCCCTGCTTTTTTTTTTCTCCAGCTGCTGGGTGCAGAAACTTGACCCTTCCACTGCTTTCATCTCGGTGTGGGTGGGAAAAGGGCCCTGGGAAATGCCCCCAGCCCCGTCGACAGGCGCAAGGGGGTCTTAGCATGGCTCCAAAGTGGGAATCCCCCATTACATACACACACAGGTGCTGCCCACAGGCACTGACCCCCACGAGGGGCTTGGGATGGGAAGAGAGGGGGTGGGTCAGGCAGCCTCTGTCTCCCCCAGTGCTTAAATCCTTCCCCAGCCTGGCTGGATCAGACAGTGAGGAGCAGCCAGAGAGGACGCAGCTGGTTCAGCTCGCTTCAGTGGGGTAAGTGACCCACTTGGGGTGTGGGTGAGGTGAAGAATCCCCTGTGGAAAAAGGGATGGGGGAAGGCAAAGAGAAATGAGATCATGGAGGGAGCTGGGGGCTCTTTGGGGGTCTGGGCTGACTCTGAAGAACTGAAACCCACCAGGATGAGCCTTGAATCCCTCCCCACAGTAGCTCATGCCCTCTGTGCCTCAGCCTGGTACTGGGTGTGCCAAATCCAACCCTGCCATGCTGGAAAACACTCGCTGGGTGACTCAGAGCTGTCGGCGAGGTGTGGGCAGGTAGTGATGGGAGGTGAAGGAGCTGCAGCCCAGGGATGCAGCCGTTGCAGCACAATCTGGTTTCTCACGGCCAGGACCAGCAAACAGCAGGGTGGCAACCTGCCTGGCACAGGGCTGGGAGACACAGAGTGCTTGTACCTGCCTGTTCATGCCTGAGGTCTCTCCGTTCCAGGGCACACAGAGCCCATGGGTGACTTCTCCACGGGTGTACTGATGGGGGGGATTTGGGGTGCTGGGAGCAGGGCGGGGATAGGTGGCCCCAGCAGGCTGGCGGCTGCGTGGGTGGTGTTAAGCCCCACAGCTGCCAGCTGGAGCCGATGCAGCACCTCCGGGTGCTGCCGGTCAGGGCTCTGCCCCTTGGCCGCGGTGCAGCTGTGCCTGCCACTCCCTAGGGAGCCCTGGCTGGGCAGTGTGGGGGGACATGGCTGGAGCTGGGCTGGGAGGAGGTCCTGGAGCTCCTTTTTCCCTATGAGCTCCTTGTCCCCTGTGAGGAGCTGTTGGCGGCTGAGCCCTTCTAGCAGATGATGGCACCCCCACTGGTGATGCCACCGGTGCCCAGCTGCTCAGGTCGCGTTCCTCTGCTGTCCTCCAGAGGCTGGCTGAGGCCGTGCCACTGATTGTCCCTTCATCTTTGCAGGAGCCTGGGATGAACCTCTCGGTGCCAGGGCTGTTGCCAGCAGGGCGTTCTGACGACTGTGTGCCAAACGACCCGGTGCAGTTTGTGCTGGTGCCTGCTGTCTACTGCCTGGTGCTGTGCGTGGGGCTGCCGGGCAACTTGGTGGCCTTGCTGGTTTTCCTGCAGAACGGCAAGGTGAGGAAGGCCATCCGCATCTACCTCATCAACCTGACGCTGGCAGACATCCTCTTCAACCTCACCCTGCCCCTCTGGATCTCCTACTACCTGGCCGGGGGGGACTGGCTGCTCTCGGAGGCCGCTTGCCGCCTGGCAGGGGCTGCCTACTACCTGGCGACCTACAGCGCCGTCACCTTCATGGCACTCATCAGCTTCAACCGGTTCTGCGCGGTGCGGGCGGCACGGCGCCAGCTGCCGCTGACGGGGCGCCGGGGAGCTGCGCTGGCCTGTGCCATGGCCTGGCTGCTGGGGCTGGGCTGTGCCATGCCCACCCTTGCTGCCCAACAGACCTTTCCCGCCCGGGCCGGTGCCACCGCCTGCTTCGAGCAGCACGGGCGCCAGCGGGGGTATGCCTACGCCATGGTGGGGTTCTTCGGTGCCGCCTTCCTGGTGGTGCTGGGCACCTATGCCTCCATTGCCAGGGCTCTCTCCGTGCCCGCCGCTGCCTCGCCAGGCTCCCACCGGCAGCAGGCACGTGCCATGGTGCTGGGAATGCTGCTGGTCTTCGTGATCTGCGTGGCACCTTACCACCTCACGCTGGCCCCCTGGGTGGGCAGCCAGCCTCCTGTGCCACTCTGCGGGCCCCCTGCCACTCTGGACGTGCTGCACATGCTGAGCGTGGCCCTGCTCAGCCTCAACAGCTGCCTTGACCCCCTCGTCTACTGCTTCTCCATCCGGCGCTTCCGCGCTGACCTGGCACAGACCCTGCGCAAGGTCGGCTGCTGCCTCCCGCTCTCCCCGCCAGCCCCCGCCCTGCCCGGTGCCCGCACGTCCTCCTTCGCCTCCTCGTAATGGAGTGGGCACTGAGGTCCTGTTCCTAGCTGCCCTGCTGTCGTTGTCCCGGCAGGATGGAGCCCCTAGCCTCTGGCTGGGGATGGGGAGCAGCGCGAGGGGAGGTCTGGTTTTGCGCAGCCCTCCTCTTCCTCCCACCTCCGTTCTGCTCTGCCCATGGTTTACGGTCACGCACGGATCCCGCCCTCCGCTTTCACCGGCCGCAGGAGGGCAGAGGCTGAGCCATGGTGAGACAGGGCAGGGATGAATGCCCAGGAATTGCTGTCCCCTCCCGGAGGTCTCCTTCCCGTGGGACATGCATGATGACAGGCATCTGTGGCATGAGCCAAGCTGCCTGGTGGGGGTGTGTGTGGGGACCTGTGGCCAATCCCACCCTGCAACGTGCCCCAGTCTCACACCCTCATCCCTCCTGCCTCTCTCAGGATTAAAAGTTAATGAACCGAAGGTTTCCCCCATCTCTTTGCTGGCGGGCACCACTGCCACGCACTGAGCAGTGCCAGCTGCCCTGCACCCTGAGACAGAGCTGGGCATGGGACATCCCCCGGCACCTCCTTCCCACCCCCTGCAGCAGCATCCTTCTCCTGGGAAGCTCCTGTACCAGGGACTGCTCCCCCTGCCCCATCCCCTGCCCACAGATAGGCAGCCATGGTGGGCACAGTGCAGCTGCCAGCCCCGTGCCTGCCACCTACTTTCCCGATGAGCCCTGGCATGCTGCGTGGGCGGCAGAGCTGGCGCAGAGCCGTGGGCGGCTGCGTGGGAGGAAGACGGTGTTTTCCCAGCCCTGGCTCCTTCCTGCCGCCACCGCAGCCTCGTTCCCTGGCAGTGCACGGACGGGAGCGATGGATGGTGGCAGCCACGTGGGCTCTGAGGCATCGGGACACTGGTGGGTGTATCAGCTGCCCCTAACTAGAGGGTTTGCCACTCCAGCACAAGCCTGATCTCTGGCACCCTCCAACCCACGGGTGCCTGGGAGGGACACGTGGCACGGGGCAGGAGGAGATAGGCTGCCCCAGGGACAACTGGCACAGCACAGGCAGGGTGGTAGTGCAATGGCTGGGTGATGCTGTGCCTGGCGGTGGTGTTATTAACCACTGCCCAGCTGCCAGTGGGAAGAGGAAAGTGGAGGGCAGGGGCAGACTCCGAGGGGAAAGAGTCTCCATGTGCCATGGGGTGCACCATCATGACTCAGGGACACCACAGCTCAATTAACCTGGCAAAGGCTTGCAGGATGCCAGGATGCTTTGCCCTGTCTCCATGCAACTGTGCCCATGGGCTAGGCTGGACGGAACTGGTCTCTGTGCCATGGTGCCACGTCTCAGCAGAACTGGGACACAGTCAAGGGTGCCTCTACTCCACGGCCAGCCCTGGCCCAGCCCTGCTCGACCACCTGCTTGTTCCCCTTTTGAAGTTCATATGAAATGTTAATCCTTTTATGTAACTGCTCAGGGAGGTGGGCAGAGCTCTGTGCCCTGCGTGCAGCAGGGGCAGCTTTGCTGGTGGCAACGTGGGGCTTGGTGAGGGCTGGGGCTCGGTGAGGGCTGGGGCTCACACACACAAACCCCCGCGGGGCAGCAGGGCTTTTTGGGGTCTCTCTGCATGCTAGGGCTGGGAGCAGCCCCAGCTCTGGTTCTGGTGGAGCGTTCAGGGGAAGAAACTGTGCAGCAGAGGGGTAACAGTGAGGGTGGCCGTGGGGCTGCTGAGCAAAATGGCCCAAGACAGAGGTGGCTCCGCAGAGCTTCAGTGCTGGGATTAGAGCCTTGATCCACCTTCACTCTCCCCACAGAGTGCTGCTCTCCCGCTGCCCTCTGCCACCCCCGGGGAAACACCTGTGCCCTCCAGCCCTGACCATCCTGAGGGTGACACAGCCAGCTTGGCTGGGGCATGGACACAAACCACCAGGACCTGGCTGCTTAAAAACTTGCTCCGGGCACTTGCCTGGGCATGGCAAGTGGCATGGTAGGTGGCTTCGAGGCCAGCATGGTGCCAGGGCTGGGCATGTGCCATGGTATGGCTCCTGCAGCTGCACACAGAGAAGTGTTAACCAGGTTATTGTTCTGCTGAGCTTCTGACACGGGCATGCAGTAATAGTAATTATAACAATCATTATTATTAGCAAATTACAGGGTGTGGTATGAGTGGATCAGTGGGTGGGCAGCAAACTGGGTCCCTGTGGACTGCACCTTGCCCGTGGCTGTCCTGGTATTCCCAGGGCTGTCCTGGTACCCTGGCTGCCACGGGCAGGAGTGGTTGATAGGTCCAATGTGCCCCAAATGGGTGCCCACGGGTGGATACCACCCATCCCAGTGCTAGCCCGCCCTGGCCGGGCAGAGCCCACACATCGTTCCCCACCGGCGGCAGCTCCCTGGTCCCTGTTCCCCCAGTCCGGTCCCGGCTGCTTCCCGCCGAGGGTCCCGGGTACCGGGAGGCGGCGGCAGAGCCGCACCGGAGCCATCTTGCGCCGCCGCCGCCGCCCGCTCTGACTCCCGGGGAAAATCCACCGCCGTGTCTTGGCTGTGCCGCGGCGGCTCCTCACCGATCCGCACCGATCCGATCCGCGCCCATCCGCACCGGTCCGCGGCGGCTCCGCACCGATCCGCGCCGCTCCGCGACCATCCACGCTGCACTGCGGGGCCGCCGCCACTCGCATGCTCTCACCCGCGGGGTGCCGAGCCGGGACCGACCGAGCCCAACTGAGCCCCTCAGGTACCAACCGGGCCGGGCCGTCGGGGAACCGCCCGGCGGCGGCTGGAGAATGTAGACGGCGGGAGCGCGGTAAGAACCGGCGGAGGGGTGTCGTGGGGAGGAGTGGGGGTGGTCGGTTCCCCACTGCTGCCGTCCCCCGAGGCTGGCATCGCGGGGCGGGCGCGGGGGCTCCGCTCCCGGGGGATCCTCTCTGCCCAGCGCGGTGGGGTTGTCCCCGACGAGGCTCTGGGGCCCTGCGGGACAAAGCCCCCCCCCATCTCGGGGGACAGGACGCGTGTCCCGGGGACCATCCGTCGCCGGCGGGCGGGTGCTGGGGGAAGCCGGGGGAGCTGGCAAGATGGCTGGGGGCATCGCCTCGGCGGGGGTGGGAGAAGGGCTGCGGGCACTCCCCACCTCCAGCTGTGTGAGGCTTTGAGGAGGGGGCTGAAGCTCTCAGCCCCCCCACCCCAGAAGGTGACACCAGCCATCCTGGTGCTTTCTCGCTGCGGGGGAGCTCAGGACAGGGTTTGGCAGGCCCAGGACCCCTCCCCAGCCTTGGTAGTCTCCCCTCTCGCCATCCTGCGAGGCTGGGGGGGCAGAAGAGGTGCCGGTGCTAGGTGCAGGGGCCATGTCCTGGCCAGGCTGGTGCAGGTCCGGGGCTGCCAGCGGGTGCTGGGAGCTGCTGCAGAGCCTGAGCCGAGCTGTGGCTGTTGCCGCGCACCCAGGGCTCCACGGCACAGCCCAGCCTTGCCGGCAAGGAGGCAGATTCCGGGGGGCCTGGGTCTGGGTCTGTCCTCTCTCGTCACCCTCCATCTCCTGGGCGGGGTGTTGTTGGGGGAACCAGTGTGGTCCCTCCGCCCCACGTCAAACCTGCAGATCAAGTTGGCACGGGACCACTGGTCCCCCTCCATCCTGTGACATCCAGCCCTGCACGTCACCTGCCCCGTGGGGCTCGGGGCCACGCTGCCTGCAGGGCAGCTCCCGCTCCCTGTGCCAGCCACAAAGAGCCCCGAGAAGGCAGGAGGGGGCAGAGCCGGACTGCTGTGTGCGAGCTGCCCCTGTGGCAGCCGGGGCTGGGAGGAGGCAGCCTCCTGTGGTGTAAATGAAGGCAGGATCTGGCCGGCAGCGCAGATTCTCCTTTAGGAGATGGATGTCGGTTCCCATCCATCTCGTTTCCTTGCCCCCGTGCTCCCACTGTCCTCCCACACGTGTTTGCAGCTCCTGGCCCTCGAGGACCCCATCTGCTGGGGCATGGAGCAGGGGATGGCTACCAGGAATGGGGAGGGCTATGCTCAGGGGGCTGGAAGGGGACACATCAGCCCTTGCAGAGCATTGCTCAAGTGCTGGCAGGGCCAGGAGGGAAAAAATAGCCACCAATGTGAGTGTGGAGCACCTGAGCTGGAGTGGCCCTTCGGCTGTGGGGTGGTGACAGCACTGGCATGGGGCAGTGCAGACACAAGCCATGTTTGGAGCTGCCTTTTGATACTGCACTGAGCTTGGGCCCCAGGACCAGCTCCAGGCATCCCTGCTGCAAGGAAAGGGATGACACAATTGTGATGTTCCCATCCAGCTTGGGTGAATTGGTGCTGAGCCCTCGGTGCCCAAATCTTCCTCTTAAGTACCAGGGCTTGTGCAGTGTGGGCTGCAGGAGCAGCACTTGGCCCACGCAATCCTCCTGCTGGGCTTGGCTCCAGCAGTCTGGGCAAGGAAGAGGGAGAGAGGGGCAGGCAATGGGGAGCCCAGGATGGGGGCTCTGGAGGGGACCTTTCCTTCAGCCTTCCCATCATTAGCTCAGAGGCAGAGCTGTGCCAGGACCTGTGGGACACAGAAGCCATAGGGCTGGTGGCTGCACTGGTGTGGAGTTCTCCATGAGTCTGCCCATCCATCAGGGCAGGATCAGGTCCTATGTTGGGGTCCTGCGCCCAGCTGGTGTTGCTGGTGCTGAGTCTGGGGCTCCAGCTCCAGGTTTTGCAGATGCTTGTGTCTCTCTGACAAGCTGTTCTGAAACCCTGGATCCCACCCAGCCAGAAATTTGGATCTGGAGCCAAAGGTGACTCTTGGCCCTGACTGCCAACACGGGAGAAGCTAAAATGTGGATCTGAGCAGCAACACAAGGAGCCTGGAGCTGGCTCAGGAGGTGGACATGTGGATGGGCTCCTTCTGCCCATGAAATTGGATTTCCCAAAATAGCCTGTTGAAGACCAGAGCCCGGCAGGGACCAAATGACAGGTCACCAGGGGTGTGGAAGCCCCACCACGATGCTGGCTGCCTGTTTCAAGACGTTGGCAGGCAGCAATAATAGTAAAATACGGTGGCACTGCCGGGAGAGCACAGCGCTGGAGAGCTAAGAATAGCAGGCGAGACGTGCCGGCGGCCGGCGCACCGCAGGGAGGGCTGGGGGTGCACATCTGCTGTGTCCCAGGGCACATCGTGGTGATGGGGTGGATGGAGGTGGCAGTCTGTCTCCTTCACGGAGGGGAGGACAGCCCTGTGGTGCAGGTGGCACAGGGCATGGCAGGAGCCAGCAGAAGGCAAGGGGATGGGGAGTAGGTTGCCCAGGGAGGTGGTGGCGTCACTGTCCACAGAGGTGTTCAAGAAACATGTGGACATGGCACTTTGGGACATGGTTAGTAGGCATGGTGGTGTTGGGTTGGTGGTTGGACTGGGTGATCTTAGAGAGCTTGTCCAACTGAAACAGTTCTATGATTCTATGAAGAATGGTGCCCGGTGCTGCCAACCCTGCATAGGATCCCTCAGGGTGGCCTCAGGGCTCTGCTGTCCCCAAGAGCCATGTGTGAAGCTTGTGCTGCTGAAGTGGCCTCAGGATCAGGGCTTTCTCGATGGCCCTGCGATGCCTGGTCCCTGCACAAGCAGCAGCATGGGGGGACAACCTCAGGAGGCAAGGAAGAGGCCGAGGTCTGAGCTCAGCACTCCACACTCACCTCTCCCAAGCTGGCAGTATCAAGCTCTTCTGCTCCCCTTGCGCTGCCTGGTGCCCAGAAGCTTGTCCCCAGAGCCGATATGGAGCTGGCGTGGCCGCCATGGGCACGGGATCCGAGCCCCGGGGAGGCTGGGCTGCCCTCTGCCAGCCGTGGTGGTGGCACGTGGCCGCAGAGCCAGTGCCCATCAGATTAAGGAGAATTAATTTGTACTTTCCCCGGGTGTGCCTCGGGCACCTGGTGTCCCCCTCCCAGCAGCAGCTGTGCTCCAGCAGCTCCCCTGGCAGTGCTTCTCCAACCTGCCCTCAATCCTAATTAAATTTTCCACGTGCCCCCAGCCCAGCTCCCTTCTCCCCAAATGCTGGAGCGGGAAGGAGCCATGACATGGTTTCTAATCAGCTTTCTGAAGTCAGAGTTCCTCTGCCTGCCGTTGGAGGAGGCTTCTGGCAGCCTTTGTCTGGTGCTGCCCGAGCAGGGTGCTGCTCTGCGGTTCCCCTCGAAGGCAGGGCGGCAGCGACGCCGGCACCCTGGAGAGCAAGCGGCTCGGCACCACTCACAGAGGCAGCCAGGAGGCCCCCACGCAGACCCAGTGCTGGTTGGAACTGGGCACTTGCAGTGGCATCAGCAGCATCCCACAGACCTTGCCACGTGTGGCTGGGAGGGAGCCAAAGCAGGCAGCCTCCTCACCACAACCTGGCTGTGCCAGCAGTGCTGAGCCCAACGGTGCTCTGCCCACGGTGAAGTGCTGGTGGTACTGAGCCCAGCAGTGCTGTGCCCACAGTGCCAGCTGCTTCTGGCAAGCCCAGAGCGCTGTTGCTGCTGTTCTCCTGGGGCTCATTCAGCATTGCTCTCGTGGAGCCGGGCAGCGGGTGCAGGAGCTGGGCACTCTGCCCTGTGTGCCCATCCTGGCACAGCTCTGCCATGGCCAGTGTACGGCCGGTGCATTGCTTGGCACCCAGCCCTCGTGGGCAGCGAGTTGTGGCTCTGAGCAAAGCCAAGGGATGCAAACACATCCCAGTGCTGCCAACCCCCAATTAATAGCCTGTGAATCACGATGCCATTGGAGGAGCAGATGTTTGTGGTGTGGCTGCCAGCGCTCCTCGTTTCACCGCGGGTCTGCTTGGCCTTAAACTGGCAGCTTTGGGTGGCAGGCAGTGGCAGGTGCCTCGCTGCCTGCCTGGCCCTATCCTCTGGCATGGCCAGGAGCTGCTTGAGCTGGGAATTAGCTGGAGTTTTTGGTGGGCAGAGTGGATGGGAGAACAGCCTGGCCGTGGGCGTGTGGGGGTGCTGCTGCGGAGCCAGAGGACTGTGCAAGCTGAAGGTATCAAGTCCCAGCGTGGTGCGTGGTGGGGGCCTGCTGGTCTCCCATCCCTGTCATTGTGGCCTCAGCCCGGGGTGACCTCTGTCTCCCCAAGGGGCTGGAGGGGCTGTGGTGAGACTGGAGACTCTGTGCCACTTAGTTTGGGGGTGGTGAATTGGTTGTTACTGGGGAAATGCTGTGTGTCTCTTGGACGTGGCTGTCCCGTGCTATGGTGGTGGAGTCTGGCCCAGTGTAGTGTTCCCAGCTGGTGGGTTGGGGTGAGACTCTGTGGTGGTCCATGCACCCCAGGTTGGTGCCATCGGTGCAGCCAAGCCAAGGGGTGGTCTTGGTGTTTCGTGTAGTGACTCCATTCTGCTGGCCCTCTCTGGGTGGGGGTGAAGTTTGAGACACCACTTGGTGTCAGTGTGTGTGTGGGGGCTGATGGGGGTGAGGGCTGCATGCAGGTGTCTGGGGGGTGCAGAGGAGGGGGTAGGTAGTGAGTGATGGTGAGGGGTAGGAGGTGTGGGAATGCTGCAGGGTGGGAGCAGTGGGGTGCAGGGTGCACAGAGTTGCAGCAGTGTGGGAGCCACTGGGTGCATGTGGCTGTGGGGCTGTGCGGCTGCGTGGGGAGGCAGTGGCATGGAGCTGGCGTGTGGCTGTCTGGGCGTGAGGGGTTCTGTGTCTGCCTGGGCGTGTGGAGCTGTCTGTCTGTCCAGGTGCGTTGAGCTGTATGTCTGTCTGGGTGTATGTGGCTGTGTGTCCGTCTGGGTGTGCAGGGCTGCATGTCTGTCCAGGTGTACTGAGCTGTGTGTCTGTCCGGGTGCGCAGAGCTGTCTGTCTGTCCAGGTGTGTGGGGCTGTGTGTCGGTGCAGGTGTGCCTGCCTGTGTGTCCGTCCAGACCTGCCTAGCTGTGTGTTTCTATGCCTCGCAGAGCCTCTTTTTCTGCCTGCCTGCCTGTGGGCACAAGGCAATGCAGCGGTGCGGTGCGGTGCGTGGGCACCCGCGGGTGCAGCTGGCGTGGGCAGCCCCTCGGCGGGGGGTGCGTGGCTGTGCGCGGGGGTGGCTGGAGCGCGCAGGGGAGCGCGCGTGGGTGTGTCTGAAGCGTGCGGGGGCGACGGCTCCGCCACCACCTCTTGTCGACTGGAAAGGTGCCGGTGGTGGCGGTGGCGGTGGTGGTGGCCCAGGCACTGGGAACGTGGCTATCGCCGGGCTGTCGTTGGGTGGCCGTGACCTCAAGGATGCCTCCAGCCGGGCCGCTGGCCGCTCGCTGCGTGGCCTGGCCGCGGCGTGAGCAGCCCGTGGGGATTTAGCTGGAAAAGAGCGAATCCAGGCATCGCTGCGCTGCTTCCGTCCTCCGGCTCCTGCCCAGCCCAGATGGGCAACTTCGTGGCTTAGCGGCAGCGGGAGGGTGAGTGGCGACAGGAGAAGGGGCTGCTGGGTGGGAGGGGAGTGGGCTTGGCTGGGCACGGGGGGGGGTTTCTATGCCTCGCAGAGCCTCTCTCCCAGGAGTCCTCCACTTTATGCCCAGCGGTGGGAGGGGGAGCTGAGTCCTCCCAGCCCGGACAGAGCAAGGGTCTCCCAGGCAGCCAGAGTCTCTCCTAACCCTTTCCCGGCTGAGCGCTCCGCCTTGGCGGCTACCTCCTCGTTTCAGTGTTCAGCAGATGGCTCCCGCCCAGCTCTCGCCCAGACAAGCCTGGGCACAGTCTTGGATCTCGCCCGGCCGGGATGGGTAGCTCCCAGCACAGAGGTCTCTGCTCCTTTTCCCTGCAGCCCTGTGCGGAGTGGAGGCTGTGTCTGCCGGGGCTGGGGGCCAGAGGCTGGGCTGTGCCTGAGCTGAGCTCACCTTTGGGGACACGATGTGCTCAGCCCTGCGGACACGGTGGTCCCGCGGTGGGTGTTTGCTCCAAATGAGGCGAGGTGAAATCTTGCTGCTGCCAGCCCAGCTCTTCACTGGCTGCCCCCAAGCACCGGGGTGCACGGCTGGCTGTAGGAACAAGAAGGAAGAGGCTTCTTGTGGGAGAGGCTTTTCTGTGTGCTCAGAGCTGGGGGCACATGGTGACATTGCCTGGAGCCCCGCATGGGTGGGTGTTCATTTGCCTGCCTGTTATCATCCCGAGAGCGGAGCAGGGATTGAGCCCCAGAGTGGCCAGATAAGCACCTCCTGGCAGCATGGGGAGCAGGGGAGGGCTGCACGTCTATGTGTTTGGGGACAGAGACCCCTCTGTGGTGTCAGTGTGCCGGCCCACGGGTGGAGCTGGGGAGCCCCACTTGCCTGCCAGCCAGACGGCCTCGCTGCCACCGAGCGGCACAGCCGGTGCTGACATCTGTGCCTCGAGCCCTGCCTGGCTTTGGTGCGCTCTTGGCACAGTCACGGTGGCAGTCAGGTCCCTCTGTGCCTCGCCCTGGTTTCTCCTCACCACGTTGCCTCTCCAGGAGATGAACCTGTGCTCTCCACTGAGTTTTCTCCAAAGGGAAACTGAGGCAGGAGGAGGGAAAGTGGTGGAGCCCTTCCTGATCCCTGCCATCCTCCTGCTCGATCCCATGCCTCACCCTGGGTTGTTTATTCCTGCCGAGCGGTGCCAAGAGCCGGAGGCAAGCAAGGGCGTCCTGGGACACAGCCTTCAGATGTGTCTGCTCCTTCTGCCGCCGCCTTGGTGCATCCCTGGCCTAGGGCTGTGATTGGAGCTGGTGGTTGGGCTGCGAGGTGGCTGTCTGCGGAGCATGCTGCCAGGTGGCACGGTGGCGGTGGTAGCCATGCCATAGTGGTTATGGTGGCTATGGTGACCCTGACAGTGGCCACGGCGATTATGGTGGCCCTGACAGTGGCCATGGTGCTGAGCACTGGACGCTGTCCATGGTGCCGATGCCCCCAGCGCTGCCCATCCAGCCCCATGTATGGCACAATCCCTCAGTCCCCCTGGGGGTGCTTACGGGCATGCTGGGACTCCCCTGGGGACATCTTGGGCTACCTTTGGCCTTTGATGTGCAGCAGCTCCAGACGAGGCTGGTGTGATAGGCATCCAAGTCACGGCCATGCCTGCCACCCGACGCCCTGCCTGCTGGGCTGGGCATATCCTGCCTGCCACCAGGCACAGGTAATTGTCCTGCCGTGCAGGTCTGACGGGGGCAGGGTGCTGCGAGTCGTGTTGGAGAGCGGGGCAGGGCACCTGGGGCATAGGCCACCGAGGCTCCATCACACCCTGCCAGGTTTGGGGCAGGCTGGAGGGGTGCTGCTATCTGTGCTGGGCACGGGGTGGCCGATGTGGTGTGCCCAGAGCTGGGGACATGCACTCACCTCCACCCCCCCCCTCCTGACACGGTGCCGGTGTCAGCTCTCCCGGTACAAAATGTCAAGCCATGCAAATGAGGCTGCGGGAACAGCTGATTGAAGGGCCCTGCCCCGCCCCGGATTGCAATCAAATATGCAAATGAATCCCGAGGAGGCCAGTGAGGGCTATTAATAGCGGGGACAAGGCTGGGAGGAAGCATGGTGCTCCTGGAGAGGAGGAGGAGGAGGAGGCTAAGGCTGGGGGCTGAGCTGCTTCTGCTTGCCCCTCTGACCAGGGATGTGCCACCTGGGCAGGCACCCACCTCTCTGTCGATGCTCAGATGGGGTGGCAATTGGACCCCGTGGGGTGCCCATAGACGCCAGGTATGGCTGTGGCCACCATGACCCTTTGCAGGGTGGGTGCTGCCCATGCTCCTGCCCGTGCCCTGTGGCAGTGGTGGGTGCCTTGGTGTCCAGCATCTGCGAAACCCTACAGGGGGGTGGCTGGAAATGCCTGTCCGAGATTTCCACTTGGGGATTCCAACCTCAGACAAGAAGGATTTGGGATCCTGGGAGGTAGCTGGGCACTGCTGGGGGACTTTGCTGTGGCTCAGCCTGAAGCAGATATCACCCTTTTGGTGTAGGGAGGGAAGAGGGGGCTGGGGAAGGCTCCTCCTGGCCCCCATCCTTCACCTGCTGCTGTCATCTCCCCTTCTCTCTCCTGGTTTCCTCTTGTTACTGTCGAGGCAGGGACGTCCCTCTCCTGCCAGCTCCACTGTGAGCCCAAGGTGAGTCCTCACCGTAGCAGTGGTGGGCACTGCGCTGTCCCCAGTGTGCCCAGCTGGCACAGGGAAGGGGCTTGGAGTGCTTGGGCCCCCAGTGCAGCCCCTCCACGCTGCCTCGAGGGTTTCAGGAGCTGGGAGTCACTTGACCTTTTTAGCAAATGAAGGAAGTAAATCTGGAGACAACGGTAACTAATTATTTAAAATCTGAAACTGGAATAATTAGCCCAATTAGGAGTCTCAGGTGACATCTCCTTCCATCTGATAATGTCCTGAGGAAGAGGGAGGGTAATTAACCCATCAGCCTGACGTTTGTAGGTCACTGCCAGCTCCTTCTACCTGTCTGAGGGTGCTTTGGGGGTGCTTTGGGGGTGCATGTCCCGCTTGGCACAAGGGGACCGTGAATTTTGGGAGTCCTGGTGCAGAGAGGAAGGCCATAGGTGAGTCCCAGTGGCAGCCCAGGGATGGTGAGTTGGGGGAAAGAAGGGTGCCATGGTCTGAAGCTGGGCTGATGGGCAGGGGTGCAGGGCTTGGTGTCCCACAGGAGCGCTGCCAGCGCAGGTTTGTCAGCGAGGTGGCAGCTGTGGGCCTTTGAGGTTGCTGTGGAAACGGCGGTGCTCGGTACCGGGAGGAGCCTCCTGCTTTCCAGGCAAGGACACCCCCCCACCATCGCTGCAGGAGAGGGACCTGCACCCTGGGGCTGCACAGACCGCCGTGTGCGGGGAGGGACACGGTGAGGGCACAGCCATGCCCACGCAGGCGAGTGGCACTGGGTGTGCAGCTTCACCTCTAGCACTGACAGCCCTCCCCCCCCGCCCCCAGCTTGTCCTTGGCATGTCCAGGCATGGCTGCACACGCATGCAGAGGGTAGGGTGCCAGCGTGCACACCTCCCTGGGCAGCGCAGCCGTGCCCTCGCAGCCCCTTGGGACCTCTGTGGGCACACAGCCACACACGCTGCCAGCACAGGAGCGTGTACCCACGCACATGGACCCTGTGCCCCAGCCTGGCACTGGTGCCGCCGTACCTCACTGTCTGCCCTCCACAGCACGGGGCCCACGGGGTACAGAACGTGCCAAGGCAGAGCCCCTGGCCAAAGCCCCGTGGCAGCTCGGTGAGGCCTCAGAGCTGCTCTCAGCTCTTGGAGTTTTAATGAGGTAAATTGTATAAAAGCTGCCTTTGCCCTAAATGCCCATCCCGGCGGAAAGCCAGCGCAGCCCAGCGCCGGGAGCCGGCCAGGGGGCTGTGGGCTCGGGCACAACACTGCTAGCTTGGGCACGTGGCAGCAGGAGGAGGAGAAGAAGGAGGAGGAGGATGATGAAGGCATTTTTTTAGCACATTTGCAATCATTTCCCTCCTCCCTCCCCCACTCCCCCCCAAAAACGTTTCCAGCTTACCTCAGCGGCTGATCAGCCTCCGATCTCATTAAATCAGGCAAATTGTAGCATCTGATGGTTTGTGGAGCTGAAGGTGAGCCCTGGACCCTGTAATTATCAGCAGAGATGTATTTACAGTGCCTTGTTGCCAGTAAACAAAAAATAACTTCGGATCAAAGCACTTTTACAGGGAAACAAATCTGCCACCGGACCCCCTCCGTGGGGGCGAGACGTTGGCGCTGCCCGGGGTGGGTGGGCACTGCTGGGGACACACACACACACGTGGGGATGGTTTGGGATGTCCCTAGTCCCATGTGGCTGCTGTGGGTCCCATGTGCTGAGGCTGTCTCCAGGCTGCTGCTCTGTTCCTATGTCTCCCTTGTTGGCAGCTCCCATGGATGTGGCTTCACCAAGGATTTCTACCCTGAAGACCTCCCTGCTGGCACAGGACCTGGGCCACCCCCAGGCTGTTGCCCTGCCCTGTGACTGGGTCTCCCTTTTTGGCATCTCCCATGGATGCCTGGTGCCACCTTGTCTCCACCCTGGGGATATCCCTGCTGGCACAGGACTGGGATTTGTTGGCACAGGGTGTGAGCAGGGATGGCACCACCTTGCCCCTCCATTCCTCACCGCAGTGGGAGCGCCGTGAGTCACCGGAGCAGTGATGCTGGGTCATTGCTGCCTGAAGTGGATTTATTGGCACCATGGAGCCTGGGCTCACTGTTGGTGTAAATCAGCATGACTGGCACCGGCCCAAGCATGGTGGCTGCATCCCACCAGAGCAGGACCTTCCAGGCTTCCTGGGTGGAGGGGATTGTGGCTGCGTAGCTCAGCTCATCTGCCTGGCACTGGGCACAGCTTTGGGCAGAGCTGTCTCTTCTCCATCCCAGTCTCCTGCCTGCTGAAACAAGAACAAAACAGTGATAATGCTGCAGATGTCCTCTGGAAAGGGCTTTGAGGCAGACGAAAGCCTCACTGAAGGGGGAGGCTGTCATTAGTAATAGCTCTGAGCCAGGCTGGAAATTCAGCCAGCACAGCCACTCTGGGAACCAACCTGCTCCCTGCTGGAGGCTGACCAGCTGTGGGACAGGCATGGGGGTGGAAAAGCACAGCTCTGGGGTGGAGGGGCACATGGGACAATCTGGGACGTGGTTTAATGGCTGTGATGGTGTTAGACTGATGGTCTGCTTCTCTGGAGCCTTTCAAGGCCTGTCTGGATGTGTTCCTCTGTGATCTGTGTTAGATAGGATTGTCCTGCTCTGGCAGGGGGGTTGGACTGGATGATCTCCTTGGGTCCCTTCCAACCTCTAACATCCTGTGAGCCTGTGAGCCTGTTGGACTCAATGGTCTTAGAGGGCTCCTCCAACCAAAACGATTCCATGGTTCTATGACAAAACCTCCTGGCAGAGGCCATCTCTCTCCCTGGGCTTGTTGGGACAACTTCTTAGCTTGCCTGGGAAGGTTGGAAGTGTGGGAGAGGGCACCCAGTTCAAGAATCATGGAATGGTTTAGGTTGGAAGGGACCTTAAAGCTCATCCAGTTCCACCCCCCTGCCATAGGCAGAGACATCTCCCTCCAGCCCAGGTTGCTCAAGGTCTCATCCTGCCTGGCCTTGAACTCCTCCAGGGAGAAGGCATCCGCAGCCTCCCTGGGCAGCCTGTGCCAGTGTCTCAGCACACTTAAGAAGAACAGAGAGGGACTTGCAAAGGGCTACAAAGATGCTGAGGGGATTGGAACATCTCTCTGATGAGGAAAGACTGAAAGAATTGGGTCTTTTTAGTCTGGAGAAGAGCAGACTGAGAGGGGATCTCATCAATGCTTATAAATACTTCAAGGGTGGGTGTCAGGAGGATGGGGCCAGGCTTTTTTTTCAGTGGTGCTCGGTGACAAGGGGTAACAGGCACAGACTTGAACATCAGAAGCTCCAACTCAAGACGAGGAGGAGCTTTTTTAACTGGAGGGTGCTGGAACCCTGGAGCAGGCTGCCCAGGGAGGTGGTGGAGTCTCCTCTGGAGTCATTCCAAACCCACCTGGATGTGTTCTTGTGTGACCTTCTCTAGGTCTTGGCAGGGGGATTGGACTCGGTGATCTCCTGAGGTCATTTCCAACCCCTACCATGCTGTGGTTCTGTGGCTCTGTGACCCAGAGCTCAGTGGGATAACCTCACTTCTGGCTCCATCAGAATAACCTCACCTCTGGCACTGCCAACCTACGGGCAGTGCAGCCAGGCCCCACTGATGCTGCCACCCTGGGACTGGAGGGGCTGTGGGTACCCGGGGTGGCAGACCAGGGTGTTGGGCTGGGCACAGGGTCCTGTGGGGACATGGGGGGGTTACCACAGGGTGCTGGGGCCACGGTCACGGGCTCATGGTGCTGGCTGTGCCCAGCTCCGGAGCTTCTGCGGGGGAACGAGCTCTGATATAAATATCTTTTTGCTCAGCACACGACCTACTTTCCAGACAATGCCATTAGCCTCCCGACTCCCTCATCCATCTTCCGCTGTCCTCCCCCAGCCCGCCCTGCGCTGGCACCCGCACTGGCGCTGCATGCCCAGACCTGGTGTGCTGGGGCAGGACGGGTGCCTGGCCCGGTGGCACCATGGGGATCCTGGCAGTGGTGTAGTGAGGCAGGACAGGTGCCTGGCCTGGTGGCACCATGGGGATCCTGGCAGTGGTGTACTGGGGCAGGATAGGCCCCTGGCCTGGTGGCACCCTGGGGATCCTGGGAGTGGTGTGATGAGGCAGGATAGGCACCTGGCCTGGTGGCACCCTGGGGATCCTGGCAGTGGTGTGATGAGGCAGGATAGGCACCTGGCCTGGTGGCACCATGGGGATCCTGGCAGTGGTGTGCTGAGGCAGGATAGGCACCTGGCCTGGTGGCACCATGGGGATCCTGGCAGTGGTGTGCTGGGGCAGGACAGGCACCTGGCCTGGTGGCACCATGGGGATCGCCATAATGGAACTCAGTCTAACTGCCAGCTCTGCCCCAGTGGTTGGCAGGAGGGTCTTGCTGCCTGGCCCCTGCCCCTGCTCTGGCCTTGCAGACTGTGGCCAGATCCAACGTGGAGTATCTCTACTGGCTCATCCTTCTGCCTCCAGCACTGTTCGCTGGCACAGTCCCTGCCTTGACCAGCAAATGGCCTCATGCAGGAACATCCTTGTCCAGGGACAGGCTTGATGAGAACATCCTCCTCAGAGCAGAGGACAGCATGGCAAAGCAGGCAACAGCCAAGTCCTGGCTCCAGGCTGACCCATGGGCAGCATGTGAGGGTCAGGGCCCCTCCTCATCCCCCTGGAGCATCCAGGGCTGGGGCTGCAGATGTCATTCATCCAGGGACAATCCCATGGGAGCTCCCACATGGCAGCAGAGACTGTGTCACACAGTTGGCAGCCAGCAAGTGGCTGGTGTGATTAGAGACAGGCTGGGCAGAGGGTACCTGGTCCTGCTGGCATGGCACTGCTCAACACCCCTGGTCCCTTGTGGCAGACCTGGCATTGGTTTTCCCTGGAGAGCTGGGAACACCTGCTTGGGAGGCAGGGGCACGCCCTGTGCCTGCCACCTTCACACCTCCACATGCCCCCAGGCCGAGCCCCTGCTCCTCCCCTGCAGCTAAAATTCAATATTCAATTTGCATTGCTGCTAAGTCCTGCAAATCTCTTCTCTCTAAGCTCATGTAGCAGGAGCAGCGCTGCTGTAATCTCTGCAGGGGCCCTTCCCACCACCCTTCACAGCTCCTGCCCTTGGACCACGCTCCCCTTACCCCACATCCCCCCCATGGCATGCTTTGGAAGCTGGTGGCAGTGTGAAACCCTGATGCCCACAGCAGAGCACCCCATGGCAGAGCATCCACCCTGCATGTGCTGCCTGCTGCGAGTTCAGAGCTGTGCACCACAACCACGCTGTGTGTGATGGGGATGCCAGTGCCCAGGTGGCCCATGTGGTCCCTCCACAGTGCCCTCCATCCCCACTGCATCCCCAGCCATGTACCCCAGCTCGCTCTGCCCCTGTGCCAGGCCTGTGCCAGGCCTGTGCTAAGAGCATTGTGCAGAATTATGTATTTAAATATTTAGGCTTTCATCAGCTTTGCAAATTAAACCCATCCATTAAAGTGGCAGGTTGGCTACTCTGCTGGGGAGCTGAGCTGTGCCACACTCCAGGCTCACAGGGCCTGGCCCAGCCCTGACCCTGAGGGGCTCCAGGGATGGGATGCATCCTGGGAATTAGGCAGGGTGGCCTGGAGCATCCCTGCTGGCACAGAGACTGAGGGCTCTGCTTCCTTCCCATTCCCACGTCTTGCTTCTTGGAAACCTTGTTCCCTGTGGCTCCACTGAAGGAAGAGCTATGGAGTGGGCTGGGGTTGTGAAGAATCATGGAATGGGTTAGGTTGGAAGGGACCTCAAGGATCAGTCAGTTCCAACCCTCTGCCATAGGCAGGGACACCTCCCACTAGAACAGGTTGCTCAAGGCCTCATCCAACCTGGTCCTGAACACCTCCAGGGAGGTTGTGGAGCACAGAAGCACCCAATGTGATCTTTTGATCACATTGGGTGCTTCTGTGCTCCACATCCTCCCTGGGCAACCTGTGCCAGTGTCTCACCACCCTCAACCTGTGCCAGGATCTCACTACCCTCAACCTGTGCCAGTGTCTCACCACCCTCACGGGAAAGAACCCTTTCCTAACATCCACTTTCAATCTCTCCTCTTCCAGTTCAAACCCATTCCTCCTCCTCCTGTCATGACAAGACCTTGTCAATAGTCCCTCCCCAGCCTTCCTATAGGTCCCCTTCAGATACTGGGAGGCTACTATAAGGCCTCCTTGAAGCCTTCTCTTCTCCAGGCTGCAGAGCCCCAACTCTTGAGGACCGTTTGGGATGGGTGTTGCTTGGGGCTGGAGCAGAGAGTGCTGTTTGCTGCACTCAATGATCTTGGAGGTCTTTTCCAGCCCAAACAGTTCTATGATTCTATGAAAGTGGGGCACAGAGAAACACTGGTGGCAGACAAGAGCCCTGGCATGGCTGAGAGCTTGGTGGGAGCAGAGCCAGGATGGAGTGGCCAACTCACCCGAAGGCTCCACGGGGATGGGACAGGCAGAAACTGTCACAACTGCCACGCTCAGCACTGAAGGCAGCTGCCCTGAGCTCTCCAAAGCAGCTTTGGAGTGATCCTCAGCTTAAGTCATTACACTCTGTGGCCCTGCAGATAAGTGGCTTTTTAAGGCCAGGCAGCGTGGCCCAGCCTGCCAAGGGAGTGGGCTGTGTGTGGGTGGGGAGGGTGAAATGGCACAGCCTAGGGAGGGGAAATGGGGTTCATATGGCTCTGCTGCCAGCTAGGAGGCCTGGCACAGCTGGCAGCACCTGAGTGGGGGCTGCTATGGGTCCCAAATGTGCCTGGAAAGGGTTCTTCTCTGGCAGGTGTAAATCCTGGCAGATGCCTGGAGCCCTCTGCCTACCTGGAACTCCACTGGGTGCAGTAGTGAGGTGCTCAATGGGGATGTGGGCAGGGCCCCCAGAGTGAGTGTGGCACAGAGGGATGCCCCTGCTCGACCCTTCGCTTTGCTGCAGATGAACATCAGGTACATTGGTCTTGCATTGGCTCTCTGTCCCACCAGGGTCCCTGGGGTGACCTACACATCCTCCTTTTCCACCAAGCACTGGAGGGGCACTGGGGGATGTGCCAGCTGTTGCCAGCCCCAGGCAGCTCGGGCAGATGTCGAGTGCCTCTGTGGAAGTGAAGCTGTTTGTGGGCACAGCCAGTGGTGGATGCACATCCGTGCAGCACAGCACCCATCAACCCTGCACCAGCTGGCGTGGGCTGGGGTCTGTGAGGCCCTGCCTGGCCCAGGGGTCCTCCAATGTGGTCGCCTGTGCCAGTCAGCTGTGTTTCTGCTGCTCTGTCCGTGGGGGCCCACCTCTAGCAGCTGGCCCCCTGCATGCCATATCCTGGCTCCTGTGGGCAGGATGAGAGCATGGCTGTGGGGCTGAGGAGGCTGGAGCTGCCTGTGCCTCAGCACAGCCCCTACTTCCAGCCCTGCCCAAGGATGCTGGCACAGCCCCTTCCCTGTGCCACCACCTTCCTTCTCAACCAGCTTCTTTGTGGGTTCTGGCCCGTGGCCCCAGCCACTCTCCACTTGTCCAGGGCTGCTGAAGAAGTGGCTGTTCCTCCAAGATCCACATTTAGGATTCACAGAGATGGGACATCAGGCTTGCTTCTCCACCAGGTTCCCTTCTCCACCATCTACCCCTAGCAGCTCTGGGATGCTAAGGCTCCCTTGCACATCCCAGTACAGGAACGTGGCACTTGGCCCTGGGGAATGGGCTCTGGGGACTGGGTGCTGCTGGGCTGCAAGTGCTGTGCGGGGCAGGGGGTCCCAATTCCCTGCCCCCCCCCAACGGCAGTGGCTGGAGGCACCTGGATGCGTTGCATGGGGGAGTCCCGGTGCCGGCGGCCGCGCCGGGATCCCTCGCAGCTGGGACGCGTGGCAGCCGTGTTCCCTCGCTCTGCTCCAGGAGTAATTGCTCAGATGGGGACCGGGGGCAACTCCCATCCCTCTCCCGGCATGGTAATGAGTCAAGAAGACTCAAAGACAAATGGCTCATTAAGAAGCAGTGCTGCATTGCAGGATTTTTCATCCCACCAACCGCTGCATCAGCAGAGGCAGCACCTCTCACGCTCGCTCTCCCCAGCCCCGGAGAAGGAGCTGTCAGGCAGCAGGGCTGGAGCCAAAATAAATCATCGGCCTAATTACCTGCCCCTCCCGACCAACGGCTCAGCCCCAGGCACACGGAACGGGGCAGCTCGAGCCCTGGGGCACCCTGGGTTTGGTGCCCAGGAAGTGCCCATGCTCAGCAAAAAAGGATGTGCCAGGACAAGGCCAAGCCAGGGGAGATGCTTCCCAGCGTCAGGGTACCAGGGTCCCTCAGCCTGGCTCCATCAGGGTGCTGGCTGTGCTGGGCAGCTCAGTGCTGCCAGCCCCTCTTGGCAGCCTCGATAAACACTTCCTGCTCTGCTCACATTTGCAATTCCTCAGTTGGTGTTTGTCCTTCATGACTTCTTTAACAATCTTGCCTCATCCTTTATTTCCAGCAGTGCCCAGTCGGGCCCTGCCCCTCACGGTCCTCTCTGGGCAGTGCCTGCCTGCAGCCTGCTTTGCTTCTGCTAGCAGCAGCTGGCTTTGATTTCCTGATTGCATCAAGCCCATTTGCTGCAATATTTGCATCCTACTTACTCTTCTCCTTCTCTTTCTCTTCATCTGCTCCTCCCTTTCTCTTCCCTTCCCCATAACCTTCCTCTTCCCTTTCCCCTTCTCATCCTTCTCCATTGCTTTCTTCGTTATCCTCTTCATTCCCTTCTCTTCCCCTTTCCCATTCCTTCTCCCTTTTCCAATTCCTTCCCCCATTTCCCCTCT